>CM055816.1:9439896-9499834 GCA_029582265.1 Zoroaster sp. YZ-2022
ATTAATGAGCTGGTCCCAAAACTGCCACGAGAAGTTCATGGCATTTTGTTGTTTTCATTTGGGCGAAGGAAATCCCAAGAGTATTTCATGGCATTTTCACGATAAGCTTTTGTCGTCGAAATTGCTTTGAACTATTTATTTCATGAAAATTTAAATTTCAGGGCATTTTCAGGGTAAATTTATTCTAGTGTAAATATTTTGTTAAAATTTCAGTAAATGCATCTATATTTTATAAGAATCAAGAAATATGCATAAATAATACAAAATTACAAGTCAAACTGTTGTTTTCTGTATTATAATATTTTAAGATTTTGTACATGGAAACCAGGGTGTGGGGTGCCAGCGGGTCGAGCGGTTTAGTGCATCGGATTTGTGTTCTGGATGGCTGAGCGTCAGGGAGGTATCAGTCCCCCTTTGTCATGACCATGGTGCTGTGTCCTGAGCAAGACACTTTACCATAATTGCTCGCGGAAATGAATTGAACCCAGCTTCACTGGGGATGTACAACAGTGCATAAGCGAAGTGCCGGTCCCAAGCCCGGGATAAATGGGAGGGTTTGTGTCAGGAAAGGGGCATCCGGGCGTAAAACCTATGTTTAACTTCAAATATGCGGATCATGATCTGCTGTGGCGACTCCTAACGGGAGCTGAAAGAGGACAACAGCAACATGGAAACCATAGGGTCGTAGCGAGCGGGGGATTTCCTGAGTGTCACTCTTCGCACTATTCATTTATCCTTCCACCATGCAAAGCTACACGTTTTACCTATTTGTTGAGTTGTTTGTTTGTTATAAGTTAACTAGACGGCAAATTTGGGCTTCACAATTCCCCAAGAAAAATGCCTTCACATGCCCTGATGGAAACAAATCGCTTAAGAATGTCGAAAATAAAATGACCTGCCCTAGGATGTATCTGTTACACGTCATCGGGAACCCCTTGATGAAATTAACTGGGCAAAGCAGGAGGAATGGTTCAAGTAAGACTAATTGTGGTGACACCCATAATTTAAAATGCGGTCAAATTATTTGTTTTGCATTGCTGACTTGAATTTGAATTTTACACTACCTATGGATTGCTAATACCAGTTTCAATACACGGCATTATCCCTCCTCTACTACAAGGGTCAAAAATCAGTCAAAATGTTGATATACTCTGCCCAAAGGTATATCTAGTACACTTAAAAAAGTCAAACACTGTCAATCCTTATGTGTAATATGTACATTTACAGGTCCCAAATGAGTTGACTCATTTTGACTGGCAAAAGCATTGTCTGGTATTGTTCAGGGTGATTAAAATGACAGTCAAAACAGTCAAAAATGCCCCTGTAAAGCACATTTAGGTCAATAGTCAAAACAGAAGTTGACTGATTTTTGACCTCTTATAACTACTTCCCACAAGTGCAGTTGTATGGAGTGGTTAATCGGTGTTATCCCTTAATTAAAGTATGCACTCAGGGGTTGAGTTGTGGGTTCCAGAATAAAGGCTATTTTGTTTAGCTGAGATAATGTCCATTAATGAGGTGGTGAGCGTATATACGACAGCACCATACCAACAAATTCTGTAGTCAGCAGAATAAACAAATATCGCAGGCGAAATCGGTGTCATTGGATTTGAAAATCTGGGTGGGATTTGGGAAATCCAACCACTGACAATGTTGTTCCCTGACGTTATTTGGTCAATATTGGAGGACAATAATCGCGCCTATTATGCTGTTTACCTCTGAGTCTAATCGTGTAATTCCTGGAAAAGTTGAGTCTGGGGAGGCGCAGTTTTGGGGGAGCGGGATGCCTGGAAGAAGTTTCCTTGCTCGAGGCAGAGCCCTGGGGAGGTGGAGTTCATGATGCGAGCCTAGGGAGAAGGAGACTGGAGAGATTGGAGGAGAGGATCTTCAGGAGTTGCCTGGCTGAGATTACTCCTTAGAGTTCTTATTCCAATTGTGTGTGTGAGTATGTTACAATTCTGATACAAACATGCATTACCAACTTAATAATACCAGAAGCGTATTACCTACACGAAGTGTGCCAGTCGTTTGATAATGTGACATAACCAAGGCATGGATTTGGGTTGTTTATGACGTGTCTGTTATGACGTGCAAGGTCTCAAAACAAGCGGTGCATTCTGGGGATATGAGACAGTGTAAGCCCGTGAATACGACGTCATTAATGACCCAATCCATTGTTAAGGGAGAACAATGCCGTGGACTAGGTTAATTACTGGTAATACTTCGTGCATGTAGGCTGGCCTCATGATAAAACGTGTACATGATGTCGTCGCGAGAATTCTACGAAATACTTCGCAATCATTCCTTCTGGTCAATCTCATTGTTTGACACGTGTCGTAGTCCTTCAGCACTTCATGTGCTCGGTCGTAATCACAGGGACGTAAACCTAAAAGTAAAAATAAGGCTAATAATAATGATAAATGATAATAAATTTTAGGTAAAACTTGTAGCCTTGCATGGTGAAGAGGATAAGTAAGACTAATTGCGGTGACACCCATGTGAAAATCTTTGCCGAGTAGTAATTAGTTCTTAAAAGAACTGGAGGTTACACCGACGTTTCGATCAGTATACTCTTTCCAGGAGAATGCCGGACCTAAAGTCAACCACCCTCCCTCCCTCTGTGCTTTGTTAACAACTGAATCGGTCCAGTGAGCACACACTCCACTCCCCACTTCGTGGACCCTAGTCCCACCAGTTTCCTGCCTGCACGCTTCAACGCACTAATCTCCAGCATCCAGCCTATCGCGTGACCTTCCAGCCTACTTAAGCAGCAACTTTTCCCAGAGTCCAGCATTCTCTTGAAGACGATCAGAGCATACTAACCAAAACTCTCCAGGGCTGACATTCCAATAACACTATTGTTTAGTTACAACTAAAGTGGCCCCAGAAGCCGGACAGCTAAGCCTTGCTGGAAGCTAAGTGATATTCATAAAACTCATGCTACTTAGGTGGTTGCTAAGTTGGTTGCCAACGCTAGAGTTAATCTCAGTGTCTCTAAGTCACCAGTTGCACTTCAACCATTTGTGGGTTACACATCGGCCTCATTTGTGTGGGTTACATATAGGCCTCATGTACAGGATTTACCTGTTGTTGTTAAAAGTCATTTGACCCATCTGGTCTTAAGCCAGTCCAAAACAATGAATGGTACCCTCATTGAAATGCAAATTGCCATTCTCCGATTTTTTGTGGTTTTGCGAACTCGCTCACAACCTAGCTGCTCACTAGAAATATCCAGCTGGCAACTAGCTGGGCAAACATTCTTAGCAAGGCTTAAAGAATACAAATTATTGTAACTGGTGAGCAGGAACCATGGATTTAGCAGGCTATATTTGTTGCTGCTGGTTAGCAGGCTTTTATAAATACTGCCCTGTTCTTTCATAGAGAATTTCACATGGTATCACAAGAAATCGCCACTAAATTGGATGATGCGATCGATCTCGTAGCGGGGAATGGTAAGAGAAACCGAACTGCATTGTTGTCAAAGTATGCTAGCAGTTTTAACCAAGAACTGTAGGCTATCTAGCTGACAGTGTATTCCCAAGCATAGTACCTCAATTATAACATAAAATGTTGCCCAAATTCGCTGTTGCAATTTAATTTAAATACTATTTTCAGCACATGCTTAGCTACTAATGTTTTTTGGGTGTTTTATTTATTTATTATCTATTTAAATATAGGTTTTCCCACAATTTCGGAAAAAATCATTCAATTTGATACCCGGCTCATTCAATTTCGTTTGAAAATAAATGCTCAGCCACATCAGCATTCAACAGTTAAAAAGAGTCATTCAATTCCTCAACACCTGAGCATTCACTCTCGACAACAAGATCATTCACTTCAAAATGGTCGCTAAGTTCATTCAATTTCGTCAAAGCCAGCAGCAACAGGCTGGTGCGCTTCGATGACTTCTGAATTTGATTGCACCGACAGTGAAAATGTGGTAGATATTCAACACAAGAATGGCAGGATCTTGTAGTTTTGAATGCCTATAAACGAAATAGAATGAAAAGAAAGAAATCATGCGTGCACGAAACGAAATTGAATGCAATGGTCATCGAAAGAGAAACCTAGTTGGATTGAATTATCAAAATCGCGTGAATTTGAAAGCGTTTTGATTAAAATGAATGATTTTTTTTTGAAATTGGCCGGGTAAACCTATTAAAAAAAAAAAAAAATATGGAATTGCATTATTATGAGATTGTAATTCATTCATAATTATTATAAATAGAAGACTCTCAGACGTTTGGTATAAGTATTACTAATGGTGCTTTTCGAAGGTCATGTGCACCAACAATGAATCATCGATGCCATTGGTTGCTATGTTACCTGTTCTCATAAACCATGTACTAAATCACTGATCTACTCTCTTAATGTAAAGGAGTGAAACCACTTTTTCAAAGAGCTATAGCGTATATAGCGGACAAGTCTTTTGGAGTGGATAAAGAGTAACATTGGTAGCGTATAAAGAGTGAATTGGCAGCCTTGGACTGTATTTTTCACTCGAATCAGAGTGGGTTTCACTCTAAAAAAAAGACCTGTCCACCATATAGCTCTTTAAAAGAGTGGTTTTCTACCTTTACATTAAGAGAGTATGCTGGTCTAACTGAACGGGGCCATGCACTTACAATGAGTCAATGAAGCCATTGGATGCCATGTTGCTACCTCATAAACCACGCATTGCAAATCAATGATCTATATTATACTTACTTTGGTCAGAGGGTTATGCGCTTACAGTGAACCCACGGGATGCCATGTTGCTGCTCCTTAAAAACCATGCGATAACCAATCTAAGGTAGAAGCAGCTTCCCATAATGTGCGTTCATTTTACGTTCCGTGTGTATTACTTTTATGAAGCTGGTTAATGGCCGCTGCTGTGGCGGCTTCACTAAGCTGTTAAGCGCCAATGGGCCAGTCATATAAGATATCGATATCGGTGCTTTCCATTGCTCACGTAATATCACCGCATCGGAGAACAATGGATTTTGATTCAGCAGTCTGGGCTGCCACCCTAGCGTCTGGAAAAAAACCTCGAATGGGAATTTTACTTTGAGCCAGCACATGTAGCTGTATTCTCCTTTCGCAAGAGACAATTAGCCGCATGAGTCCGTGTCCCACATCTCAAATATGCCGTGGTAATTATTTTGTATTGGCAAGGCTCGTCTGCAAAAATATGTTATTGATGCACAATACCGACAGGTAAGATACGACATAAGTAGGAAGATTTGTTATACATTCTGTTGAGTTGTGGGGTGCCGGCCGAGCCGTTGGCGTAAATTGGGACTAAGTTCTGATGGCTGTGTCATCAGAATGTGGGTTCGAAACCCGGCGGCGACCGTGGTACTTGTGTCCTTTGAGCAAGACACTTTACTGTAATTGCTTCTTTCTCACCCAGGTTTATAAATGGGTACATGGAGGTTAGAGATGGTTATTGTGTTTGATTAGCCCTGTAGCGCCAAAAGGTTGCATTATTGGCTGTATACTCCCAGGGGGAGCTGAGAAAGATTATAGGAATGATATTGGGCCCAGTGACCAGGGTAATAATGCAAAGCGCATTGGGACATTATGTGAAATGCGCTATATAAGAATGAAATATTATATATTATTAATATATATTATTGTTATTATATTATTATTATATTATTATTATTATTATTATTATTATTATTATTATTATTATTATTATTATTATTATTATTATTATTATTATTATTATTATTATTATTATTATTATTAACACTAGTTTTCGTTTGGGAAAGAATGGAGAATGCAACTCGCTACTTTTCTATCCAAATATGACAAATATCACAGATGTTCCTAAACAAAAGATACCCTTCTACAAAAGGCAAATGTTTAAATAAAATAATGAGGATTGATGTTATATTTTAGGAGATTTTGAGCAATGAAATTGTATGCACATCCAGTAGATGT
This sequence comes from Zoroaster sp. YZ-2022, assembly GCA_029582265.1. Lineage (NCBI taxonomy): Eukaryota > Metazoa > Echinodermata > Asteroidea > Forcipulatida > Zoroasteridae > Zoroaster > Zoroaster sp. YZ-2022. The sequence goes on from CM055816.1 coordinate 9,445,825, forward strand.
TGGGCCCCATTTTGTCGTCTGCCAAAACACATGCTTTTAGACACTGTGCACAAGTGCACAACAACGACGAAATTCTCGTTGCTTTAGTCCGCATTTATATTCATTTAAAAGGGAAAATCCAACTTACTAAAAAACTGACATCAAGTGCTTGCTTTTGACACAAGAAATATATTGAAAGACACATCAATGAAGCACCATGCGACATGTTGTTCGGTTTGAATTCATCGTTGAAAACAAATAGCTGTGTGGTATTAAAAAAGAAACGGTGCATTAACATTAAATTTTAAATAAATAAAATAAAGCATTAGGGGCCTATCAAAAATGTATCTATAAATAACAGCAAAAGAAACGTCACTCTAAAAAATATTTATTATTTTCATTTTATACCACATAATTCTAAAATTTTATGAAGAATATTATGAGTATGGAGTGTAACACGAACACAATGTGGCAAATTTGGTTGACCTCAATTGTTTATGCATGACGTCTGGAGGACATAAGCTAAACATGTTCTCAGACTTATCAAAATTTAGGGTGACGTTTCTTTTGCTGTTATGTATAGATGGTGCACTAAGTTTTTATATAATCCATTACATTGAAAGCCACCAAATCAAAACAAATCAATAATTACCACAATTTGTTATCTTGGGATATATATATATATATATATATATATATATATATATATATATATATATATATATATATATATATATATATATATATATATATTGGAGTGCCATGGTCGATGGTTTAGTATCGGATTTGTGTTCTGATGGCTGAGACGTCAGAATGTCGGTCTCGAATCCCAAACCTGCGACCATGGTGCTTGTGTCTCCTGAGCAAGACACTTTACCATAATTGTTTCTCTCCTACACAGAGGTAAAATGGTACCTGTGAGGGAAAGAGTTGGTTGTTGTGTTTGATTAGGCCTATAGTGCTGTAATTTTGGCAGCAATTTAGCTGTATACTCCCCCAGGGAGCTGAGGGTTTGCAGGAAAAAATTTATGAGCCTGATAAGCAGGGGTAATAATTATAATGCGCTTTGAGCACCAGTTTGCGGATATGCGCTATATAATTCCACATTATTATTATTGTATGGCAGAGGGAAAAATAATGAGGCGGCTACTAAGTCAGAAAAAATGTTGACTTTATTCTTGCTGTATAAAACATAAAGCAAGTTTCCCATTTGACACCGCTTTGGAGAGAGGAGGTTTTGAAGGGTCACGTGATGTCCATTGAATGGCAAGGTCACATTGTCAATTTGCTCTACATCGCTGACCATGCACGCAGGTGCAGACGAGTTCACTGGGGAAATTTTATTTTTTCCGTGTCAGGGAAGTTATAAACTATTGCCTAATTAGCCGTAAAGAAACTGAAAATTTATTTTCCAAAACCATTTTCTTATGCTGGTAATTTAGGCCAAACAACTCTCCGGTTTCTGGTCATCGGGCGGCCCTTCCATAGCAAAACAGCCCAACTCGAAAATTTTTGATTTTTGAGATAAGATAATTTTTTGGGCAAATTGAGGGTTTTTCATTTGTGAAAGCTCAAAGGCGTACGATGGATTGTTTTGAAGATAAGCATGTCCTATCTCACATTCTTTGCAATACGTTCACTCTGGTTTTGTATGGCAAAACGCCTTATCTCAACTCTAAGCTATCACAGTTTCTTGTTTTGTTATAAAAACATTGTGTCTGGAAGAGGATCACTTTGGGCTCTCCAAATCGATTATAACCTAATGTGGAGTGTTTAGGTAAAAACAACTTAACTTGAAGATAAGCTGTTTTGCCCAAAAAAATATCTAAGTTTGAGAAACGTCTAACTTTGGGAATTAAGTCATGCATACTTTGTTTTTATTTGGTAAAAGATAATAAGTTCAAGATATGATCTGCCTTTCAAACATAATGTTGAGTGTTTTTATGGCAAAATGTTTACTTTAAGATAGGCTGTTTTTATTACAAAAAACCTGGGTTAAGACATGTCCATCTGTGAGAGCAAGCTTCATTTGCCATAAAAAATATTTAAACTATTGAGGGCGCTATCACCATTCTAACTCATCAAATGTATAATGGCGGCCATAAAATTAACCCCTCAAGCTGCACAAAGTAGGGTTTTCAAATTCTCCAAAGGGCATTGGGAAAAAAACCAAGGTATGTCTATCTTTTTACATGCCAAGTCTTAAATATAATCCTATAGAACTCAGAGGTAATCAGTAGATAGATGAAAGTCCATGTAATCAGCGCCCATAGCAAATTATAATGTTGTATGATGCAGGCAAGGCCAAGGGTTAAGGCCTCATTAATACTGGTCAAACTGCCAAAGATCATGCATCATCTTAGCTTTTCACATAGCCTGCGTGTAGGTTTAAAGGCTAAGCTCATGAATCTGGGTCCTTTTCATGTTTCGTTTTTGATCCCGATTTTGAAATATTTACCACAGCCAGGGTTTATTGATTCATATTTTTGTTGTAAATTTTATGAATAGGCCTACTGAGTTAATGAATAGGCGCGATAATGTAGGCCAAATTGTATTTTATCATATATGTAAATTGCAGTCTTTTGATAAGTGACTAAAAATATGTCCAAACAAGTATGGATATTCAAGAATGAAATCCATTAGTGCACTTTACTAGTGATTGAATCATGCTAGTTTTAGTCATTTTTTAAGTTTTTGCAAAATCTTGATGCCAAAATTGTTTGTCACTAATGAAAGTAAATGGATTTTGTTCCCCCAGCAAGTCCCCTAGATCACTAAAGCAGACCTTTAAAACAGGAGGTAATCAATTATCTTAAGGGTAAAATCAGGAGCAAAGAAGACTGTGATAACATCTATATCATATCATTTCTACATTTTCCCTTTCCTCCTTTACAGGCAAGAAGCAGCTCAAACATGACGACACAGAACTTACTAAAGGTAATAAAATGAAGTTTAAGTAGAGTTAATACATTATTGAGCTTATTAATGTTTACTTATTATTTATTAATGAAAGCACTTGTTTAATGCAGGTATATTTCATTTGCTTTTAATTTTGTCCTTTGGATTTTGTATGATTATCGCCAGCAGGTGATAACAAAGTAGATTGTGGCATTATTTTATCTGGTTTTTTAAATGCTTAAATTTTGGGTTATTATCTTTCATATATTTACAGTGCCAGATGGATCTGGAATGATGCTCACATGCAGGTGTCTGATTCCAGAGATGGTTAAGTTGATCTTCATAACAACGGCGACCCAGGATTTTGCCTTTTTGGGGTGGGGGAGGGCTCCACCCAGGATTTTGTCTTGTGGCTCAAAGAAAATTTTACCTCACAAATCAACTAGGCCTAGTATGTATATGTACGTATATGTAAAAAAAAATTGGGACTCTTTGGGGGGCGGGGGCCTGCCCCCGAGCCCCCCTTTGGGTACCCCGGAAAGTTTATAATTTTACAGTTCAGCAATGCCTCCAGGTATAGATAAACATTTTAGTTAAGATGTTTTCATTGAGAATAATGGAAAATCTGAAACGCTTAATGTTATTCTCAATTGTATATAACAGGCTAAACAATGATGAACTCAAGAACAGATGTCCCCAAGAAAAGTTTATATTCGATCCAAAGGGTAAGTTGTTTTTTTTCATAAGTTACGACTACAGCAGACATTGTCAATCATTCAGCAGTTCCTGCAGTATTAATGTATTTTGTAATAGATGAATATTTAGATAAAGATGAAGTTCCTCAATTTATACAACATTCTAAATGATTGATTAAAAATTATTCTCTATTATATAATACAGAGCTAAACAGTGACGGACTAAATGATGTTCGCATAAAACGTTGTCTGATCCAGCGGGTGTTATGTTTGATAAATGTAAGTACTCTTACTGCTGCAGACATTGCTCGCTCATTCAGCAGTAGCTGCAGTAGTAATGTACAATTTTGTGATAAATGAAGATTTAGATAAAGATGTAGTTTCTTGCTTATAATAAATTATAAGTAAAGTGCTTTATTTTAAATTACTCTCATCATTTTACAGAGCCAAACAATGATTGGACTGAATACGTTCACATGGAAAGTTTTGTCTGGATTCAGAGGGTATGTTGCTTTTCATAATTGGTTCTACAGACCTATTTCCTGAAGTGTTTTGGGAAACATTTTCAACAAAGCACAATTTGGAGCTAGATTGCAGAAATTTCCCTCCCATTTATTTCAACTGCAACAATATAGCAGCTTTATACATCTGAGGTGCCGTACGCAATTTGTTTGCAAATCTACATCATACCTTTTTTGTCAGAAAGTGAGCAACATTTTTATGTTATCATTTTACAGATTATTTTTCAACAGGACATTGTGGTAATGTGCAGCCTTTTCAAACTGAAAAATGCATTTAGTGGAGATATTAGACTGCATTAGCGACTTGATTTGAGTGTTATATATCCATAATTTTCCGAATATATTTAGTTGAGAAGTTTAAGTGAATGTTTCAAATACAAAATTTGTTAGATATAGGGCTTTATAGGTTATTTACCAATAATCTATTCATTCACAAGATAATCCCAAAAGCAATCTGAACAAAGACGACAGCCTGCAGTTGTCTGATATAGACATACTTTGGGACAAAGGGCACCAGAAGAGGATAACCCAAAAAGGTAATGCACTTTTTTTATTTACAGTTTATGCATTATTTGTGTACAAAGTTATGGAGATACTGTTTTCACTTTGACACATCACAATATGGCTCAGGAATGACATTTTCAGCTTAGCAAAAGACCAAAATGTTTAAATTTCTCCCTCATTTACTATACAGCAACACGAAAAAGCTGTCCTACATGTATTCAAATCATAACAATTTATTATGTGGCTCCTTTATAATTAAGGTTGTGCTCCACACAATGCTAAATAAAATCTTCTATCACAAAATGCACATCACTACGGGGTATTGTTGAAGAACTGGGAGTGCAGTTCAACAAGAAGTTGTAGATCAACCTCCACCCAAACAAAGATGGCAGCCTTATTGTTCGATAGACCTACTTTTGACCCAAGGGCACCAGAAGAGATAGCCAAAAAGGTAATGTAATCATCTTTATTTATAGGTATACACTTTTTTTATTTCCTTAATAATGTTACAGCTATTTCTTTAATTGTAATTAAATAATACCACATAAAAATACAAAATAAAATCTTCATCTATCCACAAATGCAGGTATTGCTGAACAGCCTCCGAGGAAGTTCCACTAGATGCTGTAGACTGCCTCCACCAATCCAGAGGCTCTGCAAGAGAGGGTTAAATAAACTAAAGGTGAGGTTGAATAATTTCTTTGCTGTGGATGTTATGCAATTTTAAGGAGAGGACTTTATATTCATTTTCACACATAGCAGTTATTGTGGACACATAAAGATGTCGCTTTGAATGCCCTGTTGTAAAATTCTCCTTCCACGCAAACATAAATTATTTAGTACTTCCTTACCATTAGTGATATATAAAATGAATCAATCTGAATTACTAGCAATTTGTTTTACTTTTTTTCAGAAAACATTTTATTTCTTTGTATATATTTAACAGATAAAAACGGTGCAGATCAGCTGAACAAAAAGAAAACCAGGAGACCAGGAGAACCACCATATACTTCTGGTCCATGCACAGAAATGTAGAGAAAGTGTTCAGAGAAGCTTTTGAGTAATGAGATGCTAGAAATTTTCAAGAACTTTTGGGACCATGAGCTCACCACAGACGTGATTGCCTGCACAACGTGGATGAAGAAAAGAAGAGGTCCGCCCCGCACCAAAACCCCGAGGGTCGCGTAGAGAACGTACCCAAAGTGGCGGTTCTGATCAACACAAAAAATGTTTTTCTTGCACACGATCGGGTATCATGGCGACCAGGTTGTTAAGTCTGCTCTGAAAAATGTCAGGAAGCGATGGGGAAGAAGTCGAAAGATGGCTACAGGCGTGGTCATATGTACCACAGAACAAATTTGATTTTGAGGGTACCGCCAAACATGTAATAGATCATAATTGAATCCGACCGCAGGTCTCCACATTGGCAAGGGCGGACCATGCTCCCAACAGGAGGTACCTTCCATCCGACCCCTATCAATATGTTTCAATGCATCAGGTCTTCAATGAAAGTCCCAACAGGCATCTGGCCAAGACCAATGTTCCCTTCCCAATACTACTACAAGCAGGACCCAGCTCTATGAATATTTCATTCGTTTTCCCCTGAAAATGACCTGCAAAACATGCCTCATCCACGAACAAGCACATCCACCACCATAAGCATCGGCGGATGACCTCCCCATAACTGCAGTACCTGTAACTGCCACGCTTGTTCCCTGGACATGTTGGGAACATTAAAACCAGAGCTGCCCAAGGCAGCCTCAATGCAGCATAACAGAGTGATGAAGAAACACACCAAGTCCTTGTAATAAATTGTAGAATATGCAGACACGGTATGCCAAAATTACCCACTAAGGACTATTACTTCAGCCGAAAACTTGTGCTTTTAACGAGATTTCGCTTCACCTGGCAAAAGATGCACCAGCGGTGGCTGTTTCTGTGGCACTTAGGAGAAGCCGGGAGGAAAGCCTACAATGTTGCCAAGTACATTTGACTTTTCGGTTCAACAGGAGATATCCAGGGAGGTAATCCTCTTTTGCTGATAACTGCAGTGCCCAAAACAAAAATCTGACGCTGTTTTCAACATTTTTCGCCTGGTTAACAATCCTTCCATTGGCATCACCTGTATATCTCTCGAAGTACTTAGAACCTGGCTGATACATTCATGGCGCAGATAGTGTACACGGGTTCCATCACCACCAAGTTAAAAAAAGCAAGAAGCGAAGTTTATGATTTCCAAGACTATATCGAGCTCCTGAAAATAATGCGAAGCAGCTAAAGGGTGTGCAACTATCGATCACAAACAGATGTTTCTTATTTGAACACCAAAGGCCGGAAGAATCAGTACTTTCAAGGATAATATCAAGGTCGTGCAGTCAGGCGGGCTCCATACAACAAGTTCTACAAGACATCCCATAATCAGGAGAACTTTTGGAGCTAGATTCTCCTAAAGAAGGTTTCTGCACTTTAACTGGACAGTGGGAAAAATGGAGAATGGTACATATATCAGTTCCAGTGATGGAGAGACCTAGGGGCATATCTGCTTTGAAGAAAACTGACTTGATGACACTTGCCAGCATGATCCCACGCCAAGGCAGCAGCTTTTTTTGAACAACTACTGGCAAATGACCAAATCAGAGGACTTGGAAACTGTTGAAGACTATTAACAGACTTACAATTTTTCAGCAGTGGCGTCCAGGCCAATTCCCCAGTGTTATTACTTCCTGAATACAATCGAGGCTATGGCAGACCTCGTGAAAAGTTAAGGAGAAAAAGAAAATACTTGAATGCTTATGATTGCTACTTTTGACTTTTGGCAGCATCCTTGTTACTTGCAATGGAGCCTTTCAACCAAAACAGTGGAATATATGTTTGACACAATCTTTTATTTAGTGTTTTAAAAAAGAAAATAATTATTTTTCAATTTGTTTTATCTAGAAATTAAGTATTCTTAAATTTGCTTTAAAAATTGAAGTTTGCCAGAAGCCTGCTTTAAATGTACACGCCTGCTAAAGAAGTGGAGTCCACTAACCAAGCTTGCTTTGGGAATGCACTCTTATTTCATTTCAAATCAATTCAGCATTTTAAGAAGTTTCATTAGCCTTCTTGAGACACAATGGAAAGGGGGCGAGATTTGGTTTGATTAAATTTGTATACAAAAGGGGTTTTTGACCTGAAACCAAATGAAATTTCAAACTGTGTCCACCGTATCTCATGAAAGCTGTCTTCACTATATTCCTGCCTAATTTTTTCAAGTAATATCGTTAAGCAAAAGTTGCTGTTCATAAATCCTTAAAACAACATGCACAATTCAAACCTCCACACAGTTTATCTTAAGAAAAGAATTGTCTTTTTATGGGACTAGCCAGTTGTTTTGACGGTAATTAATTGGTCCAACTTTAAGAAATGTGTAAAAATTTTAACTGGAAAACTTACGATGAGTTACCATTTCTCCCCCAGCTGTATGATGTGAGTATCAATTTACAAAACGGTTGTAGAAGCATGTCAACAGAGATGAATTATAAGGGGCCAAGTGTGTGAGAATCCTTTGACGTTGAAGTTTTTATGTTGTTTGTTTACATTGTGATGTTTATTTCACAAAAATTGTACCATCATCATCGACATCCCAGTCAATACCACCGGGGTCACTGTCACATCACCCTTATCATCGCTCACCACCACCACCACCACCAACATCCCCATCAACATCCCCATCAATATCCCCCATCACCACCATCGTTCAGCATCTTGTTGATTTGTTTTTCAAATTGTATTGTTCATACAAGATGATATGGGTCCGTAATCAGACTATTTCCGTTTTTGTCAGTTTTGAAATATAGTTTGTGGGAATAGTTGACCTTTTGTTTACAGATAGGCCCTTATTTTTTGGTCCATAAAAAGGGAAATATGTTGGAAGAGACGGGATATTTTTTCAGATCCTTTGGGTAGCAACACAATAGCTACATTGTAAGCTTTCATGCCTCCCATCAATTGCGGCAATCAGTTGCAAGTATTAACCAATAGAAGTTAGAACCCGGATTGTCTCCCTATCTTATTTTTGGGATAATTGATGTTTTTCCCAAACAGTTGTGGTCAAAATGTCCATTTTGTATGAGGTTCCTTCGTTGTATTGAGTGTGATTTGTTCCTCCTAATAAAGAGAGGGCAGATCATTAAATGTTTCATCTGGTTTTTCAAAAAAAGCCAGATGTGACCGGCTCTGGCAAAACCCCAAACTTGGACCCAATTTTCAAAAGTGACTTCCCAAATTTATTGTGAAACAATGTTACTGGGGTCAAATGTTTCAGGATTTTTCCATCAAAATGTAGAGAAAATGCTCCATATGGTAACATGGAAAATCTCAAACTGACCCTGGGGTCCCTGGGAGGAGTGAGCCCCGAATGTTTTGAGGCCCTTTTCTGAATGCAACAAATGGTTGTTTTGGAAATATTTCTGAGAGTATGTTGGTTTTGTTGTATCAGTGGCCAATACATTTGTTTCCCGCTTGTTTCACATCTTTTGTGGTTTACGAACGGATTATAAGTTTGTTGTTTTGTTTATCTTTTGGTAAATTCTAGAATCAGTTTGGCTATTAGCCAGATGACACTTATGTGTTACGTTGTTTATCTCAGCTAATAAATTCTTTTGTGAGAAATGTTGACGTATTTCTGTGAAATTTTCATTGTTGGTGTTTCTAAAGCATATCGCAGAGTTTCTCAGTAGATAAATGCTTTTGAACAATATGGGTTGGGTGTGATGGGGTTCTGTAGAAACTGGTACATGTATGTTTCCGTAGGTTTTTGGTGTACACTCTTTGTGTCTAGTATGCCACCATGTTTGGATATGATCAGCCTGTTGTACTGCCTTTATTTCGAGATCGTATAATGTTATGTCACAAATTTCCGGATCACAGTTAAGCTAATTGCACAACTGATTTTATTTCCCAAAATTGGAAACAATTTCGTTGAGTATTACTTCCCAGAAATTTGCGGATGTATTTGTTTGGATAAACTATGGATAGTTGCCTTTTGGTCGATGGCATTGCATACACAGTTTTATTGCCTCAGTTTATTGCGGATATTTCCAGTATACTAACAACATCAATACTTGTGGATATTAAGACACATTTTGTGGAAAATGTTATACCTTCGAGTTTCGTCAGTACATTCGTTGTTTTGCGGACATATGCGGACATATGCGCTCAGCAGGGAGTAGAAAATGATCTTCCAACAAAGGGTGTGCTCATAGGTTTTGTGAATTTTGGTAGAAAGTACTGTTGGGAATGTTGACATGCCTGGCCACCGGATCGAGATATGCCCGGAGTGTGTTTGTCGAGAGTGTGTTGTTTCGCATTTTGGTTTGGACATTATGAATTAAAGGATGGTTTTCGTGTAATCTGATCGAACTTTCCGGTGTATTGTTCTGATTCAAGATGTTTGTACAATCCAACCTGTAGGTAGTCGGAGCGGTTCACTGTAGTGCCTCTCCCTTTATCGTATGACGGATCACGATTTCAGGAAGGTTGTTCCTCAGATATTTGAGGGCCTGATATTCAGGGTTTTTCATGTTCTTTTCCGAGTTCCCTTGACGATCGTGAGCAAGTTTATTTTGTGTGCTTCCAAATAGTTTCAAAAGGTACCTGTGTAGTTTTGGACTCAAGTGGATGGTGGTTTGAACAGATGAGTTTTTGGGAAGGTTTGTTATGTATCAGGAATTCAATTCTTATTCGTCAATTCCCCACCTGTTAAAAGAGTTGAACGGGGTTGGTTTAGCAGGAGTTAAACAAAGTTTAAACTTTCACCCAGAGCATTTTTTTTCAATTTGAGATAGTTTTTTGCTTTGGAAAAGGGTTTTTGTGATGGAATTGTTCACTTTGGGTTTCTACTAGTGTAGTCAGTAGACTATTTGTTCTACTAGTGTAGTCAGTAGACTATTTGTTCTAGTAGTCAGTAGACTATTTTTGTATTCTTTATTTTAGTCGAGCGTTCAAGTGAAAATTGTTTCATTTTTCTGTTTTGATTGTGAACGTTTTTTGCTCTTTGCAAATTTTCCCCGTTATGCCATAGTTGGTAGATAATTTAGTTATAAATAACATATACTTATATATTTGTATTATATTATTACTAAGATAGTTGCTGTCATGGCACTTGTGTAAGTGGTCATGATTTGTGTCTTTTATATATGTATTTATATGTATATATTTACAACAAAACAACATGCTTAAAGGTACAGTCTTACCTTTGGTTATTAGTTAACTTGTTACAAATATAAAAATCCACTATACATGGGCGTTAATCTGTCATCGTCGAATGTAATATTCATTTACAATTATTTTAACTCATGATCAGTGCTTGATAGCCCTGTTGACTGAAACGATACAAAGTATCTCTAATTATGCCTTAAATGGTGACAAATTGAAATTTTTCAAATGCCTGTAACACCTTAATGTCATATGAAAGAATTTCAAAGTGTTACCAGAGTTAATAAAAATGTAGAAAAAATGAAGTCTATCAGTTTCGTAATATTTTGACCTTTCCATGCATACAGTATGCACATAATTATAAAGCAATATGGCGGCTATTTTAAAAATTCAATATGGCTTATAGGGGGGCATAGGAAAAATGGCATCAACAGTTTTGTATTTGTTGACATATTTATAGGAGATCCTGAGAGTTTCAAAGATTAAATTGAAAATGTGTATGGACTCCACAAGCTCACAGACTAAAATTTCATTAAAAAAAGATTTAAGAACTTTTCTTGCAAACGTGAACACTTATTGTGATGAAATTTTCACGTGTTAGTTTTTAAAATTATTTTTGAATACCAGAGGGTTGAAGTGAAGGTACATTCCCAAATACCAATGTTGGGAATCTTTCACTTTGTTACGTTGTGTCGTTGTTAAACCTTGTCCAAGAAGGGCTATAAATCAGTTGGCTGTGTTATGCAGACCCAGGGCTATCATCCATATTAGAAAGCAGATTGGAGACATTTTCTTTTCGAGGTCAAAAACAAAAAAATTAATTTTTTTTCTTCTTTTCTAAATGCCTAATACTTGCTGGAGAGACGTAATAGATGGTGGGTTTCCCCAATTTTAGTACTTTGAATCAATTTTTTTTTATGCCTAAAACTTGCTGGGTTAACATTTTGTTAACTTCCCGCAGAGTCTAACTGATTCATTTACCCTTATGTGGATTCATTTTCCCAGATGGTGAGAGTTAATCTACACAGCCACCATCAGCCATGGACCCACCAGCTTAATTCCATTCACCCCCAGCAGCAATTACTCAAGTCATGCTCATAGCAAACACAGAAGGTAGGTAATATTTGAGAAATGCTTGAGCAGTGTAGAGTAGTGTTTTAAAGGAAGGTACAGCATTGGTAAACATCAGGTTATCAAATCAACCCCTCCCACCATAGCTGAACTTTGTGGCAAGTAGTTATAGTGATGAAAACCATTCAACTGACTGTGTTGACTGTGCACACTGGGGCATCTTTGATTATTTCACTGTCATTTTACCACCCTGATAAGGGTGATAAGGTTATATTACCGTTGCTGCTGCATAAATGAGACAAGTAATTTTTTCAGTCAAAAGTATTCATCTTTAAACCAGAAATTATCCCCTATTCCATGCCCTGTTGAAAGTCTGTTCTGATCGTGACGATACTGTCCATTGGTATGAATCCAAAACTGCTTTGAGATAAAAACTCATTTGGAATTTTTGCTTTGATCCACAGGAGAAAGTCTGACCCAAATGCAAGATCTAGTATACAATCAACGATCAAGCGATTACTGATGTTGGCGAGGTAGATATAAATTCACTGTTTAACAGTTATCGCCATATCTGTGTAAAATCTGTTAAATATATAAGAAATATCACTCCCCATAACACGCTGCAATATTACACTATTATTGTATAATTTGCATTAAAATAGAATAAAATGCTCTGTCAAATATTGATTTATACTTGACAAAGTTGAAGGTTGAATTTTTTTTATTCCCTTTAAAGTTATGACTTGAAAACATACGAAAATATTTATGGTTATATGCAGGGTACAGCATTGGGAAATGTTGGCAAAACTAAGCTTCCCATAATTATTTGCTTACTTTTGAAACAAGATATACAATAACCAATCAATAATGAGTTTCAGCTCATCGTAGAATCTGCTGAAAAGTGTGAAAGATTCGCTACTTTGACAGAATACACTTGGCAGAAAAGTTTCAATCTGCAAAAATTTATGTAATTTTGCATACATTTTCCTCTGTAATGAGAATAATTTGTCAGGTTTGATTGTCACCTTTTACCAACTTCAATCGAGTTAGAAGCCAGATAATTAAGTGGTTATCTTCAACCAGGTAATTTTCAGTGTAATATGTAAGTAAGACTTGTAAATGTGGGTAAGACTTGTAACTTTGCATTGGTGAAAAGGGTTAGATAAGGTTGTTTACGGTCAGTATTCTCCTGATCGTCTTCAGGAGAATCAGAGCATACTGATCGTTTCATTGAGTTGTAACCAGTTGGTTCTTTTCAGAACTATTTACTACTCAAAAGAGAATACCCACATGGTGTCACCGCAAACACTCTTTACTTATTATTTAAATGATCATGGATCTCAATTAGCCAAACCCAAAAATCCTGTAGTTAACCAGTCGATTTATTGAGTAGCTTGCATGTGCGTAAAATACAAATTAAGCCCTATAAGCTTATTAAACATACTTCTTTGGCTTTGTCAGACATTTTTCATTGGGGAGTCGGGCTCAAACACTAATTTGGGGCTATTTGTTTTCAAGGGAAAAATTGGAATTTTCTTACACAAAAGGTTATTTGTTTTGGGAATTAATAACAGTTAGGAACATATGTATGGTTTATTTCAACCTTTTCCGAATAATAAAAATTTGGCGAATGTGGAATGGAAAAAGGGCAACACATGTGACCAACATGAACACGCCCCTATTCTGCAAAGCCAAGGATTTTAACCGATGGGTTGTTGCTAAAACATACTCGCCCCATGAAACCTCTCGTGGCAGCAGATGCTGTCGGAAAAACTGAAAATACTGAAAAAACTGGAAAAAGAAAATACATTTACTTGCCATAAAAAGGATACCACCAAACTCCATGCATAGTATGTGATATTTTTTATCGTTAACTTGTTTAAAAATTATGCTTAGCAATAAGATTGCTGAGCAAAATTTTAATTCGTAATTTTTCTTTTGATAATTTGTTTATTCAGCTTTTAACCCCAACCTCCGCCAGACGCAGCAGAGTGCATCAGCTGGAAAAAGTCCGATGCACTTTGATGATCTCAGTTGTCAACACCAGTGCCTAAGCAGCCAAGCCTGTTTCTATTGAGATTGGTCCCATTAAACAATGCCAGAGTTGTATTCTGCTGCGTTTGGTGACCACAGACTCTGAGGCAGTTCGGCCTTGAGATTTGTTAACAGATGGACTCAAGGCACTTCTGAAGCTAAGCTACTTTGATAACGATGCACTCTGTTGCGTCTGGCAGGGTTTCTAGCCAAATAAATTGGAGGGTTAGGGTTTAAATCCTGATATATGTTACTTTAAAACTTAGTAAGCTTCACATTTAAATAAAATAGTTTCCCTTTTAGATTTTAACAACTTATTTTTAACCCCTTGTTTGACGAGGACTTCTAATAAGGGCACCAGCTCAATTAGAAGGTAATAAGCATGTAAAGTTACAAGACCAATTGCGGTGACACCATGAAATTCTCTATTGAGTAGTAATTAGTTCTGGAAAAGAACTGGAGGTTATATCTCGACGTTTCGATTCAGTATGCTCTGGATCGTCCCTAGGGAAGAACGGGGAAGCATCTATATGGAGTTAATTAATACCAAAACATTATGTTCAATTAAATGTAAAAATTTATGTTTGTATTATTGATCATATTGAAACTCTAAAACTGTACCATTAATGAACAGCTTATGATGAGGGGGCATTTGTTTTGATGATTTTTGTAATATATTCAGTATGCTATAACAACATAATAATAAACATATGGTGAATTCAACATGATTTTAGTTCTATTTTGTTTTGGCATTTGAACCATGAATCACTTCATCACCATCACCACTGTTGTGAACAATTTTTTGTGACCCTTGTTCAAAACAGCACTCTGGCAATTATTTTTTTTTAAAGAGGCTAATTTCAGATGGAATGGTCAAACATTTTTGGGTTTGCTGGGAATCAAAAGTATCCCAAAATTTAAATTGTTTGAGTAAAAGAAGTGATGATGCCATTATGATTATGATACAGAATGTTTTCTTGTTGTAGCCACTGCACAGAGAGCCTAGTCTAGACACCAAACAACATTGTTTATACTCACTGTGGAGCAGGTCAAGCACCAGCTTCATGTTTGACATGAGCCACTATGACCCTCATAGAATTTGTATACAGAACCAAGATGCACACATTTGATAAAGTATTTTTTGGTCATTTTGTTGAAACCTGGGAAACCTTTCATCACCCTGTTCTCCCTTGAAAAACCTAAGTGAATGACCTGCTTATTACCCATATCCAAGACTGTACATACTTTGATTTGCAGAGTGAAGTTTTTCTTTTGTTTCCCTTTTACTGCATTAACCTCCCTATAGGTTTAACACTCAAAGAACACCTGCAATTTTGTCTCTTCTTAACTCATTGACTTTGTGTAGTGTACTCAAAGGAGGTCAAACCAAACCAAGTACAGTGTGTTACACAACACTCTGTGTGACTCTGTGGTTTGACCACAGAGCTACAACCCTATGGTTTGACCTATTGGCACGCAACTGCAATAAAACTCAAGTGAGTGGTTCAGGGTGCTGTGCTGACTGGGCCAAGGGGTTTAAACTATTAAGAATTACTTAATTTCTCTTTTTCTACGAAGCAGTGTTAGTTATTTTGAGACAACTTTTAACATTTATTTCTGTTGGGTGTTTAAAAAATTTAAACCATATCTTAATCAAGATCATTCTCAAATGGTATAACATTATCAAAATCAACTGTAATAAAATGTGGGCAATTCATGTGCAATCACAGTTATCTTTTTGACATCTTTTCTGAATGTTTATTTTCAGTTTCTCACTACCTTAGAAAGAAATGCGTGTACAATAAACTGTCAAAACAGAACCTTTCATAAAATTGCACACACCTTAATTCACCCTGAATCCATCAAAATCCATCCTGTATTGGAAGATTATGGATTCAGGATACCTCCACATTGAGCATGTATGGATTTTTGATGGATTCAGGATTTCAACAGCTTTAACTGTTGGTCATGTTGGGTTGATGGATTATAAAGTTACATGTACTGTATATGTTAGATTTTGATGGATTCTATGCAGCAAAATACACTATACAAATTTTCATAGGAAAGAGGAAAGATTTGAATTAAGCTAAAAATCCACCTCAAAAAATTTAGTGGTGGATTTTAAGTGATTCAGGATATGTCCAATATCTACACTTTGGCGGATTCTGATGGATTCAGGACACCAGCATTTTGTGTGTGACAAAATTGGTGGATTTTTGGTGGATTCAGGATACTTTAGTAAAATACCCAAGGGGGTTTAATACATGAACGACACAATATTCTGTAACTCCCAACGTTTATTTATTTCCTTGTTTCATTTTAAAACGAAATGTACAACATTGGTATTTGGAAATATATGTGTTTATCTAACCTCCTGCCTGAAATCATACAACTAACTTGTGAAACTTTCGTCCCACCAGGTCCCCATGTTTTTCAGAAAGAAAAAAAGAAAAAAGAAAAAAACAAAACGTCAATTGTGTTTTTCTCTAAGATAAACACACTAGACAATACTTTTCAGGGTGCTTGACAGAACCATACTACATCAAGCAAATCTTTTAAATAATTCATCCATTTTAAATTTGATAATTACCAATGCTGTACCCTTCCCCTTTTAAACCCCCTGAAGACTACATATCGTTTAAAAAAAGAATATAATTTGTGTACATCTATTAAGATCAAGTACTGGTTTAATAAACCAACTTGTGAAATATTCCAGTTATGTGGGCGAAATATTAAGAAGATGCTCAAGCAGGTGTTGATAATCGACCCACTTTCCATGTTAGAAAGGTAATGCTAATTGAACCAAATACACATCTATTTATCTGAACTGGTAAAATATTGTAAAGTATTTTATTTGGACCCCTAGGTCTTGCATTCACAAAAGCCTCATCAGTAAAACAAAATGTCTTTCGCCTTAATTTTGAAAATTGTTCTGTCGCCTTTGTAACACAAAATCATCTTCAGTATTGGCCAAAAATTATGTCAATCACACTAGCGCTGTTGTATAAGCAAAAGTAAGCTGTCGTAAAAGTAAACATAAGATTGGTCATCTCTAATTATAGCCCCATCTTCTTGGCCTATATGATACTGTAACTATGTCGGTCAGGTGTTTGCTTTTTATACAGATGGCATGACCGGAGATTTCCAGCAAGGATAAGGGTAAGGACTACACAAACTCCGATAATGTATTCCATTGAATGGTATTTGATACAAATTCATCAAGTCAGTTTTTGGAGAAAATGTCGAACCCAACTGCCACTTGTGCAGTGCCTAACATATGACAAAATGGTCTTACATCTCACTGATGTTTCATACATCATTGTTCAAAAATTTTCTTGGTTCTAAAGAATTTTTTGGAGAATTACTAACGAGGGGTTTTTAAAACTGTGAAAGTCTCCTAATTCCAACTTTGACAATAGACCAGAAATTTAACACCTTCCTCCGACAGTCGTCGCCGGGTTATTTATTATTGTTGTTGTTGTTGGTTGTTGTTGTTGTTATTAAAGCGTAGTGGCACACATAATCAAGAAGGTGTCAAGGGGGTTTCAGAACCCGGATGACTCAATCACAATTTTATAATGAAAAATTTAACTAATTTAAATGATTAATTTTAAACCCAAATTTTGGCCCTTATTAAATTATCTGCTAATTTATGTAATTGATATTTTTTAATTACTGTTTCAGATAAACTGTCTTGTAGAATCTATCCTAGTACGTTCCCGGGGTTTCAACCTTCTAAAACTTAATTTTTGGAACCAATGTTTATTGCTGCGATTAATCTAAAAGCATTTCCTGCTAATTAACAGATGAAGTAACAGTCTAATGGTAAGCACCCAGACATAGTACAGTCGACCCTGGTGCAAACCTTGCAGTGAAATGACCCAATTTTTTTTCCATTTTAATTGGTTACGCAATCATGATTTATTTTAAGTAATTTAAAATTCAGCCCAACAATCAAAAGGATTGGTAAGTGCAATCCAGGAGTTCCTGGGGTTTCGAAAGCTGGAGATCTGGGTTCGAAAACCCAGATGAACCAATCTATTCAATGTTAAGGGCCACAAGTTTGCACAAGGAATCCCAGCACTGGTCTGCCGTATTTCTATTCCATTTTAAGTGGTTTTCTGTCACGGTTTAGAATTAACTTAATTCTAAATCGAATTAAATTCAGACCTTTAAATATCAAAAAAGGATTGTGAGCAATCAATTAGAATTCGAGTTTCGACAAAGAGCGACCAGTTCGAATCCTACTTGTCCCAATGTTATATTTCTTTTAATTAATTACGCAATCACGTTTTATTTATAAGTAGTATTAAAATTCATACACATATACTAAGAGGAATCGTGGCGCAAATCCAGTGGTGCTGGGGTTCTCGGTGCAAGAGACCTGGCTGAAACCAGGGTGGCGACAGTGTTTCGTTTTGAATGATTACGCAATCACGTTTTACTTTGGCAGTATTAAATTCGCCATTTTCCAAGAGGATTGGTAGCGTAATCCGTGACTGCTGTGTTGCGGTCCAGGCGAACTGGGGTTCAAAACACTTTAGCGCCATTGCTTTAGTTTTAAATAATTACGCAATCACGTTTTATTTATAAGTAGTATTGAAATTCAACTGCACATACCAAGAAGGATTGGTATAATCTGTTGGCACTGTGTTGTGGTCCGGCGAACCGGGCCTGAAAGCACCGGGGTTCCCCCGGGAAACACTTTTTGGCGCCATTACTTTAGTTTTGTTAATTACGCAATCACGTTGTATTTATAAGTGGTATTAAACCCAACTACACGAAACAAGAGGAATTTCATAATCCAGTGGTACTGCCTTGGGCACAGAGAACTGGGGTTCGAAACAAAGTGGCGACAATGTTTTTGCTTTGAACGATTACGCAATCACGTTTTATTTATCAGTAGTATTAAATTCGCCATTTACCAAGAGGATTGGGTAGCGTAATCGTGGTTGTTGTGTTGCGGTCCAGGCGAATTCGGGGTTTCAAACACTTTAGCGCTATTGCTTAGGGTTTTTAAAATAACGGCTAAATCACGTTTTATTTTAATATATTGAATTGAACTGCACATGGCCTAAGAGGAATCTTATGCAATCCAGTGGTGCTGGGTTTTGCAGGAGACCTTGGGGTTCGAAACCCAGGGCGACAATATTTTAGTTTGAATGATTACGCAATTCAAGATTTATTTAAGTAGTTTTTTGAATTAACTCCAAATGCTCAACAGGATAATGGCGTCGTTAGTCCACTGGTCTGTTAATTATAGTTCTAGGCTGGTGCCGTCCGGGTTCGAACTGCTCCTGGGAAACATAGAGACATGGCATGTTTGGCTGGTGGCAATGGGTTTGGGATCGCCATGTCTCTCCCCTGAAGGTTAGAGTGTGGAGGAAATGTACGACGGGGAGAAAAGGAGGGACTGGGAGGGTAGCGACCCAGAAGGGTGCTAAAGGTGATCACCATGCTTTTGGGTGTCCCGACTTTGAGTCATCCTAATACCTGGTCGACACTGACTAACTTCTCCGACTTTTTTACAATATATATATATATATATGTATGTATTTATGTATATATATATATATATATATATATATATATATATATATATATATATATATATATATATATATATATATATATATATATATATATATATATAGAACAATTTGTGGTAATTTGAGGGCCTATCTTTCCAACTTCTTTAAGAAAATCAATTATTTTATGAACAAAAATATAGTAAAATTTCAAAATTTTAAACTTGTCCAAACAGGCTGTAACCTTTGGTGGCTGTATTCTGCAGACACATTGGTTCATTCTGTGTAATTTTGAAGCAAATCGGAATAAAAAAAAAATTCTTGAGGTAAAAAACGTCAATGCTTACCCCTTGTCGTTTTCCAAATTTGGCTCAAAAAATTACATTTTTCAAAATGATTTACTTGCTGGGAGAGACGTAACAGAGTGCCTAGAACACATTTGTGGTAATTTGAGTCGCCTATCTTTTCCCAACTTTTTAAGAAAATCAATATTTTATGAACAAATATAGTAAAAATTTCAAAATTTTAAACTTGTCCCAAACAGGCTGTAACTTGGTGGCTGTATTCTGCAGACACATTGGTTCATTCTGTGTAATTTTGAAGCAAATGGAGAAAAAAAACTTCGAGGTGGAAAAAAACGACAATGCTTACCGTTTGTCGTTTTTTTTCCCAATTGTTCAAAAATGACATTTTCAAATAACTAATACTTGCTGGAGAGACGTAACAGAGTGCTCAAACACATTTGTAATTGAGTCGGCCTATCTTCCAACTTTTTTAAGAAAATCAATATTTTTGAACAAATATAGGCAAAAATTTCAAATTTTTTAAATTGTTCCCAAACAGGCTGTAACTTGGTGGCTGTATTCTGCATTACATTGGGTTCATTCTGTAATTAGCTAAACTGAGATACCCATTTGAGGTGAAAACGACAATGCTTACCCCTGGTCGTTTTTTTCCAAATTCTGGCCTAAAAATGAAAAAATTTTCAAAATGATTAATACTTGCTGAGAGACGTAACAGAGTGCCTAGAACACATTTGTGGTAATTTGAGTCGCCCATCTTTTCCCAACTTTTTTAAGAAAATCAATATTTTTTATGAACAACAAGGTAAATTTCCCAAAACTTTATCCAACAGCTCAAAATTTGGTGGCTGTATTCTGCAGACACATTGGTTCATTCTGTGTACTTAGCGAATCGAGACAATTTTTTTCGAGGTGAAAAGCAGACAATGCTTACCCCCTTGTCGTTTTTTCCCAAAATTTGGGCCCTAAAACGACATTTTTTCAAATGATTACTACTCTTGGAGAGGACCGTAACAGAGTGCCTAGAACACATCAGGTAATTTGAGTCGCCTATCTTTCCAACTTTTTAAGAAAATTCAAATTTATGAAAAATAATGGATAAATTTACGAAATTTTATACTAGTCCAAGTTGAAATGTAACTCGGTGGTTGTATTCTGCAGACACAGTGCTCATTCTGTAAAATTTAAAGCGAATCGAGGACAATTTTTTTCGAGGTGGAAAAACGACAATGCTTACCCCTTTACGTTTTTTTCCCAAAATTTTGGCCTAAAATGACATTTTTTCAAATGACGCATACTTGCTGGAGACGAACAGAGTGCCTAGAACACATTTGTGGTAATTTTTAGTCGCTCATCTTTCCCAAACTTTTTAAGAAAATCAAAATTTTATGAACAACATAGTGTACCCTCAAAATTTTAAACTTGTCCAAACAGGTTGTTAACTTGTGGGCTGTATTCTGCAGACACATTGGTTCATTCTGTTTGTAATTTTGAAGCAAATCGGAGAAAAAAATTTCGAGGTAAAAAAACGACAATGCTTTACCTTTGTCGTTTTTTTCCCAAAATTTGGCCTAAAAATTACATTTTTTTTCAAATAATTAATAGTTTCTGCTGAGAGACGTAACAGAGTGCCTAGAAATTGACATTTTGTGGTAATTTGAGTCGCCTATCTTTTTCCCAACTTTTTTAAGAAAAATCAATATTTTTATGAACAAATATAGGTAAAATTTCAAAAATTTTTAAACTTGTCCAAACAGGTTGGGAAACTTGGTGGCTGTACTTGCAGACACATTGGCTCACTCGTAATTTTGAAGCTAAATCGGAGACAATTTTAAATTCGAGGTGAAAAAACGACAACGTTTACCCCCGGTCGTTTTTTTCCCAAAATTTGGGCCCTAAAATGAAAATTTTCAAAATGATTAATACTTGCTGAGGACGTAACAGAGTGCCCTAGAACACATTTGTGGTAATTTGAGTCGCCTATCTTCCAACTTTTTTAAGAAAATCAATATTTTATGAACAAATATAGGTAAAATTTCAAACTTGTCCAAACAGCCTGTAACTTGCGGCTGTATTCTGCAGACACATTGGTTCATTCTGTTTACTCTTGAAGCGAATCGGATACTGAGGTGAAAAAGCGACAAGCTTACCCCTGTTCGTTTTTTTCCAAATTTGGTTTTAAAATGACATTTTTTCAAAATGATTAATACTTTCCTGAGAGACGTAACAGAGTGCCTAGAAATACATTTGTGGTAATTTGAGGTCGCCTTTCCAACTTTTAAGAAAATCAATATTTTTAAAATGAAAAAATATGGATAACGATGAAATTTTATACTAGTCCAAATAGGCTGTAACTCGGTGGTCAGACATTCTGCAGACACAGTGGGTTCATTCTTTAAAATTTGAAGCGAATCGGAGACACTCTTGAGGTGAAAAAACGACAATGCTTACCCCTTGTCGTTTTTTCCACTTATCCAAAAATGAGCATTTTTTCCCAAAATGATTAATACTTGCTGGAGAGACGTAACAGAGTGCCTAGAACACATTTGTGGTAATTTGAGTCATTTATCTTTTCCCAACTTTTTTTAAAGAAACTATTTTATGAACAAATATAGGTAAAATTTCAAAATTTTAAACTTGTCCAAACAGGTTGTAACTTGGTGGCTGTATTCTGCAGACATATTGTCTATTCTGTTAATTTTGAAGCAAATCGGAAAAAAAAAATTTGAAAAGGTAAAAAAAACGTCAATGCTTACCCCTTGTCGCCTTTTCCAAATTTTAACCTAAAAAATTACATTTTTCAAAATGATTACTGTTTGGAGAGACGTAACAGAGTGCCAGAACACATTTGTGGTTTGAGTCGCTCATCTTTCCAACTTTTTAAAACAATATTTTACGAACAACATAGGTAAAAATTTCGGGGCTCTTAAACTTCGTTCCCAAACAGGTTGTGGGTTTCGCGGTTATTCTGCAGACACACCATTTCTGTGTACTCACAAAATCGGAGAAAAAAAAAATTGAGGTGAAAACGACAATGCCACTGCCTGTCGTTTTTTTTTCCAGTTCTGCTTCAGGACGACATTTTTCGCACACACTGAGACAATGCCCAAAAACCCATTTGTATTTGGGGTTTATCTTTCCAACTTTTTAAAGAAATCAAAATTTTATGAATGAAATACAGGCAAAATTTCGCACTTGAACTAACCAGCCCAGGTTGTGGTCTCAGGCTGCATTCTGGCACATTGGTTCATTCCAGGTACCTCAGCCAAATCGACAATTTATCTTCGAGGGAAAAATAATGTTATCTCGAAAGTCAGTTTTTTCCCAAAATTTGGGCCCTAAATGAAAAATTTTAAAATGACAATTGCTGGAGATGCAACAGAGTGCCTAGAAATACATTTCAGGTAATTCTTGAGTCGCCTATCTTTCCCAAACTTTTTAAGAAAATCAATATTTTTATGAACAAATATAGGTAAAATTTCTAAATTTTAAACTTGTCCAAACAGGCTGTAAACTTGGTGGCTGTACTCTACCATATTTTCCATAAAATATTGATTTTCTTTTAAAAAGTTGGAAAGATATGACTCAAATTACCAAATGTGTTCTAGGCACCTGTTACGTCTCTCCAGCAAGTATTAACTAATTTAGAAAATGTAAAAAATTTTAGGGCTAAATTTGGAAAAAAAACTAAGGGTAAGTATCGTCGTTTTTTCACCCTCGAAAAAAAAATTGTCTCCGGATTCGCTTCAAATTTACACAGAATGGGAACCCAAATGCGTCTGCAGAATACAGCCACCGAGTTACAGCCCATTTGGACTAGGGTTTAAAAATTTGCAATTTTACCCATATTTTTTCATAAAATATTGATTTTCTTAAAAAGTTGAAAGATAAGGACCTAAATTACGGAAAAATGGGTTCTAGGCACTCTATTAAGTCTCTCTCCAGCAAGTATCAAGCATTTTGAAAATGTCATTTTTAGGTTAAATTTGGAAAACGACAAGGGGTAAGCATTGTCGTTTTTTCACCTCAAGGAAATGTTTTTCCGATTCGCTTCAGTTCTACACAGAATGAACCAATATGTCTGCAGAATACAGCCAAACCGAGTTACAGCTTCATTTGACTAGTTTAAAATTTGGTAATTTTACCTATTTTTCATAAAATATTGATTTCTTAAAAAGTTGAAAGATAGGCGCGACTCAAATTACGAAAAATGGGTTCTAGGCACTCTATTAAGTCTCTCCAGCAAGTATCAAGCATTTTGAAAAAATGTCATTTTTAGGTTAAATTTGGAAAACGACAAGGGTAAGCATATTGTCGTTTTTTTCAATTGAAAATGTTTTTCCGATTTCGCTCAAATACACAGAATGAACCAATGTCTGCAGAATACAGCCAATGAGTTATGTTTCAAATTTGGACTAGTTTAAAATTTCGTAATTTTACCCATATTTTTTCATAAAATATAGATTGTTTTTAAAAGTTGGAAAGATAGGCGACTCAAATTACGAAAAATGGGTTCTAGGCACTCTGTTACGTCTCTCCAGCAAATATCAAGCATTTTGCAAAAAAATTGAGATCTGCACTCTCTCTCAAAAAATATAATAACATAAATTATTGTATATATATATATTGTAAAAAAGTCCGGAGAGTTAGTCAGAGTGTCGACCAGGTATTAGGATGACTCAAAGTCCGGGACACCCCGGCATGGTGGTGATCACCTTAGCAATTTTTCTGGGAGGTCGCTACCCTCCCGGTCCCTCCTTTTCTCCCCGTCCGTACATTTCTTTCCACGCTCCAACCTTCAGGGAGAGACATGGCGGTCCCTGCTTGTATTGCCGCAGCCACAAAGCAGCCGCTATGTCTCTCGTGTTTCAGGAGCAGGACTGAACCCGGACGTACCAGCCTGGGAACTGCTGCAATTGACAGACCAGGGACTAACGCAGGTTTGCGCCATTTATCCTGTTGGTATTTGGAGTTGAATTTAAACTACTTAAATAAATCTTGATTGCAAAATCATTCAAACTAAAACATTGTGGCCACTGGGGTTTCGAACCCAGGTCTCCTGCACCGGGAAAACCCAGCGCACCACTGATTGGTGCCAAGATTCCTCTGATATGTGCAGTTCAATTCAATACTACTTATAACAAACGTGATTGCGTAATTATTTAAACTGAAAGCAATGGCGCTAAAGTGTTTAACCCGGTCTGCCTTTGGACCGTAGCACAGCGGTCGCTAGATTGAGCTACCAATCCTCTTGGTAAATGACGAATTTAATATCACTGATAAATAAAATGATTGCGTAATCATTCAAAACGAAAACATTGTTGGTACTTGGTTTCGAACTCCAGTTGTCCTGTACCGAAACCCAGTAACACCTTTGGATTGCGCTATGATTGCTCTGAAAGTGAAGGAATTCAATACTACTTATAAATAAAACGTGATTGCGTAATTATTTAATACTAAAATAATGGCGCCAAAGTACTTCTGAACCCGGTGCTTTTTCGAACCTGGTCTGTCGAATCCGCAACACAGTACCAACAGATTGCGCCACTAATCCTCCTGTTTAAATGGCGCTGAATTTAATACTACTTATAAATAAACGTGATTGTGTAATCATTCAAAACGATAACACTGTGGCCATTGCTTCTGGAACCCAGGTCTCTGCACCGAAACCCAGTACTGGACTGCGCCACGATCTCTCTTGGTATATAAAAGGAATTAATACTACTTATAAATAAAATGTGAATTGCGTAATTAATTAAAAATATAACATTGGGCCCAAAAGAGAATCGAACTCGGTCGTTTGGCATTGAAATCAATACTAATGGATTGCCCCACCAACTTTTTTTGATATTTTAAAGGTTTGAATTTTAAATTGATTTAGAGTTGAATTTAATTCTAAACCGTGACAGCAAAACCACTTAAAATGGAAAAATGCGGCAGACCAGTGTTGATTCAGTTTGTCCCAAACTTTATGCCTTTTAACATTAGACCGTTGGTTATCTGCCATGGAATGTGAATGATTGGAGATTTATTGCCAGCAACAAGCATTGGTCAAAATAAAACACAAGAACTTTCTAATAGGGGGTTCGAACCGCTGACGTACCAGCTTCAGAAATGTACCTTCAGTGTACTACCGGCTTGCACCAACTATCCTGTTTGTATCTGAGGTTGAATTTAAAACTACTTAGTTAAATCTTATCATAATCATTCAAAAACTAAACAATTGTTGCCACTGTGTTTCGATCCCAGTCTCCTGCACCGAAACCCAGTACTCACTGGATTGCGCTGCCAAGATTCCTCTTGGTACATGTAATTGAATTTAATACTGCAATAAAAACAGGATTGCGTAATTATTTGTACCAAAGAAATGGCGCGACTGGGTTTCGAACCCGTCTTTTTTAACCTGGTTCGCCTGACCGCAGTAGATTGCGCCACCAGTAGATTGCGCTACGCAGTAGATTGCGCCACGCAGTAGATTGTTACGCAGTAGATTGCGCCACCAATCCCTGGGTAAATGGTGAGAAGTTAATACGGTTTATAAATAAAATGTGATTGCTTAATTTTTTTTTTTTTTTAATATATCAAACTAGGGTACTAACGGCTTGCGCCACCTATGTTGTTGGAATCTGGTGTTGTATTTTTAAAATTACTTAAATAAATCGTATCAGTAACCATTGAAAATTAAAGTAAAGGTCATGACACTATAAACTAGAGTCATTGTACCAAGGTCTTTGCGCCCAACCATTAAACTGTTGTTTATCTTATATTTAATTAGGAATGATTGAGGATTCAATGACAACAACCATTGGTCAAACAAATAAAAATAAAAAAGGTCACGAGCAGACCTATAAAAGTGGAACTGTTTATGATTGATCAAAAACCAGTGCACTAGTGACTTACGCGACCGATCTTGTGCGGTGCCCCAAATTTTAATATATTGAAATTTATGAATGGTAATTACCGCAAAGAAAGAAAACGGAGGTCCACAAAGAACAAACTGCGAGACTGAACGATGCTCTTTCACCCTGCAGTTGAAAAACCCCAACATGCTATCAATTGAGCTGAATCACTCCACATGTGCAACGTTATGTGTCGAAATCCGCGTAAATACTATCATAAAAACTTCCTTATTAACTAATGTAATTAACTTAAATGAGTCTTCGCTCCAGGCAACATTTGATTTAGATAGATTTGCATAAGGGCCTTTCTTCGATTATAAATATGATAATTGTTTTGAGAACAAATAATCAATAATAACTATCCCGAGTCTCAATTTTTGTAAAATAGTAAAACGATTTACCATTGTTACCTGCTATCTCTTGTCTGTGTTTTTTAAAGAATAATATGTCAAAACATATTCAATAATTATCTGATTTGTTTCAAAATAACCATACCACAGTATTCATTGGACACGCTATTTAATATGGACGGTTCCGGTGAAGTTTTCCGTGAATTTCCCAAACCAGCGTGATTGTGACACAGGCCGTGCTGTCAAACACAGCAGAGTGTCCCACTAGGACGGCACTCTCAGGATATCTCCTGCATAATAGGCCTACCTTCGAACCACAATATCTGGAAGTTAGATTTGTCATCGGGAGGTTGAGTAGGGACCTTTGGGGTTTTAAAATGAAGGCACGGGTGATGAAGGCTTCAGGTGGGGCGGTGGCGGTGTTTGGCATGTTTTATATGAGCAGAATGTTGTTTCTTTTTTCATTTTAATAGGATGGGAAAACCAATTCATCTATTTCCATTCAGCTTAATTGTCGATCGGGGGGGAAAGGGTAGGGATTCAGGACAACAAGCAACTCATATTCGTCTCGTGGTGCTGGTCAAGCCCTTTTTTGGTTTATACACCTGATTGTAATTGTGAAAACCGTAAGACGATGGAGGAAGTTGGGAAAACGGGATAGGAGATCTATCGCTAGTGGTCAACAGCGCTGTGAGTTCCCAAATTATCAAATTTGCTTTGAATACATTCGGTTGATGTGGACTCGACATGACAGAGTAAATTCTTCATTTTCCCGGGTTATGTCGTTATTCTTCCCATTCTAAAATTATTATACGAATGTATATACATCTGTACTTCACGATCAAGAAGTCAAGGGAAATATGTACAGAAACCAACGTATAAATTTTGCAGATAATTTCATTGTGTTTTTTAACGAGAAAATAGTGAAACGCATTAAGAATTTTTCTTTAAAAGTCCCTATATGCAACTTCGTGTACAATCTTTTGAAAATTTAATGAATTATTCTTCAAACTATGGGAAGCATCCAAATCAACTTGATGCCATTTTTTTTCTACCACCGGAAATGATGTTTTTTCGAGGTATTTTCGAACTAAAACGCAGACGACGAACGAATATTAACGAAAAGCCTACACCTTTTTCCCCCAAATTGACGCACCACGCATTTCGGAATCCTTCCTGTTACCACTGTGCAATAGGGATTCTCAATTGGTGTTTAACCGCAGCCGACACTGCCATGTGTCACTTCTTCGCGCTATATCCGAAATCACACACAGTCACTTCGTGCTGTATCCGAAAACCACACAGTGCGGTGCGCTGTGCACATAAGCCTTGGTCATCACCATCATCACCCGTCCATATCACCATCCGTAATCATCAACATCATTATACCCATCTCCCCAATGATGTATAAACATATATTTTGAAATGATTTGTTCCAATGATCATTCTCCTTTTTATGTAATATCATGAATTGTGTTAATAAACTACTACAATTGTTGTTTAATAGTTGTTTCACAAAAAGGGAAATGTTTTTTAACTCAACGTATTACAATAAAAAATGTAGTTGAAATAAAACTATTAACTGGAGATACATCGTTTTACAAATATGTAACGGAATTAAAATCATTAACTGAAGATACATCGGTTACCGCAACAAATGTAGTGTATAAAAAACCTATAACTTACATCGCCATAACACTGTATAATGGAAATTAAATGTAACTTGAGATACACCGTTTTGCCATAAAAGTATTAGAAATAAGGATTTGGTTAAATATTCAGCAAAAGAATGGGTGCATGAAATTTTCATATTACAAAACGATCCAAGGATTTGTACCAAAAAATTTGCAGGAATGTAGACTAAAATGATTCCATGTTCATGCTTTTATCTAAATTCCCAACAGAGTCAATTGTCCAAAAAGGCAGCACGTGTTCAAACTTTTAAACCTCAATTTTTCAAAATGTTGGCTGAGTTAGGCTGTTTTGCCATATATGGCCCGGAATTCGGTCGGCCACTTTTTCCCAAATTTTACAAGAAAGGATATCGTTTCATAGCCCAAAAATAATAATAACAAATATGGATTTAAGATTGGCTTTTTCAAAGATGGTTTAAGATGTTTTTTATATGATTTTAAGATGGTTGAGAGCGCACCTCTATCCCAATTGGGAAACTTTATAAAAGTAGTTCACTTTCTCAAAAGGAATCCTACCAACCCCATCTTAAAAAGAGAAAATAGACTTGCCCTGGAAAGCATGCTCATCAGCGGCATAGCCACGGGTATCGTGCCCTTACAAATTTTCCAGTGCTCCATGTTTGGTCCCCTACAAAAATCCCTGATAGGTGCCCCAAACCCATAAATCCATACCCCTGGCCCCCCCACTGATAAGCAATGCTCCATGGCGGGATCCAGAACATTTTTTAGGGGGGCTGAGAATCAAAAACAATTATTTTCAGTATTACAAAAAATTACAATGAACAATTGCTGAGAGAAAACAAAGCACACTGTGGGAATGGGAGTGTGGGGCGTCTTCCCCTCCCCCTCTCTTTTTCTCCCTTTAAAAAAAAAAAAAAAAAACGATTTTAGGGGGCTACAGCCCCTGAATTTCCCTGGATCCGCCAAATTTTCTCCCCTGTCCCCCACCCTGAAAATGTCTGCTACGCCGCCCTGGTCTGGCCTAGTAATAATGGTTGGCATACGGTGAAGTGGTATATTCATTGCGTTGTCTTTCTCACAAGAGGGAGTCCTTCAATTCGTGTGACAGCTTAAATACACAACAGATGGACTCATATGTTTCCTATAATAACCGTCTATTATTTGACGATGTGAACACGAAGCTAACACGTGCCCTCCATGGTTACCATGGGAATTTGTGAAAGCGGTTTCAATTTAAATTGTCACACTGCGCTTGGCAACGCACGACTGCGTATGACCAGCGAATAGAAACACCAGATTATTTATCAAGTCTCTGTGTAAAATTCACGTCTTCTCGAAAAAATTTGTTTTACGAGTTTTATTTATACAGTGTTAACTTTGCAAATGATTAGGTCATGTATTGCAGCACATATTGTAATAACATTTACATAGTGTGAAGGATGAACACATAATGACAGGTGTTTATTATCAATATTGAATTGGGAAACCACGATATAATACCTTGTTACATTATTGCACCTGTTTTTATAACCAGTTAACCAATGAAAAAGGGTACAGACTTTTAGGATGTACATCTTTTAGGATGGCATCTTCCCAAAACTCCATTTATTCCCCTGTTTTGGGCAGGTTCCCGGCAGCTTGACCTTCCTCTGAACACTACAACAGAATAGTCCGGGTTGTCCAGCGATAGCTGGCTGTCATCAAGGGATGATAGGATTAGTTAACCGCGGTTGCTGTTTCTTTGTGTGTCCACCAACACCGTTGTTGATTGTGGGGGATTAACTCTTTGTTAACACTTTGTTAAGCGATCTTTGTTTGGCTGCAAGGATCTGGCAGATAATGAGCTCTTTGTTATACCCAGAGGGAACTGGCCAAAATTTTGAGGCTTTGGGGGTTGGTGGAAGATGTCCTCCCTTATTTACGGTTTAGCCATCTTGTTTTTCTTCCATTCAAGCCAATGTACCCAAACCGAGGCTGGAAGGAAAAACAGTCTGGCACCTTTTTATGAAATGAGAATTAGAACTGTCATTGTCATCGTGCATGCAGGGAATCAGACAAAGGATGGCGGCAGTTTGGCTGGCTCTTGTTTTTACAATACAGCAATGATTTCCCTCAAGTCATTCCAGTGACGCACCCTTGATGGGTGTAATCACTTAATCGAACATCTGCAAGCATTTTACATGTTTTCTGGTGTATTTTGCATTTAATTTATTTTCATTATGAAAACAGGTTGATTTTAATATTTACTATAGCGGCCAGCATTTCCTTTTTCGAACTTTAAAGGGATTGTACACCATTTGTAAAATGTCTGTAAACTCATCAACAATTTAAAAGAGTACTGTTATATCTATACAAACCTACCTTTAAAAGTTACCGCTTATTTATTCGTTGTTTTGTTAAGGAGAAAATACTGACAATGCATTCAGATTTCTTTGCGTGTATTCTAATATGGAAAATATAAAATTAAGACTGTGCGTTTTCGGTTATTTCGGGAACCCGATACCCGAAATTGTAAATCTTCGGATACCCGGTTACTCGTAAACAATTTTTAAAAACACATAAAATATTCCCGAATGTATAAAATAACCAATATGAACACAAGTTTCTCTTGTTTAATTAGAGTCATAATAAATGTGGACTTATTATTATATTTCGTAACCAAGTGTATCGAGCATTTGCAGCTATTTCAGTATGATATTTTCATTTTACGTAATTATTGTCTCATCTCCTTGCTATATATTTCGCTCTTTTTTCCCAAGTCAATCTGTAATTTATATTTTTATTTTTGTAGTCTTTAATTGTTATTTATTTTGGTAATTATGTAACTTATTTATATATGTGAAGTTCTTTGTTTTATCTGAATTTATATTTTTATCAGCCATCCTGTAATTGGCGATTCTGTCGCTGTTGGATTTGGTCAATAAATAAATAAATAAATAAATAAATATGAATAATTTCCCGCCTCTAGCCTATATTAAAAACGATTCGTAGTATCCCCATTCCCCACACAAAAAATGTTAACAAAAATCAGTGACTTCCACTTGTGTTGCTTAAATGTTCAGAATTTGTTTTTGAAAAGTCGTTTACGGTAATTGGAACCGAGAAATGGAACCGGTAATTGACAGTTTCGGTCGGTATCGGATACCGGACACCCGACACAGCCTTAACATATATCGCAGTCATGGTCCATGTGGAGTGTAGCTGAGCGGTCTAGCTACGGACTCAAGTTGAATGTGGGTTCGAATCCCGGCTGTGACACTTGTGTCCTGAGCAAGACACTAACCATAATTGCTTCTCTCCACCCAGGGGTTAAATGGGTACCTGTGAGGCAGAGTTGGTTGATTAGCCCTATATGCGCTGTAATGGCAGCAATTGAGCTGTATATCCCCAGGAGCTGAGATGGTTTCAGGAATGATTTATGAGCCTTATGAGCAGGGTAATAATATAATGCGCCTTGAGCACCACTTAGTTGGTGGATACGTGCGCTACATAAGTCCACACATTATTATTATTATTATTATTATTATTATTATTATTATTATTATTATTATTATTATTATTATTATTATTATTATTATTATTATTATTATTATTATTATTATTATTATTATGTCAGATTTGAGATTGTATTCAAATTTTCTCGAAAATTAAAACATGTGAGACAGAATAATATAAGTATACATTTAGATAATTCAGGCCTCCCAGCGGAACCTATAAAAACCTATTTCAAATGGGAACCTATATTCCCCCAAAAACTATAAAACCTATTTTTAATCTCCTGCAACACATTTTCAACTTCCTCATAAAATCCTCATGGCTTTGAAGAAAAATTACTTCCTGAGTATAAAGAGATGAAGCAAAACAGTACCCAAACTGTACATTGTACTGCTCTTAGATTTTCTGCCGGACAGGGTATGCATGGGCGGATCCAGAACATTTTTAGGGGGCTGAGAATCAAAACATTATTTTCAGTACTACAAGTGCCGCCACTTCCTATGCGCAACGGTTAGTACAGTACTAAGTAGGTCACCTCCTATGTTTATCCCCACTGGGAATGGGAGTGTCTCCCTCCCTCCTCCTCTCTCTCTTTTCTCTCCTGTTTTTATTTTTTATTTTTATTTTTAAACGATTTTAGGGGGCTACAGCCCTTAGCCCCTCCTGGATCCTAATGGTATGGGGTAATGTACTTTGTTGCAAAAGTACTCAGAAGGTAGCAATTTACAAAACTTGTTACTAACACTGCATAATCACAGAAATAACCTATAAAGCCCATATTTTGGCATTTAGTAAACCTATAGTAACCTATATTTTGCTTAAAACACCTATTTAAAAACCTATATTTGGTAGATTAAGCACTGAGAGGCGGTGGTTCATTTTTTTTAAATTCGAAGGTTATTGCCAATGTTGTACACTCCTTTTAATGGGATAGTGTTGACAGAAATATGAACACATTACGAAGTCATTCGGAAGAAAAGGGGATTACGAGATATCCTATGACCAGTGAGACTGACTCCATTGTGCAGAATCCCCTAATGGAGTTTACCGCGTTATTCAATTACAAATGATATCTTAAGAGTATTCTTTTTCGCCGACAACAGCAAATGAAATGATGAGGATTTGATGCGTCATGGTAGATAGATATTGAGATTTCTTTCGGCACACCGGCGTGTAAAACTCTTCTTGAAGAAGTGGTCTCTGAGAAGAGCGGTTGTTTGTTCTCAACGTTTCGACTACTAATAAACATTTATTTGTAGTTACCTACCCGTCTCAGATGAGGGCAGAGTAGACTAGTCTCCAGGCCGATATTCATAAACCCTCTAACTTAGCAGCCAACTAGGCTTAGCAGCCTGCTAAATCCGTAGTTTCCTGCTCCGGTTACCAAACCCATTTTGTATTCAAAAAACCTTTAAGAATGTTGAGCTAGTTGCCAGCAGATATTTCTAGCGGGCAGCTGGGACGTTAGCAGTTCGAAACCACAAAATGGGAGAATGCAATTTGGGATTCAATAGGTATGGTGTTGTTTTGGCCCTGGCAAGACCAAGAGGGGCCAATGACTTTTAGAACGCAGTAAATCATGTACATGAGGCCTATGTAACCACAATGAGGCCAATTTTAACCCACAAATGATTATTCCCAAACACAGTGACTTAGAGACCCCCCAGATCAACTCTAGCGTTAGCAGCCAACTTAGCAACCACCTAAGCTAGCAAAGTTTATGAATATCACTTAGCTTCCAACTAGGCTTAGCTGTCAACTAGGGGCCACTTTAGTTGCCAACTAGGCTTAGCAAGTTTTGAATATCGGCCCAGGACTTTTGGGTTACATATAGGCCTCATGTATAGGATTTACTGTTGTTCTTAAAAGTCATTTGACCCATCTTGGTCTTGCCAGTCCAAAACAACACCATACCCTATTGAAATGCAAATTGCCATTCTCCGACTTTGGGGTTTTCCCGGAACTGCTAATGTCCTAGCTGCCTGCTGAAATATCTAGCTGGCAACTAGCTGGCAACATTTTTAGCAAGGTTTTATGAATACAAAATTAGTTGGAAAACTGGGCGGGAAACACGGATTTAGCAGGCTGCTAAGGCCCAGTTGGCTGCTAAGTTAGCAGGTTTTGAATATCGGCCCTGCTCTCTCCGTACCTTTATCTATTCATGTTTAATGCCCTTTTGTCTGATCCCAGGACCAGTACATGACTCTGCTTCTTGTTCCTTCTTCTTTCGTGTTCTTTCAAACCCTGACTAACTTCTGCCCACTATTGTGTTTATGTATGTGTTCAAATTTTTATATTGTCCATTTTGCTTTTTAGAAAGAACCTTAGGTTCGAAACGTAAGGCCAATAAAAAATTATTTTGAAATTTTTTCTACCCGTCCATTGGGTTGGTAAGCAATTTGCAACACTAATTCTCCAGAATTTTGGGTTGGTAAGCAGTTTGCAAACAGCTAATTCTCTAGTAACTTTGGGTTGTAAGGTTTGCAAAAAGCTAATTTCTAGGGAGAACTTGTAGCTTTTGCATGGTGAGGGGGATAAGTAAGAGGTTGCGGTGACATGTAAATGCTCAATTGAGTAGTAAATTGTTCTGAAAAAAACTGGAGGTAAACCCCGACGTTTCGATCATAATGCTCTGATCGTCCTCATTCTCTATTAATTTTTTGGGGTTTGGGGTTTGCCACAGCTAATTCTCTGTAATTTGGGTTGGTAAGCGTTTGCAAACAGCTAATTCTCTAGTAATTTTGGGGTTGGTGGGAGTTTGACAGCTAATTTCTAGGTAACTAGGTTTGCATGGTAGAGAAAAAGAGTAATTGCGTGGGAACATGTGAAATGTACAGTATAAAATTCTAAAGAATAGACAAATTGAGTTTGACGTGAAAACCTATCGTTCCTTTGCTACACCTTTTATTTAAGGAAGCAGGGGGGAGCCTAATTTCTGGTAATTGGGGGTTGGGAACCCGGGGTTTTTTTAGGGTTCGGAACCAGGAGAAATATGGTTCAGGGAGAACCATGGGACTTACGGTTAATATGGTTCGGGGAGAACCATGGGACTTCACGGGTTATCCAAAAAAAACGATAATTATGAAACCCGACCTGAATATTATATACTATTAATTTATATTAAAAATACTTTTTATAAAATTTTACTTTTTTTTTTAAATTTTCCAAAATTTTTTTTTCACAATTATATACAATGCCATTTTAATGAACAGGTGCTTGTTATTATGTTCATTCGATTAATCATTTGACTGATGCACGTTTTGTATATCCTTAGGAAGCATGACCTGGCAAATGGTTCATTACTTCCGTTCCACTTAACTAAATGGGGATGGATAACGTGATATTAAAACCTCCTTTATTAATTATATTAACCCTCCTACTATAGTGAACTTTGGGTGCAAGTAGTATAGTGGTAAAAACCAGTCAACTGCCTTTTTTGACTGTTGACCAAATGTGCACACAGGGCATTTTGACTGGTTTTTCCCGTCATTTTGACCTGTAAATTACCTGACCATTTTGACCTGTAAATGTACTTAATACTACAGTAAGGTTTGACAGTGTTTGACTTTATGCACTAGATATACCTTGGCAAGTATATCAACATTTTGACTGATTTGACCCTTGCAGTCATAGGAGGGTTTTTAATTAGGGAAATACATTACTTTATGGATGTAAATACACATCACCTTTTAATTCCCCATATTTTAAGAATATCTCAACAAGTATTGCTAATTTTTAAACTAAAAGCAAAAGACAGAATGACATGTTTCTGAAGTGTAAAGAAATGGTTGAAATTCAATCATGCATGCACAATTGACAGTGATTTGAATGAAAATCAGCTGAAAAAAAATTGCAGTACAAAGCATTGTTCAATGGCATGTTACACATGTAGTTTTCTGAAGAACTCATGCATCAATAACAATGGTATCGATGGCTGTTTATAATAAGAAAAAAAATATTCAAAGAGCAATGCAACATGCATGTCCATTGTTTTAGAAGGGTAGAGCTTAATATGGAATTGGTCCCATTATTCTCCATAACTGAGTTCTTACAGAAAACCATGTGTAAATGCCCTTGAAGAAGCTTTGTACTGCAACTTTTCCAGCTGAATTTCCCTTCAAATTACTGTCAATTGTGCATGCATGATTGAATTTCAACCATTCTATAGAGCTGTGTAGACCATGTCATTGTCATTTGCTTTTTGAATTTTAAAATCATCAATCTTTGAGATATTCTTTAAAAATATAGGGAACAGAAGGTGATGGGTGTATTAGAGTGTTTTTTTTAGATTGATAAAATATAATGGTGACAAGTCCAAATTAAAGTTTTTTCTGCCACCTGCACATTCCTTACTGGTGAGAAACCCCATTCTAAGTAGTGATGACCCAGCAGTGAGGCTCTAGTCAGGGTATGTGATGTCCAAATATGGATGACCACTTACATCGATTTGCTTAGACAGCCTCTCTTTCTCAAACCAACCAAACATATAAATTTTATTGTCTAATTATTCAAAATGTATCATTCATAAGGGATGACACAAGTCCTTTAGTATGATCTTATAGAAAGTGTTCATAGATTGTGTATATAAACCTTTGGGAATTTTAGTGAGAGGAGAGAATGCCTTTACCATCCGACATGTATAAAACCGTATCATCAACCGTAAACCTGTCTCAACTCATATCTTTGTTATCGTCTGTACTGATATAACCTGGGTTATGACTTATAAGAAAGTGTTCATAGATTGTTATATAAACCTTTGTGAATTTTTAGTGAGAGAGAGAATGCCTTCACCATCCGACATGTATAAAACCGTATCATCAACCATAAACCCCGTCTCCCAAATCATATCTTTTCTTATCGTCTGTACCAATAGCCTAACTGGTCATTTATACATTTTAAATTGTTCAAACATTTCCCTTTGTCTCCAAAATGTTCCAATAATTTCTCAGTCTGTTTGGTACCATAAACAACTTCACATCAAGGTCGTCTGATGATTATAATCCAGTAAATTTGTAATCGGAATTACAAAAAACAAATCCGCCCACCCGCCTCCTTCTAAGTCGTACTTATCGCTGTTATTGTTACACAAAATGCACTCATCTGTGTTTTAATGGCGCCGGAATAATTATTTTCCAGTTAGGTAGGCAAGGTTTACTAATCTGCCCTTTTCATCTTCATTATTTTACTCTTAAATTAAATTGTCGTCTCATGAATGTATCTCATCACCGCTTTTTCTGTTATTCACATTCACTTTGCAGCGACGAAACAACCAATTAAAGGTGAAAATTTGAGTATACTGTTTAAATTTGGGTAAAGGGTATATGTTTATCCTTTACAAGGGGGGCGCTTTTTTTGTGAGAGACAACAGAACCCAGTGTCACAGCAGCAGTGGACGTTAGTGTTTGGGAACGAACACTGTTAATAGTTAAGATAATGTCTTTGAAAAGGTGTGGAATTCAGTCAAATTGTATGCACAAATCAACCATGATGTTTATTAAAAAGATGCCACTGTGACACAGAATATGCAAATTCTCACGAATATGACCAAAAGTGCCTTAAATGATCAAACCCAAATTTAAAAGAATTGTAATTTGATAATTATGATCCCACGGTGACGTCACAAATTTGCTCATGAATATGCAAGTTCTAATTATAATAAGACCAAAACGTGCCTTAAAATGTATCAAAAATTAAGAGAATTGTAATTTGATAATTATGATCCCACGGTGACGTCACAAATTTGCTCATGAATATGCAAGTTCTAATTATAATATAGACCAAAACGTGCCTTAAAATGTATCAAAAAAATTAAGAATTAATTTGCATAATTATGATCCCGGTGACGTCACAAATTTGCTCATGAATATGCAAGTTCTAATTATAATATAGACCCAAAAAGTGCCTTAAAAAAGTATCAAAACAATTAAGAATTGTAAATTCATAATTATTATGATCCCACGGTAACGTCACAAATTTGTTCATGAATATGCAAATTCTAATTAGAATATAGACCAAAAAATGCCTTAAAGGCATCAACCCATCCACAAATTTTTAAACCCGTTTGTCCTTGACACATGAGATTGGGGTGTATTAATCACTGTTATAAACATGAAACTATCTCCTTGTTGCAGGTACAACGGACATTAACATAAAATAGCACTCCCAAAAATTGTACAACTCGGGGTTTGGAATAACAAAAAAGGGTCCCAGATTTGACCAAACCTCCCTGTTTCATTAGCCCGACCGCCCTTTAGGGGGGGGGGTGGGTGAGAAAAAAAAGTTGATAACCGGTTAACCACGTGTATTGATTCCTGTTTACCATACAGTCAGCCGGAAAAAAACTGACGGGAAAAGGGATTTTTGATCAATGCGCAAAAAACTGTGAAATCAAAATCGCTCTGTTTAATTAGAATAGAATCAAGTCTTGTTTATTCAAATTAGTCATTGAACCCGTGTATGTTTAAAAAGTTTTAAACCCGTTTTTTTAATTACAAAAAAGATACCTTTATAATTATCTTATTTTTTATAAAAAAACCCTTTCATAGTACTTTTTAAAGGGCAAGTAAAAAATTATTGGCAAACTGCTTCTTGGATATGCCACTTTTGAATCAAGATATCAAAAAACCAAATTTTGGAAATGTTCATTTAATGTGGAGTCTATATCATCGAAACTGTAAAAAAAAAAAAAATACTGAAAAAATGAGAAAAAATGTCCCGTATTCAACTTTTAAAAGGTGATTAAAACCCCTAACCTTCCCAAATCTAAAATTTTTTAATGGGGGTTTTTGAAGGATTGGGGGTACATGCACATGCTTTTTGCTAAAGTGAAGGATTTTGGAGGATTGAGGTTATTAGGTACTTCCCATTCCAGGGCCATGAAATTTTTTGGTTGTAGGATTGCAAGGTCAGTGTTTGGGGCAGTAAGTGCTTTTTTACTATCTGAATGATTTTTGGGGATTAGATTATTTTAAAAAAGGGGCCTGGGAGTTAGGAAGGATTCAGGTTTGTACAAATGGGCCTAGGGAGTTAGGAAGGATTCAGGTTTTTTAAGCAAAGCCCGGGGATCTAGGGGATTCAGGAGTGTGGGGCCTGGGTTGGGGGAAGGACCAGGTTATTTTAACAAATGGCCCGGGACCCCGGGGGAAGGATTCGGGTTATGTGTAAGCAAATGGGCCTAGGGAGTTAGGAAGGATTCAGGTTATGTTTTTACAATCAGCCAGGGATTAGGAAGGATTCAGGTTTTTTTAAGCAAATTGGGGGGTTTAGGAAGGATTCGGGTTTTGTGTAAGCAAAGGGAAGGGTGGGAAGGTTTCAGTTTTGTAAGCAAAGGGGCCTAGGAGGGGGAGGAAGGTTTTGTAAAAATGGCCTAGGGGAGTTAGGGGAAGGATTCAGGTTATTTTTAAGCAAAATGGGCCCAAAGGGGAATTTTAGGGAAAGGGATTAGGTTTGTGTGGGCAAATGGGTCGGGGAATTAGGGAAGGGACTTTGTAAGAAAGGCCTAGGAGTTGGGAAGGATTCAGGTTATTTTAAGCAAAGGGGCCTGGGGATTGGGAAAGGGTTTCGGTTATTTTAAGCAAGGGTAGGGAGTTGGGAAGGATTCAGGTTATGTGTAAGCAAAAAGGGCCTAGGGAGTTAGGGAAGGGATTGCCAGGTAAGCAAAGGGGCCTAGGGAGTTAGGAAGGATTCAGGTTTGTAAGCAAAAACCCTGGGGACAATTTCATTTTAAATGAATGCACTTTTAAAAACTTTTGGGGATTATTGGAAACTTCAGATACTAGTTTTGTATTTTTTAAAAAGTTAATTTTAAACCCGCTATGGATATGTTTACTTTTTTTTGAACCAAGATATTCATTAAAAAACCCACCCTGTGAAATCTTCAGTTTAATGGAGTCTGTCATGAAAAAAAAAACATTTACAATTTTACGAAAAAGTAGCCGTGGCAACTTCATATATACGGCTTGGCGATATCTTTTTTTCACCCACGATATACGGAACAACGCATTTTCGATAATATCACGTTTTTTTTTTCGTCCATGCGATTGCTTTAGAGCCGATAACCACGGGTTGTACCCTAAAAGCGTCAAAAATAACACAAATTGGGTTGCAGAGCTTTTGTATTTCCCTTTTGTTTCTCACTTCCAAAAGCAAAAAGACTTTGTTTCATGGTTTCGACGACCAATGGGTTTTTTTTTTTATCGCGATATTTTTTAAACGCGATTTGGATACCCGATAATTTAAAAAGGGTTTCCCGATATCGAAGGGAAAAAAAAAGGTACCGCGATATTCGATAAAGGGCCCCAAAATTAATATATCATTAATTTTTTCGAGTTTTCCAAGAGGGGACTGAATTTTTTCAGGAAAATTGACCCCTAAAACAGATAATTACTAATGTTGTTTTAAAGAAGCATTTTTGGGGGAATGTTTTTTTATCGGAAATATCAGACCTTTTATTTTCCCTAACAGAAAATATCATTTTCAAAGGAAATAAAGAGGATTTAATTTTAAACCCCGGTCTATGTAATGGTTAGCTTTTTTGACCAAAATTTTATAACGCCCTTGTTTTTTATCTACTTACGTTCAATTATTTTGCGAAATTACTAAATTTAAAAAGGGTAATGAAATGGGGAAAAATACCCCCCCAAAGAATACCGGGAAAATTTTAAAATGTTTTTGGGAGGTTATTTCATCGGATGGCCTCATATGGGACGTGCGGGGTATTTTTAAAATAGATTGGTGAAATTTTTGGGTTCGGGAGATAAAAATTTGATTTAATTTGCCCCACCCCGAGTTGTATGCACTGGCCCAGTGTTTTCCCCCGGTGTCTGTATTCCAGGCAACCCCCGGGGGGATTCAACCCCGACCTCCGTTACAGTGCAGACGTCTTAACCTTCAAACCACCGAGTTTTTGGGTGACGTTTTCCCTAGAATTATAAGGGGGTTTCCCCAAATTTATATAGTTGGTGTTTTTGGGTCGGGAGATAAACAATTGATTTAATTTTGCTTACCACGTTTTTATGCACGTTGTCATTTTCCAGTCTGTAAAAAACCACAGGCGACAAAGTATTTTTAAGTTCTGCCGAGCGGGGGCCCGTTCAGTTGGGCGTGCTGAGACCCGTGGTCTGAAATGTTTTTGATGTATGTTTGAGTGCTTTGTACATACTCATGGCGGTCTTGAAGTTTGGGTTTTGAACAGGAAACCCAGTGTTTGTTGAAGAAGCGGTGATGCATGAAACGTTTGGGTTAAGTTGCGTCGTTCCCCGGGGAACCCAAACTTCCCCGTAGCGCCTACCACGATACCAGGCGGGCCCGGGGCTGGTAGCAGAATTCAACCATGGTCGGGGGTGCGCGCTTTTGGAGAAACGCCGGGGTTTGGATTACAGCAGCTCACTTTTCATTGGCAACAGACTCGTAATACCGAGACAAAGTGACCATGTTCACGAGTTAAAAAAAATCGTGATTTTACCAGTAAAAATTAACGTTTTTAGTGGATATCTGTGGCTCAAATTAGGGGAAAAAGTAAGCAAATGATTATCATAAATAATATTTGTAGTTTGCGGGGGAAAAGGATAAGAAATTTTTTAGGAACCAGGGAAATTTCAAATTAGTTTTCTTTTCAATTAGTAATTGAGTTGTACCCGTTCTCTTCAGCCAATACCAATTTGAAATTTAATGTGTCCCCCCAAAAAGTCTTACATTAAAAAACAATTTTTTTTGGGGCAATATAAATCTCTTGATTTGTGATCCTTTTCCCAATAAAACCCAAAAAAAATTTGTAACAAATTAATAATATTAATGCATTTGATTTGTTCATGTCAACGTCATACAGAAAAAAATGTACATAATTTTTAAGTGATACAAAAGATAGATCAACAAAACAGGTGTAGATAAATTTTATAAAAAAAACCCAAAAATATAAAAAATGTTGTGTAAAAAAACAGGTTTACCTTTCCTATGGAGAAAAAAACATATTTTAAAAAAATTTTTACTCAAAAAAAAAAAATTTTAAAAATTTAAAATTAATAATAATAATAATAATAATAATAATAATAATAATAATAATAATAATAATAATAATAATAATAATAATAAAATAATAATAATAATAATAATAAAATAATAATAATAATAATAATAATAATAATAATAATAAAATAAATAATAATAATAATAATAATAAAAAAATTTAAAAAAATTTTAAAATAAAATAATAATAAAAAATTTTTAGTTTTATATAGCGCATTCCACCAAATTGGTGCTAAAGGCCCATTATATTATTACCCTGCTCATCAGGCTCATAAATCATTCCTGAAACCATCCAGCTCCCGAGTATACAGCTCATGCTGCCATTACAGCGCATAAGGGCTAATAAAACCCGAA
Organism: Zoroaster sp. YZ-2022; assembly: GCA_029582265.1. NCBI lineage: Eukaryota > Metazoa > Echinodermata > Asteroidea > Forcipulatida > Zoroasteridae > Zoroaster > Zoroaster sp. YZ-2022. The sequence goes on from CM055816.1 coordinate 9,488,331, forward strand.
ACCCAAACCCTTTGTCAGGGCCCTTTTCCCCCGGGTGGAAAAAAGGGGAAAAGGACAAGACCATGTTGGGGGGGATTCGAACCAATTTAGACTCAGCCATCAAAAAAACCCCCGATCATAAACCGCTGACTATGGCACCCACCATTATTATTATAAAAGGGGGGAATTTTGAAATGTTTTTAAAAAGAAAAATTTTTTCTCAAATTAGAAGAAGCTGAAAAATACTTTTTTTTTTTTACATCAACAACTTCCTGCATCAAGTTAATTTCTACCCTAAAAAAACTGAGGTGTTAAAAAACACTGGTTTTTATTTTCCAGGGTTTTTTTGTGGTTGAATATAAACACCAAGGGTTTTTTCATAAAACCATTTTTAAAAGTTATGGGAAAAAGTTTTTTAGTATAGAGAGTAAATTTGTAGTGTTGGTGTTTCCCTTTTTACTGTATTTTTCCCCAATGAGTGGGTTTCCTCCAAAAAGTTTTTCAGCATATAGCTTTTAAAAGGGGGTTTTCACCTTTTTAAAGAGAAAAGTTTTTACGATATTGATATAAAATAATGAACATTTTATTGCCCCGGTACCCCCGGTTTGACGCCTGGCGATGAAACCCCCCCGCAGGGGGCCAGTTATATCTTTCCCCAGAACCATCTCAACCCCTAAGGCGCCCTTTCCCCAAATGTGGAATGGTTTAATAAAACACAATTATCATCTCTGCCCTAAAAGGCCCCCATTTATACCCGGGGTGAAGAGAAGCAAAAGTTCATCTGGGGGAAAAAGCCCATCCCCGGGGGATTCAACCTTCTGAGACCGCCCCAAAAAAGGGCCCGATGAAAAACCCGCTCGACCATGGAAACCCCCTATTCCCCATGCAAAGCCTCAAATCGTATGGCATAAAAAAAGTGGTTGATCCAAAAGGGGGTTTTATACATATTGAATTTTGTATAATTTTAATTGATTTAGTCTGTAGCCTTTTCACTGATGGTGTACAGTCGCGTGTTTATATGTTTTAAGAGAGAGACGAACATATTGTGTAGAGTAATCAGGGCCATCGACGGATAATCTTTAGGTGGAACCAAATTTCCCTTAAAAAATCGCTGGAGGGGGGGTTCGTAATTTTGATGGGAGAAAATTAAATCTTTTCGGGTACTGAAAATAAAATTTTTTTCCGGGCTTAGACCTGGAATCATCTTCAACAAACTCAAATCTTGTCATAGTATAAAATTTAAGTCGTGCTTAAAACTCATCATGTCACAACTCTTCAAAGATGATGATTTTTGAATTGCATTGTAGGTACATGCGGTAAAAATTTTTTTTTCCCTATTATCATTTTTTTTGTATTCATGTTTTTTTTTTTTCCCCCCTTGAGCGCCCAGCAGGTGGATATGTGCGGCTAAAATTTTTTTATTATTATTATTAAAACCCTTGCTTTTTGTTTAAAATGTTGGAGTGATCCTGATTTCGATTTCGTTTTCGGGGCAACCATAGCCAGAAAGAGTATTTTTTTTAAATTCCAAAGGATTATAAATTTAAACATGATAAAAAAAGTAAAAATTTCACGGGGTGCTTATTAAAAGGCCCTATTTCATTAAAAAGTCATATTCAAAGTAGAAATTTTGCCAACATTACAAATGGTTTCCTTTAAAACAAATTAATCCCCCCTTTTTGTTGCTTTTCATGCCCAAAACGCGGAACGTGATGTCTGGATAACAGATTTTATTTGTTGGTTTTTTAAATTTAAATTTTTTAATTATTAAGGGGTAGGCCTATTTAAAAATTTTAATAGTTTTGGCTTTTGTTTAACAGAATTTAGTAAAAAATGGTTTTCATCGGGACTGCAACGTTAAAAAAGAAAACGGATGAAAAAAATTTTAAAAATTATTTTTTAAGCATTTTTATTGTTAAGGTTTGTTTTAAAAATAAAGAATGAGAGCCAAATGGCGCCCCATCATGCATTTTTTGATCCCCAAATTAACAAACTTTTGACGAAATTTGAAAATTATTCATTTCAAAGAACGAAGCGAAATAATGATCAAAAAAGGAAAACACGATAGCAAATTTAATCCCCTTGCCCGACGTAGGGAAGTCAGAAAATCACCAAATTTCTAAAAAGGTTTTGCAAAACAATTTCTATAAAGATCGATCGTCATCTGCTTATAACACCAATTAATTTTTTATATTAAAATTTTTACTTTTTAATTGAATTAACCAAACTTCCCTTTTTATTATCACAGTATTCAAAGATTTGTAATGTGACGTGACACCAAAAGGATATAAATTTAATTTTTTGGGTTAAGTTTCGCCAAATTTTTTTGATACCTTTGTTTTTTGAATATTTTTGTTTATTTTTAAAATTTTATATAATATAACCCTTTTTAACCATTGTATATTTTCCCCAATTCAGGGCCCCTTTCTTGGAAAAAGTTTTTAAAAAAAATAATAATAATAATAATAATAATAAACCATGAATAATAATAATAATAATAATAATAAAAAATATATGTTTATTTTAAAAAACAATAAATAATATAAAACAAGTTCGTACGCACCCTATGTTGAGTCGGTTGGTGAAAAAATCCCGGCGTGTAACAAAAAGACAGCGGAAAACCTACGTGTGCCTGATGCTGTGTTCAGAGAATCAAGATAATCCTGGGTTACGGGTAATTTTTGCAACCATCGGTTTACCTTGCTAGATAAGATTGCCGGAGCCCCGATTGCCGGGGGAGCGCACACAGTTGCAATTGTGGCGTGATTTCCCGTACCAGGGGCGTGGGCGGTGCACAATGACGGTCATGAACAAATGCGAAAAATGTCCGGAGAATCGACGTTTTCATGTAGTCCCGATAGCTATTGGGGGGCATTTGGATAGAGGTCCCGGGCTGGGCCAACTTAAAAAGCCAAAATTTCTTTTTTAATTGCAAACCCGCTTTCAGATATTTTTAAAAAAACCAAAATTTTCTTTAAATGAAAAAAAATTTCTTTTTATTTTTTTTTACTTTTTTCCCTTTTTTTTTTTTTTTTTTTTTCTTTTTTTTCTTTCTTCCAAAATATTTTGATGACGTCATCAAAAATCAGAGCGCCCCTATAGGAGTTTAAAAAGGGGGTTATTTTAATTAAAATTGAACCGAGGGATAAGTTTTTTTGAAGCCAAAATAACCTTCAAAACCCCGATCTACCCTTCCGGTCCAAACAGGGAAATTAAATTCAACATTTAATAAAAAATTGATATGTCTTTTTAATTTAAATTGATATTGTTATTTAAAAAAATGAACACCTTTTCAAAAAATGATTTGAATCATTGAGATAATTTGATTGAACGGGAAATTCACAGAACACCGGGGTTTGTCCCAACAAACACCAAATTAGTTTAATTTGTTTCCTTAAACGTTTTCTAAACAACCATCCCAAACATTCTAGTTTTTATAACACGTGGCTTTTTTTTTCCAGTTACCGCTCCAACCCCCCAGCAATTTTTTTTTAAAAAAGTTCTAAACAAACGTTGGGGAGCTGTCCCAACCCCATTATTTTTTTTGACAAAACTAAATGCTATTAGGAAAACGTTTTTTAAAAAAGAATTAACTACCCAATCCTACCCAAAAATAATCAGGGTGTTGGAAAAAGTTAAAATCCTGAAAAAATGGGGGGTAGCGGGGGGCCCGGGTCTCCCTTTTGGGCTAAGGCAAAACCCCCGAACCTCCTGGGGTAGCGGCCTGGGTCTCCCTTTTGGGCAAAGGACAAAACCCTGAAACCCCCTGGGTTTAATTTGGGAGGTTTTAAAACTCTCCCAATCCCCACAAACACAAAAACTAGAGGGTTGGAAAATAAGGGTACTTCTTTCCATAGTGGATACCTCTACTTCCTTCAAGAGAATTAGCAAAGGGGGATTTGTAAAAAAAACTAAAACCAGGAAAAACTGAGAAACCAGGCTTTTAAATTTTTGCAATAAAGATTTAGATAAAAAAATTACTGTAAAAAAAACTGTATTTTACACAGATTTTTTTTCTTTTTTCCTTTTTCATGTTTTTTTTATTTAAAAAAACCCGTATCTGTCAAATTTTTGTATTTATTTTCACATATTTTTTTTATTTTTCCCATACTTTCATAATTTAAATAGAATTTGGGAAAAACAGTCGAATTATGCAATTTTGTTTTTACAGGTTTTAGTAAATGTGCATGTGTTTGGCTTTTATAGCAAAATAATAACAGGTCTGGGAATTATATTTTAAAAAATTTAAAGGTTAAAAAAATAACGGCAAAAGGCCCCCTGTTGCACACTTTTTGTCAATTTTCAAAAATTTTTTAATGTAGGTTAACATTAAAAGATTGAGGCATTTAAACCAAAAATACCAAAAATCACCTTAACATTGCCTGGAAAAAAACAAGTGCCAACTAGAAATTCTCTTCAAGTATTTACTGTAAATCAGGGGTTTTGTTTGCTCAAACCAAGTGTTTTGTTAAACCCACTTGTGTAACACCGGACCGATCAAAATTTTCTAACCCAAATTAAACTTAATGGTTTTAAAAACCTTCGGCTTTTTTCGTCAGAGGGAAGCATTATTTGAATTAGAACGTTTTTTGATAAAAACACTGTAACAAAGACATGTAAATACAAAGAGGTTTGATGGGTAATAAATTTTTATGCAGCCAAGGGAAAAAAAAAGGAAAAAAAAGGGGAAAAAATTTGTAATAATAAAAAATTTCAAAATAATAATGAATTTAATGTGAATCTTGCTAAACTTAAAAAGAAGAAATTGGGGGCCAAAACACCACCCCTTTTGGGAAAAATGATCCACTCAAAAAATTTTCCGCTTTAAAACTCCCCGGGTTTCCCCGGGGGGAAACCCCTGTTTTTCCAAAGGGAAGGGATTCCCTTTTCTCAAAAAAAGAGCGATGCATCCCATTCAAATAAAACTGGGTTTGTTAACCCCCAAGGGGTCTCGGGCAAATTCGTTTTTGATGCACTCATTTTTCCCAAAAGACAGAGTCCTTTTAAAAGGGGGGGAAATTCAAAATCTCAAACCTCACGTTAAAAAGGGTAAAAAGCCATTGTATTTTATAAACCTTCCAGTGCGAAATTTTTTAACACCAAAAACACCTGACGTAAAATTTAAATTACTGGAATAAAATACGTAAAAAATTATTTATTTTTTAAAAAAAGATAATAAATAGTGGGCTGTTAAATCCTGAAGTTAACAATAATCTTTAAAATTTTTTGGACCACTTTGTGAACTCCTAAGGATTGGTTCGTCTTCACAAACTCAGTTTGGTTGCCACCTTGGCGTTGATGCGGTCTGAATTGGGGACGAGATCAGGGCCTCATTGAAACTTCTTCAAAACAAACGTTCCGCTTCACAAAGATTGCCGCCAATGTGCCGTGTTGTACAATTTTGAACAGAGAAATTCCGGTACCCCCGGCCCGTTTTCCGAGTCCCCTACGAGCACGCTTGGGGTGAAAAGAGGGTTTCAAACCCGAAAAGTTACGTTAAAGGGGAAACTTGTTTAGACTAACAACATTCCCGCTTTTAATCCTTAGTGCTTTATGCGCGTCCCGGCAACCCCCCAAGCCAATGGTGGCCCAAAAATGAGGGAAAAAAGAAAATTTTAAGGCGTTCACAACCCGTGTCCCAAGCATTAAAAATTATCCACAGTTAAAATATTTCCAAACAACCCCAAATCATTGTTTATCCATTAAAAATAAAACCAAAATGTCCCGTTTTTTATCCGGTAGATATGGGTCTGTACATTTTTTCGGGGGGTTTTAATTTTTGAACTGATGAATTCAACAAAGGCGGAATTTCCAATTTTAGAACAAAAAAATTTTTAGAAGAAAACTATATTTGAACCAATGGAGTTTCAGTTTCCCGGGAAAAAACAAAAAAAGATTTTCCCAAAAAGAGATTGGTAAGTACCAAAATCAAAAAAAAACTGTAAATTAATCCTCTTAAGGGTTTTAATTCCCTTTCCATGGCCTGAATTGGCCGAACTTGTAAAGAAATTGGGTGGGGACTTTACCGGGAGAAACAAGGAACCCAAAGAAGTGCGAATTTAGGATTTTTTCAACACCACATAATTGTTTCCACTTTATTCAAAATGGTAAATTGTTATGTAAAAATTTGTAGGGGTTAAAGATGTTTACCTTTAATTAAAGATATGAATTATCCCAAAACCACCCCCATTATTTTATTTAAACAAACGGAACCCGATGATTTGATTGATATATTAGGTCCTGATAAATTTTAAACACCCTTTTAAATTAGGCCGTCCCATTTAGGGGTCAACCAAACTTTTTGGAAGAAAAATTTTACATTTACTTCTTACTTTACAGGAGTAAAATAGTATAAGCAAAAAAGTGGTTTTTGGTTGTTATAAGAAGGGGGGAAGAAGGAAGAAGAAGGAAAAAAGGAAGAAGAAAAAAATAATTAAAGCGCCTTACCCAAACTGGGTGCCAACCATTTAAATTTTTACCCCCTGCTCATGGGCAAAATCATTCCAACAATTAGCCCCTGAAAATAATTCCCCATTACAGGCATAAGGCTAATCAAACCAACCCAATTTTCCCCCAAAGGACCCATTTACTTGTAAAAAGCAATTAGGTTTAAATGGGTTTTCTCAAACCAAAACCATTGTCGGGTTGGGTTGAACCAATTCTACGATGCATCGAAACAAAGAAAAAAGTCGAATGGCCCCACAAATTAAAGGTTTCTTTTCAAAAACAAAATGAAAAGAACCAAACCCCCAAATTCATAATGAAAAAGATAGCAAAATTGGGGGGGGGAAAAGAGGGGAAAAGGTACAAAAAGAAGTTTGGGGATGGCTGGGGCAAAAAGAAAATTTTTAAGTAAAGGGTGTTTTAAGGATTTTTCAAATTTTGAGTTTTTTCTTTGGGTTTTTGATGAAAATTTTCAGGGGACAAAGGAATTTTTCAAATTGGGTTTGAGGAATCAAAAAAGTTCAAAATGTCATTTTTGGTGAGATGTGTCGAGCGGTCATTGAAAATTTGGGTTCGAAGGGCGAACCGTGTTTTTGTCCTTGAGCAAGACCTTAAACCCTAATTGTTTCCCACCCGGGGGGAAATGGGGCCGGGGGCAAAGTTTGGTTGATTAGCCCCATATGCGCTGTAGGCAGCATGACTGTATACTCCCAGGGAGCGAGATTGGGTTTTAAATGATTTTTTGAGCCTTATGAGCAGGGAAAATATAAGCGCCTTGAGCACCAGTTTGGTGGATACGTGCGCTATATAAGTCCACATTATTATTATTATTATTATGTTGTGTGTACTCTCCTTAAGTAAAGAGTAAAAACCACTCTCTCAAAGAGCTATATGGCGGACAAGTCTTTTGGAGTGGATAAAGGTAAAATTGGCAGTGTATAAAGTGAATTGGTAGCCTTTTACTATATTTTCTAATCGAGTGGGTTTCACTCCAAAAAAGACCTGTCCGCCATATAGCTTTTAAGAGTGGTTCCACTTTTTATTAAGAGGTATACAAAAGCCAATGGAGATTGGCAGTGTCTTTTAATTAAAGTAAAGCTTTGTAACAAACAACCTGGAAATAATCGGGTAGCTTTGCATGGTGAAGAGGATAAGTAAACATTTTTAAAGATTTCAAACACTTCCCTTACAAAATGTCCCATGGGTTTCCCATGGGAATAAATGGGAAAATGTGGGGTTTGATGGGGGGTTTTCCCCATGGGAATGAATGGGAAAATATGGGGGTTTTATGGGGTTTCCATGGAATGAATGGGAAAATATGGGTTTGATGGGGTTTCCATGGAATGAATGGGAAAATATGGGGTTTGATGGGGTTGTCACGGTGCTCCATAAAAACACCACGTGGACCATGTGAACACCATGGTCATCAATGGAGATTCCACGGTAATTATGTGACCACCATGGGTTTACCATGGGTCCCAAGAAACACTCATGGTCAACACCATAGATATCATGGTTCTCAAGAAACACCATGGTAACACCATGGAAACACCATGGTAACACCATGGGGAGTTTTAGACCCTCATGGGGACAATTTCAACCCCATAGAAACACCATGGGTCTCAAAAAAAACATAGATCCCCATGGTGACAATTTGAACACCATCAAGTATCATGGGGTCTCAAGAAATGCAATGGGAACAAATGGGGCTTTTGAGACCCCATGGTGACAACAGCATGGGGTCTCAGAAACGCCATATGAACACGCTATGAGCTCTTTGAGACTTCCATGGCGATAACTTCAACACTTGTACTCACTTTTTTCCACATGTTTAGCCTAAAACATGTTTACAATTGTGCTTTTCTGTGATGTGTGTTTGAATGATAAGTATTGTGAACAGGTGTCAAAAAGCTAAGCACGTGTATCTTTGTGACATGTACTGAGGATGGCCGTTTAGCATTTAAACGCATTCCTAAACGCGTTTATTTTGCGTGTGTTTAAATTCTAAACACCATTTTTACAGTGTAATTACGGTGAAACCATTTGAGATTCTCAATTAATACAGCTGTACAGTTTCAATGGGTTGTCTGCTGGCAAGGGTGGGGGGTGGCCTTACTTTGAACGCTGCATACCGGGTCAATGGTTCACCCCAGGTTGAATTTTTTTTTATCATGTTATCAGGCACTGTATCAATAGAGAACTTATGCAAAGTGGCTGAATTTGAGTTTTCCATGACGTAATAAACAACAATTGTTTACAAACACACTAAATGGTTTAGAGCGATGTCCCACCGCAGGGTTTAATGTAGTAATTAGTTATGAATTAGTGAAAAGAACTGGAGGTTACAAAAGTTGAGTTGTAACCTCTAGCCCATGGCAACCAGTGAACGTTGTCTAAACGCGCCAATGCTGTTGTTACAACATGAATACATACGTGTTACAGAAGTGTTACAGATAGAAGACCAATTAATTTTGGAGTGTTGTCAAGTTAATGAACGTTAAGTGTTGGTTTGATTTAATAACCGGATCAAAGTTGTGTTTTATTATGCAATTTTTTAAATTAATATTTTGAAGAGAACAGTTATAAATTTTAGTCGATCAACGGTAAACAAACATATGTGACCGGCTCCACAAAATGGGTATTATGGGACAAAATTTTAAAATTGAGTTCATACATACTGAATTGGTTACATTATAACTTTAATTTGGTGTAGGTTTTGAACCCCGTGGCATTTTGTATTCTGGAGATATACTGATTTGGATATTCATATTGTACAAATTAACGGAAGTGCCTTCAGAGATACAGCCCTTTAAACACAGCAAGTGGAAAAAGAAATGAGCTAGAAGAAACTCTCTTGAATGCCCATAGCAACAGTTATGTTCCTTTTGAGCTCCTTTAGGAATGCTTTGCAATATAAATTTGAATTATCAAGCATCTTGAGTATTTTTCAAATATTTTGCTAATTTGCATAATGTGTAAAATTGAAACTGTTGTTTTTCATCTTTACTCATCAATAATAATATTTCTGTAAATAAATTATGAAAGTATTGATATAATAGAAGCAATAAACCAACAACAACAAAATCACGTTGTGAATTTTGTTTTCACCCTCTCACATAGAACAGCCCTTTACGGGTAAAGCATAGCGTCCCTTACCCCTTTTTCGCAGAGCAGGTCACATATACCGAACAAAATAACACGTCATCATGGGTCTATTATTTGAGCAGATCATTGTCGACTTGAAAATAGATTGTCTCGCTGTCACGACGATGACAAACAACCGCGTAATTTGTCACGGTTGGTTCGCAGTTGATAAGGCAATTAAAATCATCTATTCAAGCGATGCAGTATCCACAACCCGGTTAACAGATTTCCGCATACCGGTGGGATACAATGTGAACCGTACAGGACCGTAGTTCAAAATTGCAATGCCCTGTCCCATTGGTCATGGGATTCGCCGTTTGATAAGCTCGTTAAATTACTTTTTTCCTGAGGATTAGATAAAAATGCTAATTCACGTCAACGATGAATGTACATCACCTATGGTAATTAACCAATTTTAGAATATAAGGCTTGTGGTAGCATCATATTAGCAATCTCTCATAGCAGATATAATAATTGTTGGTTCTATATGAGAAGAACCGGTGGTAGGAAACTCTACGTTTCGATCTGCCTATTCTGATCGTCTTCAGGAGAATGCAAAGCTTCAAATCCTTTTAACAGTAAAATATGATATAAAACACAATAAAGGAGGCCACTTTCCTACCGTCACGTTAGCAGTTTTTCTAATGGTTGTAATTTTTTTTTAATATCTGAAACCACCCAAAAAGAATTTCAACATTTGAATAGACATGCATGCTTATCCTAAAGATAATTTGAGTTGATTATTACTATTATTTTATCATTCCTAAATTTCCATCAACAAATGGACGGAAAAAGTGAACTAACTTTTCCGTCAAATTTTATAGAAATTTGAGGGTGAAAAAATAAATAACTAAATTAAAAAAAAACATAAATCAACTCAAATTAGTTCTAGTATAAGCCTGCATGTCCATTCACATGTTGAAACACTTTTTGGTCGGTTTCAGGTACTTAAAAATAAATAACAACCATTGGAAAAACTGCTAACGTGACGGATGCAAAGTGGCTCTCTTTATTGTGTTTTGTGTCATATATCGATCGTGTTTTGGTTCTCAATGGAACATTGCTAATTTCCTTTGACAAAGTAAAACAATATATATAGGTTAGTGAAATTCGAGTGTCTGTGAAAAAAAAAAACACAAAGGCGACTCCTGGCGGGATTCGAACCCACAACCTCCTGCCCACTAGTGCAGACCACCTCTCGACCACCGAATAAAAATACTTCGAAATGAGATATTTCACAGAATGGTTTAACAGTAAAAAGAAAAAAAAAGAAAAAATAATAATAATAATACATACATCTCGTTTTGACGGGACCCACCATAAATTCAGTTCGGTTCTTACTAATAACTGTAAAACCATGTTTTTCAGAATTATTTTGAGAAATGTTAATCTATTTTTTCTTAACTTCCTTGGTAAAAAAAAAGTAATTGCCCGGCCAAAAAATTCCTGGAGACTGTCGTCAAAACATCGATGGTACATCTTTACTGCAGGCCTCCCAGCGAAACCTATAAAACCGATAAAAACATTTCAAAATGGGAACCTTTATGCCCCCCCAAAAAACCCATATTAACCTATAAAAACCTATATTTTTAATCTCCTGCAACACATTTTCAACATCCTCATAAAATCCTCATGGTTTTGAAGAAAAATTACCTCCTAAGTACAAAGAGATGAAGCCAAAACAGTAGCCAAACTGTAACATGTGTACCGTTTAGATTTTCTGCCAGACAGTATGGCGTAAAGAGTATTCCAACAGCTATTCAACAGCTTTTTCCACGTACTGTATCTCTTGGAACTCCTTGCCTGTCATGTTTCTCCATCCTACAATCGACAGTTTTAAGAGGAATATCAATTCTACCTTCAGTCCCCTGAGCTATTTTCATCTTTTATGTTTCTTCTTGTAGTATCAAGATGGCTTTTGCCCTTTTGGGGGGGAA
>CM055816.1:9500334-9525211 GCA_029582265.1 Zoroaster sp. YZ-2022
TTCCCCCCCTTTTCGCCTCGCGAACGTTTTTTTTAAACCACAGCAACATCGACCGTCCACCTCAAACCATGTTATATTTGTATAATAGCTGCACATGTATCATTTTGCAGAGTTGAAATGACTCAAGAACACCAACATGACCACAGATCAGGCATCCCCCATGTGGGCAAAGATGGTATTAATTCTCCGTTGTTCAGGAGGGGACCCCATGACAACATCATCGCGGCGTATACAGCAACAGCAATAATCATCAGAGATACTCTATTTTTTTCAAAGGTTCCTCATCATCAACTGGGCAGGATGCAGACCCTAAACGATAAAAAAATACATGTATGAAATTTACCAAATTTAGTTTTTAAAAATGCAGCAACCTAACAACAAGGGACGACACATTCATGTTTTCTCTCTTAGCTGAATTTGAGACACTGAGTCAGAATTGAGAAAGCACAATTTCTGCAGACACTGGCGGGGAGGCCTACAATTAGCTTGACGAGTTATCCAGGAACTTGTTTGGAAAAGGTTGATAACTTAAATAAAGTCTCGCCTTCATCCAATTTGGCACAAGATATTGTTACTGGGAAGGTACAGCAGTGGTATTGTTATTTGGTAATTTGGGCAAATCTTGGCTTTAACATACTTGTATATGCTTGAATCTTGAATCAAGCTGGACCACTGTTGCACCTTCCCTTTAGAAAAGAAATTGAAGCAAAGTTTCACATAACCAAAAAAGATTAACAGAAAGTATCTGAAGTTCTTAATGCAACAACTATTCACTGTATAATCCAGCCATAATCACGATGACACGATAATATCGAATATCGCGATATTTTTACGCGATTATGATATCGAGAACTTTTAAATCATCGAGGATATCGGCAGATCGCGATGAAAAATATATCGCGATGGAAAAATAAACATCGCGATGAAAAAAATTATCGTGAAGAAAAAAATATATCGCGATTAAACAAAATCCTCGAATTGTCATTTGAATGACCCAGAAATTCCATGGGAAAAAAACTTGGAAGTGCTTTTCGAAGCTTTCGTGAGAAACAAAAATCGAACTACTTCTGTAGGTAAACCGGACTGTCAGATCACAAAGGAGCCGCCTGACGAGGTTGTTGTTTAATAATCCACCGCCACTCAAAAGAAATCTATTAAGACTGATTTAAGTGTTGGGAGTTCGAATTTGAGATGGGGTATTTGATCCAACAATGTGGAGACAATGTTTACGTCTACTGTCTATCCATGGTGGTCTGTGACTCTGGCTGGCCTATACAGATCAAGTCGATATTATCATACATATTTAAATATATGCAGAATATGGGCGTTACCTTAAAACAGATAGTCATGAATTAAATCAAAGCATGGATCAGCAGTGGCTCGTTCAGACCAACGTTGAGAGATTGGTTGCACTATTCTGTTGTACCATACTGGACTCTTGTCTCGTGTGACAAAACACATACAAGTACTCTTGATAAACCATATGACGTTTATTTAAAATAGTGTGACTACAATCACATTTTCTGAATCACATGGTTTTATTCTCCACGGTACTATATGCAGGAATAAACCTAGTCACGTGTTTATACTATGACCCAGTCACATGGAACGCGTGAATCACGTGAACTCGGGCTGATGATTTGATTGGGACGCACGATGCAGTAACCGTCCCACATAATTATTATGCAAACGATTTGCCAATAGCGATGGGTGCATTTTTGCGACCGTAACCAGAAACATGTTTGGGCTTTGGTCATTGGTTAAGCGTTTTCGCAAGTTCGGTTGTGCTGCGATGACATCATGGTTCTGACCAAACATAAACCGAACTTTGTGTGATCGGTTACGCTTAGTTTCAAGATGGCGGATTGTAAAAAGTGTTAAAACATGATTAAGTGATTGTTTGTACACCAGTATATCTTTCAAGTTACTAGCACTCACGAGTAAGTTCTATTTTGAGAAACGTTGATGACTGAACATGTCACAAACTGAAAACAATTGTCTGGTTACGTTCGCATTTTCGCGTAGCTGTGCCGTTTTGTTTCTGGTTAATTAGGGTAGCGAAAACCCGCCCCATATGTTGCACTCGTGAACGGCGCAATTGCACGTGTCTCACGGTAGCACTGGCAATTTGTTGTGACGCTTGTAGACGGGTACATCCCTGTCATTACCGGCTTTAAAGCACTCATGCGTGAAAACACAAATAATCGCGATATTATCGAATATCGCGATATATGTTGACGATATATCGTTGAATGAAAAAATCGATATCGCCCAAGCCTAATAATCACAGTGTTATATCAACTTAAATAAGGCAGTTTAATCTATTCATGTTACGGTTGTGTCTATTTGGTCCATCGTGGAGTGTCGTGGCCGAGCGGTCTAGCTTACCGGACTCAAGTTCTGGTGTTAGCAGCAGAATGTGGGTTCGAATCCAGCCGTGACACTTGTGGCCAATCGAACATGACACTTAACCATAATTGCTTCTCTCCACCCAAGGGTTAAATGGGTACCTGTGAGGGCAGAGTTGGTTGATTAGCCCTATATGCGCTGTAATGGCGCAATTGAGCTCTATACTCCCAGGGAGCTGAGATGGTTTCAGGAATGATTTATGAGCCTTATATGACCAGGGTAATGATATAATGCGCCCATGAGCACCACTCAGTTGGTGGATACATGCACTATATAAGTCCACATTATTATTATTATTATGATCACAGCATGCAATAGCTCTATGATCACAGTGCAGCTGATAAAGAGGAAATTGATGCAGAGTTGATGTAAAGAACGTTTTTTTTCTTGGGTAAATGTTTAACACAAACTGTTGACATCAATGCGATTCAAAGGACCAGGACAACATTTCTGGATTTCAGCAATATTTGTTAAAAATACTAATATTCCCAAAACATCCACAAAAGTTAGATATTTAAAACTGTTCGTCAATTAACACTATATTTTTGAGATATTGTACCCTGATGATGGAATTATTCACATGGATTCCTACCATTTTAGCTCCCAAAGGTGGCAGCAAACTGGCTAAACCCAACAAATTGGCTGTTACCCAAACAACTGAAAACCTCAGTTTTATTCAAACAATGTTTGGATTTACCATAAATTATTCATTTTAATGGTGAAATTAACATTAATTTGATAATTTCTTTAAGAAACAAAAAAATCATAACAGCACATGGTATAACAACTTCTTGGTTTATAAGTTTTGAGACTTCTTGGTTGACTTCATTTCTGTTACCTTACTATGCACTTACTACAGGGGATCCATAAGTTATTGAAATAAACTGCTGAAATAATTCAAAATCAAAATGTGAAAAATGGTATTACCTGTAGAAGAGTTGCAGCAGCCTATTGATGATGACTGCACAGCTGGTTTTTGCTTACCAACAGGGTTGGATGCAGATCCCAAGGTAGCTTCCCTTCTGAAAAATATAACATTACAGAATTATGTGTTAAATGACAGTGCTGCGATAGCACTTTATTTAGTCACATTCAAAATGTTTCATATGTTTCGGAAGATATAATTTCTCGCGCTAACAAATATTGAAAAGTTGGATTAGAAACAACCCACTGTTATGATGTGAAATATGTAAACCACTTATTATCTGATGTTCCATCTATGGTATTCATTATTTGCCCACTGATGTTATCTCTCTGATTGCCAAGGGACACTGGTACATATTTTGGTTAATATCATTTTGGTTAAAAAACATACAATGGCTCTTCTTGCAATAATGTTTTATTTGAAAAATTCCCGTCATTAGTGGCGCTGCCTTGTTTTCCTATTTATCATGTTTTTTCACAGTTTTTGTATTTTGTTGCATACCAACAGTACAATCATTATAAGTGAGTCATATGATACAGAGTTTCCAGCATTGAAGAACAGTACATATACTTCATTCTCTATGGACATTATTGTTTATACTGAGGGTGAATCCAAACAAAATGCTGTCAATATCATGTACATGTAATACTCAATGTTGTGTAGTATATCAGTATCCAGTACATAAACCCCATGCTAATTTCATTTAGACTACTCACATGTACCTCTGCATGGTTGTTCCTTTAAATCCATTCTTCTACCTGAACAAGAAGTTAAGACAGAAGCTTAAATAACTGACCAAGCATAATGAAAACTCTTGAACACAAATACTGGTTACCCAGTAGTGGGGACCACACACAAGTCCCATAGATGGTGAATTGTGGGACAAAAAAAAAATGATGTGGACAGAAAGAAGTCCCCATTTAGCCTTTTAAATCCTCTCTCAATAGGAAAATGTCTGCACACGGCATGGTGTAGGCCCAGGGCAGAGAGTTATGCTTTATGGATGAACCAAGGATATATTGTACATGGTTTCAAGTATCATCCAAGGACAAAATGATAAAAGAGACAATATGTCCTCATTAATCTTTGTTCTCAGACGTCCTAGGAACACAATCTTGCATAGCCAAGGACATTTACTGCCCCATTATTGTTGGACTTTTGAAGCTTAATCTTCATTGAGTTGTACAAAGAGCTTCTATAAGGACTCTGAGAACAAATAACTGATGAAGGACCTATTATTCTTTTGTTATGTCATGGATCATACTCTAATACATGTGTATTATTGATAACCAAGGACCTCTATTGTACCCATTGTTGTTGTAATAACTTTCCAAACAATTATCCATTGGCTTGTGGATACTTTAAACAATACAGAACAGGTGTTATAGTGGGATCCTCATCACATTAGTATGGCCAAATCATTTTCGGTTTCTGGTCTTCGCGTGTCACATCAGACCCGTGAGTCAGCTTTTTTATTTTTTATTTATTTTTTCTATTCTTTGTTTTGCTATAAAACTGTTCAGCTCAGCCAAAATTGCTGGATTGATTAGTTTCTGTGTTTACGACATAGGGTATGAACTTTTGCCGATATGTATTTGGCTATAAAGGAACAGACAAGTCTCCCCTCAAATGTATTCTTGTTAGACAAGAAATCTTCAAACTGACTAGAAGTACTAACTTCATTAGTTATCTTTTGTATAATTTTGTAATTTGTAATTACCAAAGATGTACCTTCCCTTTAGTATGTGCATTGCACCGAGAACAAACTTTAAAGATCACCAAAGTTTGTTTTATAAGAATAATTAAGGAAAGTAATTATAGTGAATCTATGGTTGGCAAAGAAAGCCTTTGAGAAACATTTGTTGTTATTTATTAACAAATTGGGTATTTTAAATGGTTTTATCTTAGAAAAATGACATGCATAAAATAGAAAATGTTTTCAGATCCATCATTTTAAGTACATACCTTTTGCTTGGATCCATCAAATCATCAGGTGGATATGTCCGTCTTGGAGACAGCAATGTATTATCTATGAGTCCTGTTGAGGTGGAATGAAATGTATAGCTTCACATAATCAGTACTCACATACAAACTTATTATTTTCTCATCACTACTTACAGTACATGTATCAGCAATGGTGATGTATTTTTCAAGAATACCAAAGTGTATATAGGGCTTTATAATATGCGACTCGAGTTGGACTTGAGTTAAAGTCTGATTCATACAAGTCTGCTAGTAAGCACAGGTACACAGCATACGTACATGTAGATGTACAAAACCAGGTCACCTGTAAAAATAATAGATTTATTAACAAAAGATAAAAATCAAAGACTGCTTGAAAATACAAAGGGTCAAGTCCACAGATACGGCAAACTTTCCGCCCGCCCCCCAGCAACTCACCCCTTGACAAACTCGCCCACTATAATAAATAAATATTAAAAAGTTGACAGGAACAAACTTCCCTACTAGCGTCAATGGCAACTGTTAAGGGTTTTTCTAGTGATGTGATAGATGATATTCATGTGACTTTAACATGTTGTAATTGGTGGCAGATCGGGAAGCAACATTATATGAATGTGTTTATCACGTCACATAAACCACATACCATAAAAATATGCATAAGTTTACTCATCTATTTCCATTCCTGACCTTCACTATGACACAACAGAAGCATCCTAATGTTGAGTAGCATATAGTCAAGGTTCACGCAGCAACCCCAAAACACAATGTCCAAAAAGCTACATGCCTTTACAGTCTGTTCTGTGGACGCTACTACTGAATTATTCATAAACCTCCGTAGTACATGTATGGTTAATTTATGTTTGAAAATTTATTTAAACCTCTCACCATAGGCATAGTGTTGGGATCATCTATATTTAATTATATAATATCATAATAACATTAACATTTCTCTAACAAATCGTTATAGAATTATAAAAGACCCCAGAACATTATTGAATATTACATGAACACAAAGGATAAACTTTTGCACTTGACACTTGATAGTTTCATTTTTACCAATGTGACATTGGGCAAAGGAGATTGACTGCTTTGAAATAAACAATGACCTTTAACCCTAAATAACCCCTACAGGTATTTCCCAGACACACTGCTGAAGGCAACACGATGCAACAACAGAAAAGTGTGCAGGCTGCTGAATGCAACAAGCTCCATCAGCTAGAACAATGGTTTCTTTTGTTCTCTGTTGAGGGCAACAAGATGCAACATTTTACAGTTGTTGCTTGAGTATGGTTAGGGTTAATGAAAAAGAGAAATAAGAGAGTTACACTAATGGTACATAATAAAAATGGCATCAAGCTTTCATTAAAAAATAATAATAAAAATAATAATAACAGTAATAATGGCTCAAACTACATTAACCCTCCTATAGGTTTAACAATCAAAGACACTCAAAATTTGTATGCAACTCCCAACCCATTGACTTTGTGCAGTGCACTCAAATAAATGCAAGGACATGTGGCTGTGGTAGGAGGTCAAACCAAAACCACTCGACTGTAACTTATGCAGTACAATGTACATTAACACAGCTCTGTGTGACTCTGCATATAACTTGTAAGACATACACAAGTGTGTTTGACTTTGCCACTATCTCCAGCACTCTTATACACATGTGTGAACAATTGGCAATGCAACCAAAAATACCAAAGTGACTGTCTGTGGGTGCGGTGCTTACTGGGCCAAATTTCAGCCTGGGCATAGGAGGGTTAATGACTTAAACTACAATTTAATACTTACATTTTTAAGTCCACAAAACGTTAGCTGGTCAAGGGCACTTTGTTTCACCTCTTTGAATTGCTTTAGTTCCATGTATGGCTTTATTTTCTATTAAGAAAACAAACAAATGTACTGGGTATTTAAACTGGAAAGCTGGACTTTGATATTTGTCAACTCTTCAATGAGAGTAGATTCCATTTATTTGATGGCAAGATGAATTGCAACAAATTTCAGTTGTAGATACACAATACAAATATGCAGAGTGGTGTGCCCACTTTTACACAGCCATGTAAAGTCATTACCTTGCAGTTTAGTTTCAGGCCATGTGCTATCATTGATCATTCAACCATAGCCAGTGGATTTGCTAGCATGTCAACACTGGCAAACAAATTATTTAAAATGTACGATGAGCCAACAAATGAAAAACAAGTTGACAAAATTACATTTTGTGAGATTCCCATGAAACTACCATAATGTGAGGTACATGTACTGCTTTTTAAACAAATTTACCTTCAGTCTCTGGGGCAACTAATCCAGTACAGACAATTATGCAACATGTCACATACAACATTATGTTACATGTACATACTTTCTGTACCATGTTGTCCATGAAAGTTTGAATGATTTCTCCCTTCAAAGACCTTTATGAGACACACACGCCCCTCGATAATCAAGCAAAAAATCCCGTCTTTGAAAGACTTTGTAGTGATGAAGACACCATGCACTGTACATGTAGAAATAAAATTATCACATTCCATCAGCTAGTATCATTTTATTTTAGAGATGTGGATTAAAAACCCTCCTACATGTATGTTCCACAAAATTCCA
Organism: Zoroaster sp. YZ-2022; assembly: GCA_029582265.1. Classification (NCBI taxonomy): domain Eukaryota; kingdom Metazoa; phylum Echinodermata; class Asteroidea; order Forcipulatida; family Zoroasteridae; genus Zoroaster; species Zoroaster sp. YZ-2022. The sequence continues at coordinate 9,508,232 of CM055816.1, forward strand.
CAAATTAGCCCATCTGTTACATGTGTGTTTTAATTGCATGCGTTCCACGATGTTTTGCATACTATTTTTTTCAGTGGCATATCAGTACCACAAAGTTCCACTGTGCAAAACCTAAGTCCTCGTACTGGTCACCTACTGAGTATTCCACAGAGTACTGCATGGTACTATGTGGAACTGGCTACTATGCATACATGTATACTGGACATGTTGTTTGTTTTTCAGAGGCCATGGTACTATGTGGAACTGTCCTGCTAGGCTGACATTATAATCTGTTTTTTTGTTTGCTTAGGGTCTTACTGGCAACAATTTATTGTCTATTCAAGGTAGTATGTGGAATAAATAAGTTTTTTTCACACACATTGTACTTGTTTTCCCTCAACTCTTGTACAGTGTTTTTGTTTTGTTTTTTGGTGGACTCAGATTCTTTCCATTATAATTCCACAACCAAATTTCCACATTTTTCTCTGCCAAGATATTCTTCAAAATTCCACAATCTGCTGTGGTATTAGGTGGAACCTAACTACATTGTCAGAGTAGTACACATTCTTCAAAATTCCACACAAGTAGAATTCTGTGGAATTTTGTGGAATAAATCAGTTCTGTATAAAAGTGCACTGACAGTAGGAGGGTTTTAATTAATCAACTTTTGCCTACATGTAATTACCGTGCGACTTCAAACATACTATACATGTACATGTATGTATCTCTTGTCATGCAGTACGTAAAGAGATTTTATATCATTTTAAAGGTCTTTTCTAGCCCAATCTTTTACTCACACTTTTGAACACACTTTCATAAAAAAAAACATAATCAAAATTTTGGCAATGTTTGACCAACACTAGTTTCATCCAACACTACTCCACATCAGATCATAGGAACAACTTCAGTAAATTCGATGATGGATGGGTACTTCACAGTTTTTTAAATGGTGCAACAAGATGATGACGTGTGGTCATGTAAAATCAGTAAGAATTACAGGGGCAGTATTGTCACGATCAACAGGGCATGGAATCGGAATGTTAGTTATAGATTAACACAGTGACAGCCATTATAACCCACATGATATGGTCATATTACCGTTGCTGCTGCATAAATGAGCCAATAACTTTCAGTCACTGTGTTCATCTTAGACTAGCACACCGATTATTTGCCCCGTCAAAAGTCTGGTCTTATCGTGACAATAAGTGCCCTTTTAAGTCTGTGACATTCTAGGTTGGACAATATTTCGCCCCTAAAATGGAATATCAGAAATATGTGAAAAGTGGCAATTTTCAGTCTTGAGCCTCTTGTACGTCTGAACATACAATGATTCACCTTTAATTTAAAAAAATACAAGACAATGCTTTTTACCAGTCAAATGCTTGACTCATTTTGACCTGTAAATGTACTTACTACAAGTAAGGTTTAACAGTGTTCGACTGTTAAGTGCAGCTAGATATACATGTACATGTACATGTACATTGGCAAGTATACATGTACATGTACAGTGTATATCAAGATTTTTGACTGATTTTGACCCTTGCAGTCACACAAGGGTTATATGCAAGAATCAAAATAATGTTTTATACTGCAGTGCCTACTTAAAGATGGTTGTCTTTTATTTGTTATTGTAATTCATTGATTTATTGCCTACCCCTCCCACAGGATGTTAGTGCAAGAAAACCCATCTCCCCCATGTACCCTAATTGAAGCACCTAAGGCTACAATTATACATGTATAATCAACTGGTCACTTACAAATGAAATTACAAGTTTGTTGTTTCAGTGAAGGATTCTCTTGTAAAATGCTGAATCTTATTAAATGCAAGATCATATGCATGGATGTCTTGAGCAGTTTTTTGAGATGCACAGAACTGTGGTCATCAACACAATGATGCGGGTATAATGACTCACCCCAAACTGTAAAAGTTTATGGGGGCACAGAAAATAAATGTACCCAAGGAAAAAACAGTTCAATCATGCTTCATGTGAAGAAGTGATGGGTTCATTCGCTGAATTAAAGGAATAGCTCAAAGGGTAACACAGAGACTAGTTGTACAGACAATGGTATTGATGTTATTTACTGGGTGTGACTGGGTTACTACGTGTTGTAGTCAAAATAGAGGAAATCTTGAGTTTACTAAAATGTACAGGTTTGTACACTGAGGAATAAGATTATTGATATCATATTTTCTTGATAATATCATAGTTTCTTATCTCAAGTAGCACTTTGTTTGATTTTAATTATTTTTTAACGGTTTGATTTTTGGGTGCAGTAATTTTGTATTTATTTTGTGTTTTTAATTTTACGCTGGAGTCAAGGGTGCCTGTGTATGTACGACTACCTTGGCCGACACAAACCAATTTATAATAATTATTATTTTTAATCTATTGTGGGTTTGCCCACGGTTTGACCAGCGCTTAATTTGTTTTTTAAATACATTGAAATTAATGTATCTGCAATTTCCCCTTTTTTAGAAGGAAAAAAAAATGATTGGTCGTCGCACATGGGGATCAGAAATCAGCTGTGTAGTTTCCGCAGAAAAAATGTATTATTTTGTTAATTATTAAAATGTTCTATTTATAATTTAACTGATTTCTTAATAATTTTCTCCATAATGTTGCTATAAAACATAAAAATCTCTTGCCGATCACCTTTCTCTTGTGCACAAACATGTGCGTTTGTTTACAACTTTTTTCCAAAAGCCCAACCCCCATAATTCATTGCGTGCTCAATTCCGATAAGGCTTATTGCTGACCACACTGCTGATTGTGAGACTTAAAGGTCCTATGAAATGGTAATTTTTCACATGACATTTTTGGGGCTTATTTTTTTACGATGTTTTAAAATTGCATTTATACTAGGTTAATGTGTGCATATTTTACAGTTTACACTGGAAAAAATGTCTAACTCATAGGACCTTCAAACAGCCTAGTGTAGTATAGCTGTGGTGACCGCAGCCCTACTACCTGACTTTTACAACTTCTGTCATTAACGGACGGTACGGTAGTAGAGCTGCGGTGAATGCCCATGGTAGTCCTGTATGGACAAGTATCGATATCGAGCAGGCAATGTTCTGTACCCCAAAAAGGTGTCCCAAACATGAGAAATGCTCTTCAAACTCACCTCCAAGATTCTATGCCACCCACAGATGCCTCTTCTGAAGTTTAAAACCATGTAACTTGCATTGGCGAAATTTTATGGACATTTTAAGTTTGGAAAAATGCAAGATTGAACTAGTAAACATGGAAACTGCCGGATTTCCCAACAATGCATTGCGCGCATACACAATGACCCTCCTGCTACCGGTAAAAAACGAAAAACAGGCAGTATAGCGCCACCTGGCGATTTTTAGCGTACCAAATGTATGTAGTTGGTATGCTAAAAATCGCCAGGTGGCGCTATACTGCCTGCTTTTCGTTTTTTACCGGTAGCAGGAGGGTCACATATCAATTTGTTAGCGCTCCTTTTCAAGCGTCCACACAGTCACTGATTTTTCCGCTATGGGAATTGCCATCAAAAACTGCGCCTCGATGTCGTTTTTTGTACACCATTTAAAAAGAGGAGCAACGCTTTGACTTCTTAAAAGAATATAAGGAAGACAACATAATTCTACATCACACTGATATAAAAATATTGAATTTTATTAAAAGAAAGCCCGTACTTTTAAGGATTTTTATTGTTGTTTTAGCAGAATGTATCACCATTTTGTGTGTAAAATCGCGGTTTTCAGTAAACCCAAGTCTCTTCCATGTCTTCAACTCACCGTAAATACAAACAGCGCCACCGTGTGACCTTCTTAAAAAAAGTGTTGTTAAGGAAGGTTCTGGTGTAACTAGTTATCTAAAAAGTATTCTGATTGGACCTTGTTAAGGCTCGTACTGTTAGGATTGAAGAACATGATCGCCAATCATAATCCCGCTTACATGAGCATTCAAGCTATTGCATTGCGCGTGCTGTGCATGATGAGCTAGTCTGCGTTCACGTACGTGCAATGTATTACATTTTGTTACAATCGTGCGACGCGCAAAATTGAGTAAATTGAGTAAAATAAATAGGAGCGGTTTTGGCCATAAACAAATTGATATGTTGTGTATGCGCGCAATGCATTGTTGGGAAATCCAGCAGTTTCCATGTTTACTAGTTCAATCTTGCATTTTTCCAAACTTAAAATGTCCATAAAATTTCGCCAATGCAAGTTACATGGTTTTAAACTTCAGAAGAGGCATCTGTGGGTGGCATAGAATCTTGGAGGTGAGTTTGAAGAGCATTTCTCATGTTTGGGACACCTTTTTGGGGTACAGAACATTGCCTGCTCGATATCGATACTTGTCCATACAGGACTACCATGGGCATTCACCGCAGCTCTACTACCGTACCGTCCGTTAATGACAGAAGTTGTAAAAGTCAGGTAGTAGGGCTGCGGTCACCACAGCTAAGTGTAGTAGTGATACCTCAGGCTAAATATGCACTGTGTGTGTATTGCTGACCACACTGCTGATTGTGAGACTTACAGCATAGTCATACCTCAGGCTTATACGCACTGTGTGTGTGTATTGCTGATGACCATACTGCTGATTGTGAGACTTAGTTACACTACAGCATAGTGATACATGTACCTCAATCTTATACGCACTGTGTGTGTGTGTATTGCTGACCATACTGCTGATTGTGATTCCTTCTCACTCGACATAATTCCAATGTACTGCCTCCGTCTGCAATGAGGAATACATGCACAATGCCAATGGTGCATACAGCCTAGTTACACGTACGACGATCGGATATCAAATAAGTTCACTAATTAGAACACAAACTTCTAGGCTAAAATATTGGTAATTCAACAGACTTCGAAATAGAGCAATATATATATTAGAAACATTAAATAATCATTGGTTGTACTCACGTTCATTAAAAACACACAAAATTAGGAAATTTATAGTGGGCGACAATCACAGTCACATACACATGTGTATATATACGTGCATATGCACAGACGCTTGAGGACGCTATTTACTTTGCCCTCACATCGAGATTGCTTTTCCACACATGATCATGATCATGTTTTTTATTCTTGAATTGAACATAAAAAATATTTGTTTAATAAAATGATATAAATTTTAGAAGCTCTGAAAACTTTTAATTAACATTCTTGAAAGACCAATAAAGGTGATTGACATTTTTGCAAAAAGTGCATAGGCCTACTTTTAAATTTTGAAATGTGTAGCAACATACTACCGTTGATATTGTGGCGGAATTTTTAATTACACATCCAGGTCACCACGGACGATCGTCCCCGGCGACACTCGCTGGTATAAGCGGGCGTGCCCTAAAATCAGGGTCCGGGAGCAGATCCGTTTAGGTGGAAGTATACCGCCTCACGCACAGAGCCTCTATTCAATTCACTAACAATTACAGGGGCAGGCACAGACAACAAATTACACCGAGACAAGATACTGTTTTATTACAATTATTTATTACGGACAGAACACACCCAGAGCCTCAGGTTCCTCCCCCTTTCCCTGGACCTCTGTACCCTATAGGTATCCCATTATCACAGGGCACACCGATTGCGCTGCCTCCCGCCGCTAAACAATTAGCGCGTATGCTATGGAGCCTCCCCACGCATCAATATACCGGGCCTCCCGCAGCGTTCCACAATCTCCCCTCAAGTGCCTATACCTAGCGTGCTTGCTCACGTCACCAGGTATTACCGGTACTGCACTAAAACTAATCCATGCGCGCGCCGCCGCTCTATTTATACCCGGCATGCGGACTTGCGCGTAGCTAGCTCTGCGCGCCACCCGCGCACACATCGCGTGCACGCACTGCTCGAAGCGCGCCCTCACTTGACTAACTTTCAGTTTAGCACTCCGCCGCTCACTATAAATTTACGCTACACAGCCTCCTTATTAGCTTGACTGTCCCCAGTCAAAACAGCTAAATACAACAATTAAGTAGATGTCAAATGCACTGAAAAACTTACTCCAAAATTTAATTAAAACCTGAGGTTCTCACTTTACATTTATGGCGCCTTTTTCTAAATTTAAACAGCGCCCAACTCTAATTATCCTTAACAATGGGTGGAGTAAAATAAAAGAAAAAAGAATCACCTCTTACGATGCCTCCTAACATTGGGCATCCCCTATTTAAGATCCTTTAATTAAGAGAGGTGATTCATTACAATAAGTTAACGGACATCTCTCATACAAACACCAGCGTTGAAATACGCACTGAATTACGCACACAGACAAGTATAGACCAAATGCATATACCCTCTATTTTATGAAACCCATGCTCCCAAATGAAACAGGTACTGGACATAGTAACTGTACCCCATGCAAATTTAGTTTGTCTACTTGCTGTAGAAACCCAATATTTCTGCTTTTGGAAAATTTCTACATATGTACCTATCGAATTCAAAACGACAACTTTTTCACTTCAGCACTGACCTCGTCACGCACGACCATTAACAATACACGTGTTCGCGGTTGTAAAACGCTCCCTACGTGGCCCTCCAGTAGGCGGTCTATTTGCTGTTCACTCATGTAGTTCATTCATAAAGTAACTGCACAGTTAGTTGCTGTAGACTATAATGAATATTCAAACAAAGTTTTAATGAAATTTACAAAATTTTACTGTATGTACCTATGTAATATTCATAGACCACCGAAGTTGATCGACTGCATTCTTAATGACAGCAGTCAGCGCCGCGTGCAATCTTCACGGTACTGCATGCTGACGGCTAATCGACGCGAGGAGGTCACCGGTTCACTGCGTGATCATTAAATGAATATTCATTACTTCCCAAACCACCGCGCGTTGTAATTAGCTTATGTAAATAAGTGATGATGTCATATAGCTCATTAAAGTTTGTCACTGAGCCCGTGCTTACTTATTGTAATGTACAGAAAACACTTTAATCAATCTTATCAAAACCTTAGAAAAACCTTGTAACACTTGCAAATTGGCAAAACTGGTAAAACTATTCATAAGACTTTAATAGTAGACCTGAGTAACTTTATAAACGCGATGGCATCTCGACCTTTGGACACGGCGGCCATGTTCGTCGTAGGTGGTGGAATGTATAAATTCTTGAACTTCGGTCACCCTTCCTTGGAAAATATCAGCCACTGAAAAAGGAGCGGCTGGCTGCATCATCCTAGTACTCTCTATTGGTGGGGGGTTAGTTGGCTCTCCAGCAGGTGGGATCGGAGGCTCCACCTCGGGTGATTTGGGTGTGATTTCCTCTTCGGCCTCTGTCTCGCTTCCACTGGAATCTTCCTGCTGCATAATAATTTGGAGCATCCCTTTAGGTTTGCCTCCCTGTGCTGGCTGTCTAGGTGCCTCCACCTCATCGAATATGGAGAGTGAAGCTGGGGACAAGGAGATTTCGGCCGGTGCTTGTGGAAGTGGCACTAGAACTGATAAATCCAACGGTGCCTCGGGCATAGATGCTACTGTTGAAGGGGTCTCCTTATGCACAATTTTCCGAGTTGGACCTGGCTGTTCGTCCAGTTGTCTCTCATCAAGTAATGTCCGAGGTAGGCGGACCACAAGGGAACCTCCCTTCTCTGCCGAGGCCCGTGACTCACGTTCTCCTTCCAGGAGTTCCAACGCCTCCGTCCAAGTCGTGGCATCACCGATGTCCTTTGACGGAGCCTCCACCTTCCGTTTCCAAACCAATGGAGTCAACCTCTCCAATCTTATCTGAGTGTTCCTTTTTGTAGTGCCTCCTAAGGTTGTCCTTCCGGCTAAACCGCAGGTGGCACTGACGGCACCATGCGTAAAGGGAGGTGGATGCATGCCCCGTCCTCATCATATGGCGTGTCAAGCTTACCCTCTGTCGGTACGAACTCAAGCACTTGTACGCTTTGGGCTGTTTCTCCATTCATTCATTCATTCATTCATTCATTTATTAACACATATTCCAATGTTGACAACAAGAATGTTGTTACAAATAATTACACAATATCAAGAGGTCCTACAATATGCAAAGACAAAATTAGTAACATGAACAGACTAATTATGAGAGAAAAGCTTGTCAACATTGAGGAAAAGAAGAAGCCGGGGCTTTTATTCCTTTCCCTACCCCCACCCCTCCCCTTAATTACAAAATGACAAAGTTACTGGACAAAAACAGAAGACTACATTCAACAATAACATTGGCAGGAGATCAGACCAAATAATAAGTCAATTAAATAGCATCATTGAGCAACTTAAATTTAAGTTTTTTTGTAAACGTTTTAAGAGAGCGAGACTGTTTGACATCATCAGCCAGACTGTTCCATTGGACTCTGCAGAGGTGAACAAAACAATAATCAAATTAATGCCTCAAGTTTATGTACAGAAAATTATATACACATCCTTTTGCACACGGCCTATCTGAAACGGCAGGGTAGGCGCCTTGTCCTCCTTGGATTCTTGCGAACCTCTGCGCCATCCTCTACGGCCTCTATGGTTGGTTCCGTTGTGGCTTGCCCTTCGTCACACGCAGCCTCCCGACCAAGCACCTCCGCGGTTGCCGTGCCGTCTCCCTCGTGGATGTCCTCCTCCTCTATAGTTTGGTTTCCTGATTCCTCAATTGGTAGGACTGGCTTCAAAGATTCTACGGGAGGACCCTGATACAGCTTGAGCCTATCGGCATGCACAACCTGCATTTTGCTTCTGGGCCTTCGCTGTATTCTAAAAGTGACGTCAGAAAGCTTTTTCACTACCTGGTAGGGGCCTTTCCATTTGCACGTCAACTTTGGGGAAACTCCCTTTTTCTTGGTTGGGTCATACAGCCATACAAACTGTCCCTCTTTGTAGCCTGCCTCCTCTACCTTTCGATTGTATGTGCGGCGTTGATGCCTGGCGCTTTTCCTCAACCGCTTTCTTGCCCGGTCGTGAGCCTCCTGCATCCTTAAACGCAGTTCCTCTCCGTAGTCAGTATTCGCGGCCTCTCCATTCACCGTTGGTCCTTGAGTAGTTAAGTCCACTGGCAGCAAAACCTCCCTGCCCAACATGAGCATATTTGGCGTTTCACCGGTTGACTCTTGAGGTACTGACCGATAAGCAAAGGTTGCCAAGGCGAGTTGTCGGTCCCAGTCCTTCTGATTGTTATTTGGGTCAATCATCATAGAGACAGTGTCAATGAGGGTCCGATTAAACCTCTCCACCATCCCGTCACACTTGGGGTTATACGCGACCGTGCGCGTTTTCTTGATTCCCAAGATTTCACACATGTTGGTAAATACATCTGACATGAAATTCCGGCCTTGGTCCGAGTGCAGTTCCCGCGGTACCCCGAAACGGCTCACAAAGTTTTCCACGAAAGCTCTTGCTACTGTCTCAGCCTTGCCATCGGGGAGTGCGTATGCCTCCATCCACTTTGTGAAATATTCTCCGACGACAAGTATCCATTTATTGCCATCTTCTGTCTGAGGCAGTGGGCCTACAAGGTCAAGGGCAACCCTCTCCATAGGGGCACCAACACTATACTGTTGGAGAGGCGCTCGTCTCCTTCTCGGGGGCGACTTCCGCTTAGCACAAGAAGTGCATTTGCGGCACCAGGTCCGCACATCAGCTGCCATCCCATACCAGTAGTACCTCGCCTTGACCTTAGCCACCGTTCGCTTCACACCAAAATGTCCTCCTGTAACATTACCATGAATCTCATTCAGTATTGTATCCCTGAATTTCCGTGGTATGATAGTCTGCCATTGAATCCGTTGTCCATCATCCGACTCCCATCGGCGGCACAACACAGTCTGTTGTACCTCAAGCTGATCCCACAATGTCCAGTACACTTTGGTTACTGCGCTCTGTGGAGACACATCATCAAAACTGGGGCGGCCTCCGTCCTGTTCTTTCGCTCGTAATATCCAACCAATATGATGGTCATCCATCTGACCTTTGCGTAGTTCGTCGATCGTAAGGCTGGGTTCCATTGACACCATTCTCGTATTTGTCTCTTCCACATTGGGCCTCATTTCCTCCCTTATAGGACAATCGCACACTTCGGCGGTGGTTGTGTCAACAAGTTGGGCCTCAACATCATCTGTTAATCCACACTGACTGCATGGTTTACGCGAGAGGCCGTCGGCATTTCCGTGCCTCTTGCCAGGTCGATGTACAATGATGTAGTTGTATTCTCCAATCGCCTCCAGCCACGGGGCCACTTGTCCTTCAGGACTCTTGAAATTAATTAACCAGCGTAGAGCCGCATGGTCTGTTCGGATGGTAACTCTCCTTCCATAGAGGTATTGCCTGAAATGCTTGAGGTAGCGCACCACGGCTAATAGCTCCCGGCGAGTTACGCAATAATTGCGTTCTGACTTGTTGAGGGTCCTACTTGCATATGCGATAACCCGCTCCACTCCATATTGAACTTGGGACAATACTGCCCCAATTCCGTCCCCGCTTGCGTCTGTGTCTAACACAAAGTCCTTCTCAGGGTCGGGGTAGGCAAGGATAGGTGCTTCCTGTAGGCGGTCTTTCAGCTCTTGGAAACTAGCCTCACAGTCCTCATCCCAATTGAACTTTCTCGCTTTCTCCGTCAAGCGGTGCAGCGGGCGCGCCACATCCGCGAATCCCCGAATAAATCTCCTATAGTAGGAGGCAAGTCCCAGAAAACTTCGCACTCCTTTAACGTCAACTGGTGTGGGCCATGATTTGACCGCCTCAATCTTATCGGGGTCAGTGGATACCCCCTCCTTGGAAACCACGTGACCCAAGTACTTCACTGTCTCCCTAAAGAGAAAGCATTTATTGGGTTTTAACTTCAGTCCTGCCGTACGAAACCTCTGGAATACCTCCCGTAGTCGGCATATCTCTTCTGTTATGTCCTTTCCATAGACGATAACGTCATCTAGGTATACCAGCAGAACGTCCCATTGTAATCCAGCAACGACTTTTTCCATCAGCCTCTCAAAAGTGGCGGGGGCATTGCACAAGCCGAAGGGCATGACCCTCCAACTGTACAATCCCCCACGCACAACGAAAGCTGACTTTTGTCTTGCATCATCATCCAGCTCAACTTGCCAATACCCAGAGGCAAGATCTAGGGTGGAAAACCACCTCGCCCCGGAGAGTGCATCGAGGGTATCATCGATACGTGGAACTGGGTAGGCGTCTTTAATGGTTGCCTCATTAAGTCCCCGATAGTCAACGCAAAAGCGTTTAGTACCATCCTTTTTCCTGACTAGAACGATGTTAGAGGCCCAAGGGCTTTCAGAGGGTTCAATGATCCCCCTTTGAAGCAAATCTTCAACTTGTCTATCGATCTCCCTTTGGTTACATGTTGGATGCCTGCGGGGCCTCTCCTTGATAGGCCGCACATTTCCTGTATCTATATGGTGTTTCACCCAGTCAGTTCTCCCAATATCATGGTCGCCTTCAGAAAACACGTCCGGGAACTCTCGCAGAAGTCCAGCCACTGCCTCATGGTGTTGAGGCTCCAAGCCTTCTACACTGCGTGTCCAAAGGTCCACCAGGTGTGCCGGAACATGTGTATCATCTGTACTCTGTCCATCAAGGACTGTCTGTTGCATCTGCCCAATATCCTCTTCAGCTACAGGGGTGAGGTGTCCTGCCGTTATTCCACTGTGTAGTACATGCTCCCTGGGGCCTGGGTTGAGTACTCTCAAAGCCAGGGTCCCCTCCTCTTTAGTCTTTACCAATGTCCTCGCCATGATCAAGCCTCTCTGAGTTAGTTCACCATTCCCTTCTACTGGTTCAACGATTCCTAACTCGCCGGCCTCCAACGGTTTGATAACCTTACCGGGCACAATCGCTTCATGCCCGGGAGGTATGACAGTGGTTTCTGCCACAACGACCCGCACATGCAGAGAAGTTCCCCATTGAGTAGTGCACTTGACATGTTCCCCGTTTATCATGAGTTCGCAAGCTCCAAAGTCTAAGTGACCTCTCGTCGGGATCAAGAAGTCCATGCCCAAAATCCCCTGTGTTTTAATCTTGGCAAACACAGCTCGGACTGGAATCGACGTCTTGCCTACACGCACATCTACGTTGGCCATGCCCAGCGTGTGCATAGCCGACCCATCGGCTGTTAAAACTCTGCCCCCATCTTGTGATAGTTGTGGCCGCCTCTCCTCAGGCATACGGTAATAAATGTCTGTGGAGATTAGGGTGTCCGTCGTGCCGGTAACTACCAGAAAGGAAATTGGGGTTGACCGCACTTCACCTTGAACATAAAGACCACTCTCTGGTGAAAGCAATGGTGAGAAAATTTGTCTCACTGCCTCGGGAAATGGTAACCTATCCTCGCTTGATGGTGCCTCCATCTCCAGTTTTCGTTTATCCCTCAGTGCCTCCAGCCTCCGATCGCTCGGCAAGCTTGTTCGCTAATAATTTTCCAAAGTCCGTTGTCCTTTTCTTGTTTTCTTTGGGCAGTCCCTGGCGATGTGTCCTTTCTGTTCGCACGAATAACAAGTAGTGTCCGAGGTTACCTGCCTCGGACGAGGCCAGTAGATCCGGGTGTCATTCTTCTTCCCTGGTGGGGCCTCCTCTTGGGCCTTCCTCTCTTCCACTAACTTGTGGTGATACTGATGTATCTGATTAGCCACCTCCGAAACGATCCTATCCCGAACATCATCTTCAAACCCCATCCTACACCTCCTGTTGTCCTGCTTCCGTCCGGTCCGTTCTGCCTCTATCTTCTCGAAATTCTCCGTGGCCAGTGCCGCTTGGACGGCCTCATCTAAATCTGATGGCTTAGCACGGAAAACTCCTTCCCGGATTGACTGTCCAGCAAGAGCATCGACAAAGTGGCCCCTTGCGAGGCGGTCCCGGCCGGCCTCAGTAAATTCAGGGTAGGCGAGAGCTGTCAGTTCTCTTATTGTTTGACCTAACTCCTGTATTGTCTCTTTGTCTCCCTGCCTCTTGTTTCGCAACTCCATCAGAAAGTTCTCGGCCATCTGGCCTGGTCCAAATCGTGCATTCAGGAGACGGATGAGCTCCTTGTAGTCATAATGTTGGCCTGCCTCGTTTGATCCCTGGAGGTTGACTAAAACCTTCAGCGCGGGGCCTTGAAGGCTAGCAGCCAAAAACACAGCTGCCTCGTTGTCACTCCAGGAATTTGTAAGCTTACATGCCTCAAAGTGGCCTCTGTAATCGATCCAAGGTTGTTTACCATTAAATCTGTCCGGGACAATGTTGGGTCGCCTTGTCCGTTCCCCAAACATTTTATTTTCGTCACCATCTCCGTTGATTTTCACGTCATTCCTATTAAGTGGACAGGGTGTGTTCAGTGAGGCCTCTGTGTGGCCTCCCGATCCTACACCTGTTATCCCTGTTTGGTGTTCACCGACGGGTGATACCCCCATTAAGGGTGTGCCACATTGACTACCTTGCGCAGACAATCCTTTCCATAAGGTAGATGCCTCTCTATCTGAAACTGGGTTTGGTGGCTTCTCCTGTTTTCCAAAGGCGTGCCACCTCCGTTCTTCTGCAAATTCACTCCATTCCCCGTGGACTGCGCTTGTGGCATCCACCGCCTAGCCTCCGGCGCAATTCCCATGGTTGGTGTATCCTGGATTTGCCCTTGACTGGCCTCCTGATGAGTCCGTGCGTGGGAGGCATTCCCCATCCCTGGGACCTCCAGACTCTGCAATGTTTCCTCCTTAACACTCTGCTGTTTTCCCTGAGTCCTCTCAAGTGCTGATATGGTGGTCGACACAGTCCTCCAATCGACCGGGGTTTCCTCCACCCGGGCTTTTGCTCGCCGAGAGGCCAGTAGTACTAGTGATTCAATCTCGGCGATACGACGCTCTTCCATTGAGTGTCGCAAAATGTCTTCCTGTTTCTGGATTTCCAAAGTTATCATATCGATCTCTTATTGGAGATCGCGTATGGCACGCTCACTAAGTGTGGGGCTCGGATGGTTCCCACTCATATTGTCCATACACTCTGGTCCCTCTGTAACTCTGATTCGTCCTCCTGGGTTTGATACCTCAGCTCTAATCTTTGTAATATTACAGCTACGTGCGTACGGTTCACTACCTGGTTAATCCTGTTCAGGCTCAAGATTTGATCCGTCGAGGCTCTCCTCAAGGTCCAAAGCACTAAACGATTTTTCAGTGAAAGAAAGAGTGTAACCAGCGTCACAATCAAGCACAGGGCTAGTATAACCAGTACAGTCTCTAGTAGCATACTTACTACGTATAATAATGAAAATTTGGGCCTCCTACTCCCTTTGGCACATCCCGCTCATAAAGAGGTGACTGTATATGTGCCTCCCAGTAAAAGTTAAGTTTTTCATGAAGTGAAGCTGAATACGTGTTATCCCACTTCTGACACCATTTGTGGCGGAATTTTTAATTACACATCCAGGTCACCACGGACGATCGTCCCCGCGGCGACACTCGCTGGTAAGCGGGCGTGCCCTAAAATCAGAGTCCGGGAGCAGATCCGTTTAGGTGGAAGTATACCGCCTCAGGCACAGAGCCTCTATTCAATTCACTAACAATACAGGCGCAGGCACAGACAACAAATTACACCGAGACAAGATACTGTTTTATTACAATTATTTATTACGGACAGAACACACCCAGAGCCTCAGGTTCCTCCCCCTTTCCCTGGACCTCTGTACCCTATAGGTATCCCAGTATCACAGGGCACACCGATTGCGCTGCCTCCCGCCGCTAAACAATTAGCGCGTATGCTATGGGGCCTCCCCACGCATCAATATACCGGGCCTCCCGCAGCGTTCCACAATCTCCCCTCAAGTGCCTACCTAGCGTGCTTGCTCACCTGGTATTACCGGTACTGCACTAAAACTAATCCATGCGCCGCCACTCTATTTATAGCCGGCATGCGGACTTGCGCGTAGCTCTGCGCGCCACCCGCGCACACATCGCGCGCACGCACTGCTCGAAGCGCGCCCTCACTTGACTAACTTTCAGTTTAGCACTCCGCCGCTCACTATAAATTTACGCTACAATAGTCTCTATGAATAATTATGATAACGCATTGAGTTCCAGCATCTTACAAGATAATCTTGCATTGAAACAAACTGAAATCCCAAACTTAGGTGCTGTTTTTAATTTTGATACAATGAATATATGAACAACTCAAAAGTTTTTCTTTTTCAATTTTCTTTTTGTTTTCTGATTGGATAAATTCAAAAATAATTATTTTACCTGCACATTTTCCTCGAACACATAGAACCATAGATTGGTGAAATTCTTGCGTCGGGAGATAAACAATTGATTGAATTTTGCCCTACACCGACGTGTGTATAGCACTGTATGCTCAGTGCTTCCGAGAGTCTGTGAAAAACTACACAGGCGACTCTGGCGGGATTCGAACCCACGACCTCCTGCTTACTAGTGCAGACATCTTAACCTCTCGACCACCGAGCTTGCCCGATGACGATTGGCCGGCTAGAATCCTATATAGTAGCGGGTTCCGCGATATAGATCATTGGTGAAATTCTTGCGTCGGGAGATAAAATTGTTGACCAGTAACATGGTCATATTGACGGCGGGGAAATTTTCACGCGTACCTTGCCTTCAACATTTCTCACGACTACCCTCCCCTCAACATTTCTCACGCATACCTCCACCCCTCCCCTCGTTGAGTGTTTTGACTGATCGAGGTGTTCAACTTTTGCTAAGTGGTATAATTGTAGGCCCACTCCCATTAGTTTGTGTATGCTATGCATTCCACTCCATTATAATTGTCTTTTAATTAATGATTACACACTTGTTTGCGGTACATTTGTGTTTGTTTGGTCGGTAAATTTGACCGAAAAGTTTGTTTGTTCCTCACCCCCCCCCCCTGCAAACTCTAAAAATACTGCACTGGCAAGTCGACAAATAATTACCGTATTGACACATGACGTAAATGATTACGAAGGTGTAAAATGACTATAATTATTAACTACGTATTAAAACTGTAGTATAAGGAATAACAAATGAAGCGTTGGCGAGTCATGATTGTAACACTTGTAGCAATTGGTATTATGGATGCACGTCACTAAATAACAAGAAATGGTGACCAAATTCATATGCTGTAAATTATTTTGTCCACAATTATATTCGTTTGAGGGACTGTGTAAAAGTGGCCCAATATCATGACCTTGGTTCCTTGACTTCCTTGAAAGTGTGAGTAATTTTATATTGTTGCAAATCCAGCGGCCAGGTCCTTGAAAATTGTCAACATTTTTGTGTTTGACAACAACTGCTTAATGATCGGTGAGACCCGTGGCATTATTATAAATTTCTTAAATTTGATCACACATGGTAGGAGATATAACGATGTAGTCAATTCTACTAGGTTGTTTAGTCACATGATGAAAATGTGTATATCCAGGATTGCTGGGTATAGTTTGTGCCAAATATCAGAAAGATTCTTTCTTGTAGAAGGTTAGAGAATATAAATTTACTTGTATCCTTTGTGTGTTTGTTGTCGATGTTGCAATTGAAATCCCCTCCAATAATCCATTGATAGTTTTCATTAATACGTTCCAACATATCATTGAAAAATCCACTCTGAAGTAAACTGCATTGGGGGCGTAAACAGAAGCAAGGGAAACATTTTTTTTTCATTCCGCATAATATCCCCATAAATCATCTACCTTTTTGGTTTTTGGTAATATTGGTGAAATGTAATCCACATTTGTTAGAAATGAAAATAGCTACTCTTTTAGAATGGCGGGTACCGTAACTAAAATGAATTTCTCCTGGCCACTGTTTACGCCACAAACATTCGTTTTCCTCCTCACTATGATTTTTTTGGATGAGAGCAATGTTTAAAATTATCTCTCATCCCATTTGCATCTCTCATCCCATTTACATTTGCATTGTAAGCGTGTTAAGGAAAATCATAGTGGAAAAGTCAGAGAGGGAGAAAAAAACTTACTCAAAATAAAATACTTTATGTAGATGTATTTCTGCCGCGTCCTCTTCCTCTTTGACATATATTCTGGGTTCTTGATCGTGGGAGGGGTTCATTTCCTTAGAATCATATTCTTTCTCGTACTCCATGTCAGACATTTGT
>CM055816.1:9525711-9541375 GCA_029582265.1 Zoroaster sp. YZ-2022
AAATTACATCATTTTCCAAAAATAAACTTCCAGAACGTTCCATTCATAACCCGTAAACATAATCCCGCCCCCTTTGGGGTCAACACGCGGTCACGCACGGATTATCTAACTTGCGGTTTGTGTGTGTATGTTACAAGTGTTACATAGAATGTTGAGTATTAAAATATTATGTTTTCTGGGATCATTAAAGAATGGACAACTAAATGAAGAAACTTGTGAAACAAATTCCGGGTCCAAATAATTTATTTAAGGAAACTAAACTCACATTTCGAATAGTGAAACATAAAGATGACGAAGTAACAAGGGGGCGTTGTCGACGGTTCCCTCAGACCAACTGCTCCGAGAATGGCAAAGTGGCCCGTATATAAAGGGATTATTACGTAATATACAGGTTAATCCACAACAAGAATTAAATAGGCTCGTGGAGCTATCGGGCGAGTACTATCTTTACCGTGAAAACGACATGAAAGGTCATTTTGCCGTGAAAATTTTGGCTGAGGGCAAATTCACGGTATTTACACGCTCCAGAAATGACAAACTTTATCCACGGCAATAACACTGCGATTTCACGGCAAAAAATAATGTCTAAACTCCTATTGTTATTCATAACGGTAAACCATTCTTGCCAATGACAAAAGGGTGATAACGAGTGTCTACGGTGTGTTGACATAACGGAAACACTTGCAAACGTTTATGTTTAATCTCGTTACCGATTGACACTCGAAATAATTTGACCGGCATAAATGCACGATCGTACCTCTATGGTCATACTTGCAGCGCCATGGCTATCTCCATGTAGAAAAAGCGAACGCGAAATGTCATGCTTTTGAATTCGCTTCGTATTCGGCCTTGAATGGTGGAATAAGTTTGACTGTAGGCTGAATGATAATGAAATTCTATTTACCTCATGTTCATATTTCGTATTTCTAAATGGCGATGCCAACAATGTACCCAGATACATTTTAGAAATAGTAAATCAAACGTTATATTCAGGACAGCGTTTCTTCTAGGATTTGAAAACTGCCCGTCCAAACTTATGTTGGATTCGAAAACTGCCCGTCCAAAACAAGCGCGAATCTAATAATGGCTTGGGCCCCGATTTTGTTTGGATTTTAAATGCTCTCTGTTGCAATCTGAGGCTTCAAAATATTTCTTTATTGAGGATTCTGAGTCTATGCACATAGATATTTTCAGAAAGGAAGAATAGATCCTGGAATAGATCGTGCCTCTTTTTTGTTGATGTTTCCGTCCGTCCGTCTGGCACATGCGCGGCGGACACAGCACTGTCATTATTTTATATAACTCAACCTCGTCCCCATGAGAAAGTCGGTGCCTCTCGTTCCTTATACAGGTTGTTGGAATGAGCCGGGGCCAACAATGTGCTGCAAGATCTTAACCATCGGGAACGAAGTGCCATAGCGCGCTGGCCAGCTAACGTTACACAAATCACATCAGTATAGTATAGTATAGTACATATAGTTCTTAATATAATGCGCATAAAACTCGGTTAACTTCAACACAGTAGAAATTAAATATTTCAGTTTTAATTCTAATTATGGCTGTGGGGCCGGGGCACAACTCCACGGTTCGGCCAAGCGTATAGACTGAACAATAAGCGGGCGTGGCTATAGCCGTCAACCGTACGCAAGGGGTTGACACCAGTTTAAACTTTTCGTAACATGTACAACTTATAGTTTACTAAAACAAGACGTAAATATTTCAAGGAATATCATTAATATTATTAATTACATTTAGATTTTGTTTGGATTACTTTTAAATGTATTTGCCGAAGATAAAGCTTTTTATTCTACAAATTGAACATATTTCTTGCTAAAATCTAAAATCCACAAATTGTTATTCATATCTATGGCTGTAGTTAACAATGGGATTAAAACCTATACTCCCTGGCCATTGTGCCCGCCCGTCGCCCATTGAAACCCATTTTCATTGTGCGGCAGCGGCCATTTTTAATGAGCACTCCCAGCCCAAAGTTTGACCTCTGGCATTATTGATTATTCATGTATCTACCTCATTCCATTCATAAGCTCTGGAGACCCACGAACCTCGAGTTAAAGCGAGGACCTCCAAGGTTAGCTGCGTGTTAGAATTCGATGTCTTCCCTAATGAGCTCCAAAAGATCCTTTGCTTTGCGAAACCTCGGAAAGGACAACAAGCGCACTGGACGCGTCTTGGCAAGAATGCCCAGATTGAACCTATGCAGCTTAGAAGAATTATGTTTAACAGAAATGATTTCAACAAGTGTCTGTACGAAAAATATGGCCGTGGATCTCTAAGTACGTAAGACGTACACGTTGAGAAACCCTAACAACGACGATATCTTGGTTTACTAATAGGCTTAAACAACAGGGGGCTTGATGGCTCATACAGTTCACTTCATCCATATTCATAATTATGTTGGTGTTGGTGGTGGAGTGTGGTTTTCGAAAGGGAAGAAGCACAAAAGACCATTATTCTCAACCTAGAATCATCTATTAACAAAGCATATTCTAATAAAGAAAGTACACTTACCATTTTCCTAGATATAGAAAAAGCATATGATATGATCTGGCGTAAAGGAATCATTATTAAACTACAAAAAATGGGCATCTATGGCCGTATTACTCACTGGATTAATAACTTTCTTACAGATAGAAAAATTCAAGTCAGGATCAATGACACTCTGTCCGAGGAAAAGATAGCAGAAAATGGTGTTCCCAAGGCAGCGTAATAAGCCCTCTCTTATTTAACATTGCCGTCAACGACCTTCCTGAATGTCTTGACAATGTCCAAGTCTCCCAATATGCAGACGATATAGCAATCTGGAAATCAAACAGAAACATTCCCTACTTAGAAAAGAAAATACAACAAAATCTAGACAATATAAACAACTGGTGCGAAAAATGGGGTTTTAAATTATCCATACCAAAAACAATTGCCATTCTATTCACCCACAATAAAAATACAAAAATATCTATCCATTTTCAAAACCATATAATCCAGACTGTTCCTTCTGCCAAGTTTCTAGGGATAATTTTTGACAGTAAACTTACATGGAAACAACATATAGAAAACATACTTAATAAACTGAAAAAAAAGACTCAACCTTCTCAGATGTATATGCGGCTACTCATGGGGCGCCGACTATGAAACCCTATACCAATTTTATAACGCCCCTATCAAACCAGTCCTAGAATATGGCTGTGAAGCGTTCGATTCTGCATCCGACACACTCAAACAAAAACTTAACAGTATCCAATATCAAGCCTTAAAAATATGTACCGGGGCCATTCATGGTTCTCCTCTTTATAAATTACAAATTGAGTGCGGTGACCCTCCTATTCACCTACGTCGCCAATTCCTATGTAACATATACGAAACAAAAATAAAAACCCACAAAAATCACCCCAACAAATACATCACAAACGACAACTGGCAAAAACATTATTTTGCAGATAAATGGCTTAACACCCCCCATAAAACCCCATTTGAAGCCAGAGTCACTCAATCCTCTTTCACTGCTTTCCCCCTTAATAATCCTTTCCCCTTCTGGCAATATAATAAACCCATCATTTCCACAGAAATTTTCCCCCGGGTAACAACCCTAACCAACCCACATGATAAATGCAATGTCAGTATTGAAATCATAAACACAAAATAGCAGAATTTTCTACAGATTTATACCGATGGCTCACATAACCCAAACTTTAACACGGTCGGCTGTGGACTATTTATTCCACAATTAAAATACTAAAAAAAACTATCGTCTAAACAATGGCATATCAATTTTCTCTGCAAAACTCCTAGCTATTTTATTTGCCCTACAATGGATCGAAGACGTCAAACAGCTTTAAACATGTATTTTCAGTGACTGCCTCAGCGCAACACAAGCAATTTCAAAACATAACCCCGAAAACAAAATATGTGATATACGACACACACTAATTAACATACAAAATCAAAATAACTATGTCATTTTTGAATGGATTCCTGGCCATTGCGGAATTCCAGGAAATGAAAAAGTAGATCAAATAGCAAAACTAGCCACATACAAAAATAACATTGATCACAATATCCCCCTTTCAAGTTCCGAAATAAAACATAACACCAAAGAGCAACTTAAAATCAACTGGAAAAATACAATACCAAAACAAGATCTCACTAATAATATTAAATATGACCCCATATTCAAATTCACCACATGGGGCCTTAAACGACACCAAGAAATAATATTACATAGAATAAGAATAGGCATCTGTAAAAATTTAAACAACTTTCGTTACAATATAGGCAAACATACCAATGGATTATGTGATACATGCGCTGTCCCCGACAACATCTCTCACTTTCTTTTAACCTGCCCAAATTACAACACACAACGCAGATCCCTTATGGAAAATCTCAAATTACCTCAAACAGTAACATTAACACAACTTCTGGGGAAAAAAGAAAACTATTATGAAATCATTAAATACATCCAAAATTGTAACGTTGAAATCTAAATAATATGCCTCTTTATGATTAACTGAGTATTGCAAAAATCAGGTGGGAGGGGCTACGGGTGATTGGCGGGTCACTGTGTCACACGTCATCACCTAGGAGGTGTTGCGAGCCTGCAAATCAGCCGGCGGAGCCCGGGCTCTTAAACTGCAAGGTACACGGCTCGACCCCTAGGACACTTGTGGCACATTATGATCTGAGGATCACTTACACCCCTCCCTACCAACACCAACCTTGTTAAGATTAGCGAACAACTTATCGTTAATGGCACAAAGGGCACATCGATTGCCATAAGTGCCACATACCCTACAACAACAACAACAACAGGTACAAATGTCATCAAGATGCGTTTTCCGTACTTGAGGAGAATCAAAAAACTGATGCCACTCTTCCGACTGATGTTCATCTTCTTGTTTCTACTCTCAATATATTCCTATCTGATGAATGAAACTGTGGAAGACAGAGCCGAAAACAACCCAGGAAAGGATTTTATAGTGGAAAGGGTGTACGCGTACTCGGCCAAGATGACGACTCAAGCACAGACCTCGACAGTAACACAACCGTCAGTACGAGCTGTGAGTACAATTGTTCGGTCAAATCTGACCAAGAAAGATTATGGCAAAATAAATGAAACACGCCATCAAGAAAGGAGACGTGTACTGGTGAGAAACAAGAAACAAAACTCAACTGGCCTTACAAAAGTGATTGATAAATCCAATGGTTTGACTGTTGGCCCATTATACAGCAATGATATTATAAACCCCCATCCATTTGAATTTACTTTGTCGAATCAGCATGTGTGTGCCAAGGAGAACGATCCAAAACAGCGCGAGATATTTCTCCTGATTCTCATCAAATGCCGCCCAAATGAGAAATTGGATCGACAGCAGATTCGACGAACTTGGGGCGGCGTTACGGAAGTCCATGGCTACAGAACACTAACAATGTTTCTGATTGGTCAGACAGTAGATCCGGAGACTGACGAATGGATAGTTAAGGAGAACAGCGAATATCATGATATCGTTCAAGAAAATTTTATCGACTCCTATTACAATTTGACATACAAGAACATTATGGGTCACAGATGGATTAGTATGCATTGTCCAAAAGCAACCTTTGTATTAAGTATAGACTGTGACATGATGTTAAACATTAACAACCTCGTACTCAGGTTAGTGAAAAAGAGGAGCTCAAACTTCGCAGAAGGGCACTTACGTTCCAACCCCCTCCCGCACAGAGATAAAAAGTCTAAATGGTTCATCCCCAAAGAGATGTACCCCGAACCATCGTACGCACCATTTTTAAACGGAGCCTGCTACGTCATGTCAGTGGATGTGTCAAAGACAATTTACAAAGAATCTATGCATGAGCGTTACATACCCTGGGATGATGTTTTTATTGGTCTTGTGATGAAACGGGCTGGAGTCGTCCCAAAACTTTCGGAAATATATGAGCAGTTTCGTTCTACAAATACGGCTCTATTGAAAGGTGTTGCAGTCAGTATAGGTCATAACGTAAAATCTTTGAACCAAAAAATGCTTACACTGTGGGAAACGATGCTGGTTGAAACAAATTTGATTGGACATCGAAATCGATATAAAAATCTATTGGTAAATGTGCAAAACAAGCAACCAGCTAACAAACCAACAAATCAAACAACGAACAACCACTAAAGAACTGTTTGTGGCTTATTTTGTATTAACACTATCATAGTCACCAACAGGGCTGAGTAGGAAGTGTGTTGCTAGTTTTAGATTAAAGGGTTCTATGAAGTGTGTTTTTTGTCTCAATTTATTTGAGAGAACAAAGCAAACAAAGGTTTTCATCGTTTGCTATCATGCCTTTTCAACCCATTATTGTTGGCCATCATAGTGTTGCCACTAGGTAATAAAACAGCCATGAACTGCTAGCAACGTGTGTACACACGACATTAAATGTAATAAACACAAGTAAGACTTGTAGCTTTGCATGGTGAAGAGGATAAGTAAAGACTGTTTTAAAGAATGCATTAAAATTTTCGTGAAAGCTCAGTAGTAAAGCATGACACAGTGTGCCACGTAAACACGGGCTAGTGCTAAAATCTCCCAGATGTACGTCACAGATTTTATGTTAATAAGGAGGAATGGGAGTACGAAGAAAAAATGGACAAAGGGCAAATATATTCTCCAGTAGGCATGCTTTATTTTTACACTGTTAAAACGATCTATTTCATAGACCCTTTTACTCAGTGAGTAAACAAAAACTTCCCACATGATAAGGTAATTACCGATGAGCCCATGCGACTCAGCAGAGGACAGGGCGAAGAGACTCAGCCGTAATATGGACAAAAATGAAAACGGACTGAGGCTAGTTATCAACTATCACGGTCACAGTATGTGTACGGGGTTCTTTTCGAGGGCATCCAATGATCCATGGCTTTCTTTCCCATACATCACTAGTGCATACACAAATTGTTACATGTAAACGTTTTAAATTGTTACATGTCACATTTAAACTTGTGCAAGAATGTTCTAGAAACGTTTTAACAACTCCATTAACCATTAAAACGACCATTAAAATGACCGTTAAAATGACCGTTAATTGGTTTACGTCTTTTAAATGTTTGACCGTTGATTGGTACTTGGCAACATAAATTGGTAAATAGAAGTCACGAGCCATTAGTAAAGTTTCGTCCATTTATTCTCAAAGAACAGATAGTAATAAATAGTTAAGTAATAAATAAAATGTTAAGTAGAGCAAGTTATGTAAACAAAAGTGTAGAAAACATGTGCGTGACTCAATAACCAAATTACTGACTGTGCATTAGTCAGTATGGAAGGGGGACCGGGCCTGATGGGCAGAAAATACACAACATCTGGAGATGGCTACCGTTCAGGATACAACTTACACCCACATGTTAGATGTTAGAAAATTAATTAAATTTGTGCTTAATAATTCAGTCTACATGTAGTGAAACAACTATGTATACTATGAGATGCCCGTCACTGCAGTAATTTTTGTTTTATAGGTGGATATGGTCCAAATTTACTAGTTTTGCGGAAGCAATGCCGCCAAATATAGGCCTATTATATGATTTTGTTCGATGCTCAGTCGTCTCTCGAAGAACCATAAACTAAACACAAGTCCAGTTGCTTGTAGATTTGCAACGAGCAGAGTATAATTTGTTTAATTATAAATTGAATATTATGAGGGAAGTTTGATTTGAGTTGAATACAGACCTGTCTTTGAGGGAAATATACAAATTCTGAATCAGTGATGTAAGACTTGTGTGAGTCTATTAAATCTTAGAGCCCTTTCGTGAGATGGATGTTAAGAATAATTAATTTCTTCATTTTTTAATTCGATTAAAATGTATTTAAATTATTTCCTTGCTGATTTGAAAATAAAAAATTGGTTATTTGATAGAATTTTCCATTGAGGAATCATTATAGAGTGATAAAAAAAACAATCACCTAATGTTTATTTTCAAGTAAATTCCATTTTTTACGATTACAGTGTTTGTGCTACATGTAGAAGACAACCCAGCATTTTCTTGCAGGTGGCCTCATTGAGGTTCATACCCTGGCTAAATTTTGTTTGATGGCCATTCACTCTATAAAAAAATAGCAGTTGACGTACGCGACACTTAGTTCTAGAGGTCATGATTTCTCAATCCATATACACTCCTTAACGTTCGCCGTAGCAGACGACGCTCGACAAAATTTTGTAATGAGCAAGGACCAAACACTAGTACACACGAACGTTTGACATACAGGAAATAGTTAAAATTCTATCTATATACAGAATATTTAATACATTTAAATATGTTTTACTCAAATAGTTGAAAAACGATTTGCAAGAAAAGAAATCAACAATTAAGTGGAAAAGTTACTTTATAAAAACAACGTAAAAGTGTTCCTACCTACCATGATATGGGCTTGGAGGAAGGAACCTCTGCTTCGTATGTTATCTCACTTGAAAGTTCATAATAATTCAAAATCAAAATACATTTTCAATGTAAAATCAGCCATGAACACGGAATATCTCGCTTTACGCAATATAGCACTGATTCACCGTTTAAGCCACACCCCCATTGAAAATCCTAGCTTGAAACGTTGGATTTCAGTTGGTTTAAAGACGCGCGGCGACCAGGAGCAAATACCTCAAGTAGTCGCATGAACTCCTCAAATTTTTCCTGTGGTAGTTCAAGAGTGTGAGCATTGATATCAATTCAATATCAAGAAAAGCGATTGTTTGGGAAGGGCTATCAACCTTTGACTAATTTATATTAAATAATAACCTTGTAAAATGCAATTAACAAGCCTCTCATGTATTTCCACTTATAAGAAAATCAAGGTAAGTAACGACCCCATTACAACCACGACGTTGTATCATACGAGAGACAGACGGAGTTAATCTATGACAGAAAATGCCTGGCGCACGTTTAGCTCCGAATGGAAGTTTAGTCCCCTAAAAATAAGTTGGAGCCTTTCTGTCAAAGAAAATCCATTTGAGACCTGTGAATATAGTTATGATGACAGGGAACATACCGCTAAGCACTATTGAGATAAACTTTCGGAGTGAGAGTTTTGTTTGTCTTTCCATGTTTACTCAGCGCGTTAGAAGATTACATGTATATAGCAGACAGCAAATTGTGGTGCGCGTTCATTTTTCGGCTTTTGGGATGTTACATTGCACATGTATATATACATGTACTGTACTGTACTACACATTGTGTCTAGTGTGCATGTTCCATTAATCGAACAACTCAGATAAGAAAAGTCATTCAGTGTTGTGCACAGGTTCCATACGGTGCCTATGTATGGCATTATTTTCCATTCATTAATTCTTATTTCAGGAAAAAAACCTGTTGATTTTGTTTATTTTTTTCTTATGACCGAGTCTGGGGGACGAGTCAACTCGTACCCAACATCGAACGCGCCAGCCCGCCGTCTCCCACAGTATAGTCCTCTCTGCCTTTCCGCTGCCACTACAGTCTTCGGACTCTACACTCTTTCCCGGGAACATTTTCCCCAGGGCACAGTATCATAAAGTTTTCTGTCATTTCTATCAGTACATTTTTGGTCAACATTTTAATATTTTTCTTTTAAAGATTTAATTCATACTCACAGTGTCCTGTCGGGACTTGTCTTTTATTCATGCATGCTCATTATTAGGACAAGAAACTAATATTTTTTGTATTTTATATCGGTGCAAAAAGTATCATCAAATTTTTTATCGTTACTTTTCATCAGTATTTTTCTCCTATCAAAAGTTTCTGTTAGGGAACGTATTCAGACAAATCGTCACCGTTTTCACGAAGTGACAAATCCGTAAAAAATCTCTTTTTTTGTCAAATTCAGTTTTGTAGATATTTGAGATGTATTCATTGTTGCCAACATTTCTGCTAAGTTTCAAGTGTTGAAACGTCATAGTTTCGTAATTACGCTATTAATATACCCGGTGAATCACTCAGCTAAGCTGTTTTCCGGTTTCACGAAGTGACGAATCGCCATTCGCCGTTTTATACATTGAAATACATAGCGATTGGCAAAATGCCAAAGCGGGTATTGTTGGTTTTGCGTTTTCACGAAGTGACGAATCGTGTGACCTACTTACGTTTAGCGTTTTCACGAAGTGACAAATCGCTCAATACGTTGTTTAATATACAGCGCTCTGCACGCGCGGTCTTGTTTTTGCGTTTTCACGAAGTGACAAATATGTTTGGAAAGTAATTCCCCATTAATTACAATCTCTTTGATAAAGATACCGACATTTCTTTGTAATTAAAGTTATTAGCTTTAAGTAGGAAGCAAAATCTAAAATAATTAATGCTGAAAAGTCTTTGAAATTGCGATTTCAAAAACAGTTCAACTTCATGTGCGATTATCTCAATACATGGATTTGCAGCTGTGTGGGCTGTTTCGTCACTTCGTGAAAACGGTGACGAAATGGTGTCCTATCGTGACTGAAATTTTTATCAACTTTGATTCATTGTTTCTCATTTCAGGAAAAAAATAACAGTTTTGTATTTATTTTTTATGTAAAGTTTTTAAAATAATTATTTTCATCAGCATTTCTTTTCTTTCAACATTTTTGGATTTTTCTTTTAAGGAATTAATTCAGACATAATTATGGTGTCCTATCATGACTGAAATTTTATTCATTAATTCTTATTTCAGGAAAAAAAAGTTGATTTTGTTTATTTTTTCTTATGACCGAGTCCAGGGGACGAGTCAACTCGTACCCAACATCGAATGCGCCAACCCGCCGTCGCGCACAGTATAGTATTCTCCGCCTTTCCGCTACCACTATAGTCTTCGGACTCTGCACTATTTCCCGGTACATTTTCCCCGGGGCTCTATGGCTCATTCCAACAACCTGTATAAGGAACGAGAGGCACCGATTTTCTCATGGGGACGAGGTTGAGTTATATCAAATAATGACAGTGCTGTGTCCGCCGCGCCGCCAGGCGGACGGACGGAAACATCAGCAAAAGGCAGGCAGGATCTATTCTTCCTTTCTGAAAATATCTATGTGCATAGACTCAGAATCCTCAATAAAGAAATATTTTGAAGCCTCAGATTGCAACAGAGAGCATTTAAAATCCAAACAAAATCGGGGCCCACGCCATTATTAGCTTCGCGCTTGTTTTGGACGGGCAGTTTTCGAATCCAACATAAGTTTGGACGGGCAGTTTTCAAATCCTAGAAGAAACGCTGTCCTGAATATAACGTTTGATTTACTATTTCTAAAATGTATCTGGGTACATTGTTGGCATCGCCATTTAGAAATACGAAATATGAACATGAGGTAAATAGAATTTCATTATCATTCAGCCTACAGTCAAACTTATTCCACCATTCAAGGCCGAATACGAAGCGAATTCAAAAGCATGACATTTCGCGTTCGCTTTTTCTACATGGAGATAGCCATGGCGCTGTTCCTTGTATGACCATAGAGGTATGATCGTGCATTTATGCCGGTCAAATTATTTCGAGTGTCAGTCGGTAATGAGATTAAACGTAAACATTTGCAAGTGTTTCCGTTATGACAACACACCGTAGACACTCGTTATCACCCTTTTGTCATTGGAAAGAATGGTTTACCGTTATGAATAACAATAGGAGTTTAGACATTATTTTTGCCGTGAAATCACAGTGTTATTGCCGTGGATAAAGTTTGTCATTTCTGGAGCGTGTAAATACCGTGAATTTGCCCTTAGCAAAAATTTTCACGGCAAAATGACATTTCATGTCGTTTTCACGGTAAAGATAGTCATAGTGTTAGTACCAGTACAATAAAAACTCAAATTATTAAAAATGCTGGCCCACTGTTTTAATCCTCAGCTTCCACGAGGGCGTATGTAGTCTTCTGATTGGCCAGCGCGGCTGTCAATCAGAATTAAGCGCGTTTTAAATATCGCTTTTATACAGTTTCCGACATACGAATTTCATAATTGTTTTATTCGTTTAATAAGGATAATTTCAAAAATTAATCTTTCAAAAATTATCTTTAATGTGAAATGCAATGAGTGATGTCAAACATTAACCAACTCATTATAATAATAATAATAATGTGTGGACTTATATAGCGCACGTATCCACCAACTAAGTGGTGCTCAAGGCGCATTCTTTTTTACGTGCATTACACAACACACGGGACCTACGGCTTTACGTCCCATCCGAAGGACGAAGCAATTATGGTTAAGTACCTTGCTCAAGGACACAAGTGTCACGACCGGGGCTCGAACTCTTACTAATTCTATTAAGCCTGATGTTTGCGTTCTTAAAACAGAGCAGTACAATGTCTTGAACAAGGTGTTTTAGATTGAAATTCACTTCAACTTATTGAAACTAGGGACAAATATTTAACAAATTGTCACCGTAGTTTCAGTCGGTTAGAGTGAATCTCAATCTAACAATTTTAGAGAAATATAAATTGTCATATAATGTAAATACAGCTTGACATGAAACAATAACGAAACACAAACAGTTTGTTTGTTTAGATTTGTTTGAATTGGCGTGTGGGCTATGTCATTAGTACGGTAGGTCTAGCCATCAGTTTCTCATTAGTTGCGTGGGTGTCAATAGGTTTGAGATTCTTATTCTTAATGGTCATCATAATGTACATTCACTGGCCATAAGTATTGCAACATCCCCAAAGTTCAGTTTGGAGAACTGTGTTACAATAATTTATTTTATTTTATTTTATTTACACTACTTAAGACTTCTTGAAAGTGCCTGTGTTTTGAAGTCAATGTTCTTTTTTACTGTTCTTGCTCGGAAATTATGTAATACACGATCGATGAAATTGGATTAAATGATCATCTCACCTGTTACTTGTAAAGTGCTATTTTGAGCATGTTGCAATACTTTTGTCTTATGTTCGGACAATGTTGTTGTCTTAAGGAAAGGGACGTAGCCTTTTTTGTAATTGCAGAAGGACATTGTCTTTTTGTTAGAAGGTTGTTGTTTTGAAGAGATGTTTGTTTATTTTTAAGAATCAATTTATTTATTGTTATCTGTGACAATTATGTATGATGTTAATTACCTTTAAGGGTGCAGTTCTCGTCCTTGTCCGGATCAAACTCGTTCCCAGCTTCTGCTCAATATACCTGTTTGCATCTATATAAATTATATGCATTAATATTCAATATGAACAATCACCAAACAGGAACCTATGTCTGATTGTCTGTCTCATTGCCTATCTATTTACGTTGTGGGTTTTTTGTACGTTTTATGCCTATAGGTAATTGTTTGATATTGGTATTTTTTATTTATGTAATATATTTGTTAATTTTTAAATAAATATTTTATCGTTTATCTTTTCAATGACAGTTGACATTTTCTCTACACTTGACACCACCTGTGCAACTTTTCATATTAGTATTTAACTATGATTGTCTGAAGATAAATTTGCAACATTCGTTATTCCGAGTGCGCTCGTGGAAAACGGAAAAAACACTTGCGTCACAGACGAGCTTTTTCCGTTTGTAAAATGTTGGGGCTTAAACTAGACATACAAGGGCGCTGTTCTGTAAGAACACATCAGGAACTCAGTGTAACAGCAGCACTAAAAGTGCTAATAATTTGGACAAACTTGGTGGATTGGTTGGTAGGGGTGACGATATTGAATTTTTTTGATAGTCGATTATCGACGGTATGATATCGGCGATATACGATATTATCGTCTCAATACGCGGGTTTTATAAGTACATGAATAAATGTATCGAACATTAGCGACATTGGGCACTGATATATGAACTACTTTTAAATGCAAGTTCTACAGGGAAGTAGGTAATAAACGATTACTCTAAACAGTCGCTCCAAAACGAGCCGAGTGTGACAAATACTAAAGAATTCACCTTGACGTCCATAAACAAACTCATGGTTTATAAATGCCAACAGCCCCCATCTCAGAGCTGAGAATGAACGGGCAATTGATCGATCGCGCACACACAATTAAGCGGTCATCAGCCACGCTTTTATCCTGGTATCCAACATCTGCTGAATGTGAACAACCTCACAATGTACACCAGCGCGGTTATTCCAGGAGAGTGTACCACGTGGTCCTGGGACCACCCTTGGGTAAGTTTAAAGCCCACACCGCAACCAGGAGCAACACGAAGAAAGTATGGTGTTCTAAAAGGACACAGGCACATTGCAAGAAGAGTGTTCACGCGTCGCATTAAAAGTGTGTAAGCGTCGCATATAGGATTCACGCGTCGCACGAGAAGTGTTGTTCGCGTCGCACTAGAAGTGTTATCGCGTCGCACTAGAAGTGTTGTCGCGTCGCACTAGAAGTGTTGTCCCGTCGCACTAGAAGTGTTATCGCGTCGCACTAGAAGTGTTATCGCGTCGCACTAGAAGTGTTCACGCGTCGCACAAGAAATGTTCAACATTGCGGTTTTTCTCGTATGAAGAGCCGTATGTGACTACATTTCGACTAATTAATATATAAGACTAAAATAAAATCGCAACGATGTTAAAATCGCACGATAGGTCGTGTGAAACGCTTAGTGCGTCCAAACAGGGGACCCTTGTTTTGGCGGTATCATTTCGCATGCGCAGTACGCGTCACTAGACCAGCTTGCAATACCGGATGTGTAAACAAGAATTAACGTTAATATTAGCATAATAGCTCCGAGAATTGATTGTCGGAGTTTCTGCAAGAGTACATGAGCCGATATTGTTACGATCCGAAAAACTTCAAACTATCAGTGAATGCAAATTACTCAAAAAGCCTGAATTTTCTCAGATGCAACAAAGAAATCAAACAAGGTCACACTGATATAAAGAACAAAGAAACAAATTGTGATTTAATAATGAAAATATCAACCGTTTCAAATATCGATGGGGTTTAACAAGAGTACAATGATTAGGGTAAACAAGTGTACATTAAGAAAAGATCTTATACTAAATAAGAAGATCTTACGGGCGAGGACTGAGCAGGCTCCAGCGAAAACGACACAAAAACAGTTCTCTGACACGGTGTAAATAGAGCTGGACATGGGGCGAATTCACCTCCAACAAACGGCCGGAAATAGACGAAACCACGGGGACGCAAGTCGACTACCGTGAGAAAAATATGGGAAAGAAGAAATCCCCAAAAAACTGAACTGTAGATTTAGTTCACAAAATGTCTCTTCCGGAATTAAATTCAGCTCTCAGACACTTCACTCGGTCAAGACGAACTTTCTCAAAACACTCCACAGACGAGTCGTAAGCGACATCACAGGTCCTAGTGGGTGTACACTGAAGTCTGGTTTCTCAAGTACTGTTTACCGAAGTCTTAATGGTTTGCTCAAGTCCTGCCTAAAATCCTCTACCAGCCCGTATTTATAGTTTTTAATCCCTTCTAGAAATTTCCGAAAATTACATCATTTTCCAAAAGAAACCTCCAGAACGTTTAGTCATAATCTGTAAACATAATCCCGCCCCCTTTGGGGTCAACACGCGGTCACGCACAGATTGCGGTTTGTGCGTGTATGTAACAATATCCATAGTGATAATTGTCGAGAAACGAGGAGCAATTGTCAAGAAATTAGGAGTAAAAATTGTCGGGAAACAAGGTGTAAAGATTGTCGAAAAAAAATATCAGCAAGATTTTTTGAGAATTAACGTTAACGTTCGGTCTACTCTGACTGTCACTCGGAGAATCGATTGTCAGAGTTTCTACAAAATAC
>CM055816.1:9541875-9560180 GCA_029582265.1 Zoroaster sp. YZ-2022
ACTGTCATTTAAGATTGAAATGCATTGGAACTGGAACCACATACCATGTTTTTCAAAGACAATGATCTAGCAGTATGCACAAGTACCTAAAGAATAAAAATACATCACACATTCAACTTTATAATAATCTTTCAACAACTTTATTTCAACATTTCATACACTTGTTTCTAGCACTTTTGTTCTTAACAACTTTATGCATCCCATTGGTTGACATATGATATTAAGACATTTGTATACCTATCAGCAAGGAATTTTGCTTCAGAATAAAAGTATCCCAAGCATTTTTGTTGTACTTTTCGCTGTGATTGACACAGCAAATTCATCCATATTGCGTGCAATGCTCAACATGCAACATGTGAGTGGCCATTCGATTTGAAAACGTGTAGATCGAGTCGTAATCGTTGACACACGTACAGTGCGGGGAGCCAGTGCACAACGTTGACATACAAAACAGTGCGCGAAGCCAGTGGAAAAGATGTGAGGGGCCATTCGATTGGAAAACGTGTAGATTTGAGTCGCAATCGTTGGCACACAGTGTGTGCGAAGGCAGTGCACCATGTGAGGGCCGGGGCCATTCAATTTGAAAACATGTAGATTGAGTCTTGGGTACCGGTAAATTTACCGGTAAAAAAAGTGGAAAATTTCACAAATCAAACGTATTATGTTTTATACACAGAAAATTGGTAAGTTTCATTAATAAATAGGCCTATGAATGACGGGGGAAAAAAGAAAAAAAAAACGACCCGAGATTTCAGCACTTTTGGGTCGGTCGGTGGAGGGCAACTCAACATCTTTTTTTTTGACCTAATGTGGATTCATACTGTGCTCCTACCTGATTCCATTCCCTAGTGTTCACGATATATTTTAGCCAAATGTTTTTCCCACGTATGCTCATGTAACACTAAATTCAATATTCATTTTGGTTAAGAGCAAGAGATAATAAAATAAATCTTCTAAATCTTCTAAATCTTCTAAATCTTCTAAAGTCTCTATCAAAATTATATTTTGAACTATTTTATTTTAATAAAATATCAGTAGTTTTTTAGTGTCGCATGAAGAAATTTCGCCGCCCCACCAAGCGGGGCGATATATCCCAACAATCGAGGTTTACTTTCACTGGTCCGCGATCACTGAGAAACTAAAGGCTGTCCGTTACGATCCTGCAAGCCCAGTATTTGAGTCAAAGATACTGGTACTGAGCACGGTACTGAGCTAGATGACTCAAAATGTACTGATCGTGACCGAGTGCGGGCACTGGGTTATATTTTTGACACATTAGATGGAATAATTTGTTATTGATTTTTTATTGGTATATATATTTTTTATTGGTATTTTTGAGTGTATAAAGTTCACATTATACCCTTTGATAATTAGGGTGAAAACAGCAGTATCAAGCTTTTTAATTGTTTGTATGTTCTTAAAAAGAATTCACGGAACCGCAAACCTTTTCCGGACTGAAAACGTTTAACGATGGCGAAAATTGAAATCGCCCAACTCTGGCAAAATTTTTCCAGCATTTATGAATTAGACTCTTCGTAAATATGCCCTAGTTTATATACGCTACAAATGTGTGGCAAAGGTGCAAAGGTCTCCTGATTTGCGCCCCAGTTTTGAACCAAATATTTACATGTAGCATTGAGTGTTTTTGTTTGTATCCAGTGGAGTTAATGATTCTCTAAACTAAATAAAACGTTCTCTAAAACTGGCAAAATTTTCTTAAATTTTCCAAAATGTTCCCAACACTACTCCAAAATGTGTTGAAATTTCTTGTTAAAAATGAGGTGGGTCTTGGGGACGGTAAGTACAGGCCAACGTTCAGGGAAGGCCATTGAAATTTAGAATCAGTCCTCAAAATGTACACTTTAATTCTCCCCGAAAAAAGAAACTGGCATAGGCTCAAATCCTTGTTGATGTGGGTTTTAATCTCACGCCATAATGATTCTATAGGGGATTACCATCTAGATCATTTAACGCTTGTTTTAAAAATATTTCTATTTAGCCAATTTTTGCATATATTTTCAACCGTTCATAACAATGTGTGGATTCATACTGTGCTGTCACCTGATTCAATTTCCAATGTTCACGATAGATTTTAGCCAGAGTTTTTTTGTGTGTTGTTTTTTTTTTTTTTTTTTTTTTTTTTTTTTTGGTTTTTTCCCCGCGTACGCTCATCCTCATGTAACATTTCAAACACTGTCACTTCAATATTCATTTTGGATTCATTTTGATCCTTCCTTCAAATAACGGCTAATTTTGTGGTTAAGATCAACGAATAATTTTCCAAAATGGACTCAATAAAATTACATAGTTTACATTGGCCTAACTCAACACAAATGCCCACACAGAGCTTCCTGAGTGCAAAAGTGGACCTCGCTTGCTGGTTTCGATTTGGGCCCTCACTTTCAAAATCATCCTGCAGCTGTTGGAATAAATAGTATTAATATTATCCCTTGCGAATCTTCTCAGCTACATTTAGCCGTGCATAACATATACTGCATACGGTATATCTACATGAGATATAGTTTCTTTATTAGTCATAATTTGGTTGTCACATCACCAGCAGTACAGATAATTCATTGTTAATTCTATTATTAAATGAGCTTCCTGGAACGTAAGCCTTGCTTGGTGACTATGCAAGTAATAAAACAATCAATTCAACTGTTGATATACGTTAAATCAGATAATATAATCAATATGCTATTAGCAAGCCAATTACCAAAGGCAACCATTACATAAATTGATAAACAGGGAAAATAGCCGTGTTTCCGCTCAATTTCGGCAAATAAGCAGAGTCATTGCAAATTGCAAATTTAGTTGGACAAGACTTGGCTTCATCTCTGGAACCCCTATCTCTCCGTCGCTCTGTAGCCTCATTGAGCCTCTTTTACAGATACTACAATGGTAGGTGCTCCAAAGGACTTTCACTGGTTGTTCCACCTAACCGTACCTTTGGCCGCACCACACGTTTCTCTGCTCATTCTCATCCTTATACTGTATCTGTCCCCAAAGCAAATACCTGGCGGTACTCATCCAGTTTCTTTCCACGTACTACCTTACTTTGGAATTCATTACCTGTTTTCTGCTTCCCTGCCACCTATAACCTGTCTCAATTCAAACGCAACATCAATAGTCATCTGTCTACTTTTTGATTTACTCTTCTCTTACCCCCTTTCCCCTATTTAGCCTTCACTTTGAGTGGCCTGTAAGGTCTTATGATTGGCAACTACTCATAAAAAAAGAGTCATTCTGTTTCGCGCGAAATTGAATGCTGCAAAAAATCATCATTCGATTTTGTTTTATGAGTAGGCAATAGTACTCTTGAGTCAAGCGATTTAAACAAAATAACTATCAAATTTAACAATCCACTCGAACAGCATTCAATTTCGCAAGAGCTTTTCGCGGCGCATATTTGGTCATTCAAATTCGTTATTGGGCAGGCATTTGTGAAATTTGTGCAACTTAACTGACACTTTGTTAAACATTGTTTAACTTTGTTTCCTATAGATTTTTAATGTATAAAAACAGTTCACTAATAAATGAATGGACAATAAGAAATCAGCAAATCAAACAATAAAAGACACTCTAACAATAAAAAAAAAACAGGTTATAATGAAACTGTCCAATATAACATAAATGTTTCAAAAACGTATTACAGAATTAGGCTCAGGTCAGAAAAACAAAAAATTTTATTCAGAGATTGAACAAAACAAAGTAAGACTGATTGGCCCTATATAAAGAATAAAGAAAACAAAATTAAGTTTGAATTAAAGTAAACATATGAAACGTATTCTGTTGTCTTTTTTGCATTTGTTTCTCGCATTTTTTTTTTTTTTAATTCTCATTTTGCGAAATTGATTGCCGTTATATAAAAAATGAAAGTAACATTTTAGTGAAAATCTCCAGTCGAACTAACTCTGCTAAATTGGATGAATAACGTGCATTACTAAAAAAGAACGATGTATATGCTAAATTGAATATAATGCCACATGAATTCGCATACCCTGAAAATTAAATTGAATGCTTGAATTCTTAATTCGAAACATAGTAACAACTGGAGAGGCAAAATCGCTTTAATATGAACGTATGAACGTGAAATTGGCCGCTTACTTGCCGAAATTGACCGGGAAAACATATAAATACCACTATTTTAGATGAGTTTGATATACAAAATGTACATACATGTACCAATGCACAAAATGCCATGCCATTCTCCCACTATGTTAAGTCCTGTTGCTGTTACATGTAAACAGTTTTGATGTTAGGAAATTTATCCATTCAGTCCTTAAAGTTACCCTTTTTCAACACGAGTTGGTTGATAACGATATACAAAATGTACACAAAATGTTCAAATGTTCAAAATGTTCAACAAAAAACCACGCCTTTCACCCACGTGGTCACCAACCTGAACACACACAGTTTATATTGCATATGAGGGCATCTAAGACAGACCAAACATAATGTAAAAAACATACAAAAATCAACCAGTTTGAACTGGAATGAACTAGATACCGAATACGAATAGTGGTCTAGTACCAAGACACCTTAATAATAATTAGCCTGATACTGTTTTACTGAAACCCTATTCTCACAATGAGGATACAGTTCAGGAAACGATCGAGTACGTATCCTCATCATTCATGTGTTAATACTGGTTCTTCTAAGACTCACAAGTAAATTAGCAATTAAACAAGGGTTCCTCCAGTTTTGTGACCGTACTATTGTGACGTAGTGCTTGCGAAATGTTCAAATCAGATTCGTCCAAGTTTGAAATAATGAAATTATAATTAGTAAAGCATGTGCTTGGTTTGTATGTGGCAAACAAAATTGTAAAGGTTGTCCGTTACGATCCTGCAAGCCCCGTTTTCGATTCATAGATGGTATAATCATGACACCGGCTAGCCGGCCAGCCAGCCGGTGAGGTTGCGCTACCGTCCAGCCGGCCATTGAGGCTGTGCTGTTTAGATTATTTTGTTTTTGACAGTAACAAGGTTTTTGATTTGTTTTTTTCTGAAATTCATGGTTAAACCACAAACTGTGTTTTACCCGAGTCAAAGCCTATAACTATACTGGCGAAAATTGTAATCGTCCAACTCTGGCAAAATTTTCCTAACATTTATGAAATAGACTCTTTTCCTAATTTTTATGAATAATTTTTCTTTTTAATGACAAATTTTTTAATTTCATAGTTCTTATGAAAGAAGGTATAATCTTTTGGTAAATTCGACTTTATTTACCCAAATTTATTTCATAAAAATTTGAAAAAGTGGACTTATGATTAAGTCAAAATACTTTTGAACATGTTTAAATAAGCAGTAGGTTTCTATAGGCTATATATTTCAGGCTCCAAATATGTGGCAATAGTGTAAAAAGGATGTTCATGGCATGTAATGGTGGCACAACTAAACAATGACCTTGTACAGGAATACATACATGTAATCAGCTTGAAGTAAACAAACCAAGCCTAGCACCAAATGAGACCCTTTTGTTTTTTATTGCTAGTCATTAAGCCCTGATGAATAAAAATGTTCTACACTGGGGCACACATTGTCCATTTGCACCACTGACATACATGTATTAAGCCATTATACTAGTATTACACAATCCTGAGACCTCTTAGTGTACTGGAATTACATTAAAATTCATAGAAATGCCTATTTGTGAGGTCTCTTGAGCCTGGAGAATATATTTGAACAAGAAATAAATAAAAATGATATGTATTTCCATACATATCAATCAAACAGAAAACATATTTTTTTCACAAAAAACGATAACTCGGCACTTTGTGGTGGAATATATAATCCAATTTTTTGATGAATTTTGTTTTGGAGTAATGTCTTAGATATTACCAGAACATCATTTAAGTGTATTCAGAACTTTCCAAAATTCACTAGACCCTACTTTACATCAATTAATTATTATAACTTTTTTTGGTAAACGGACAAGTTATTACTTTCCCAACAAAAACAAAGAACTACTTCTAATCAAGGGTACGAATATCAAGCGCAACCTGTTCACCACAGGGGTCAGGTCAACATCTGCCCAGATACAGGGGAATGAGTAATAGACTCGTTGACCAATCCCCACAAAAATATTCTCTAAAACTGGCATAAAATTTCCCTAAAATGTTCCAATCCTATTCCGAAATGGTTTGAAATTTCTCAAAATTTGAGGTAGGTCATTGAAATTTGAATCATCCTTCCAAATTTACACCTGAATTCTCCGTGCAAAAGGAAAACCTGATTATATTTCGAACTATGTTAACACAAAATCAGCAGCGTTTGAATGCCGGATGAAGAAATTTCTCCTCCCAGAGCGGGGCGATATATCCTGACAATCGATGTTTACTTTCACTGGTCCGTGGTCACTTAGAAACTTGAAATTGTCCGTTTACGATCCTACAAGCCCCGATTTCGAGTCAAATAATTGATACAGGCTGCACTGCCATCCAGCCGGCCAGCCAGCCGGTGAGCCATGACTGTAATTGTACTAATAGTGACTGCTCGCAGGCAAATTATATGACAAATTAGATGGAATCATTATTGATTTCTTTGTTATTATTATTTGTGTGTGTATAAAATTCATTATTTTGCCATCTGATAATTAGGGTGAAATTGGTAGCAGTAGCATTTTTTTAATTGATTTTTTTTTCTGTTCTTAAAAAAAATAAAAATAAATCAATCAGGGAAAACCGAAAACCGTGTTTTTCGGGACTGAAAGCCTATAGCGACTGGCAAAAATAGAAATTTCCCAACTCTGGCCAAATTTTCCAATAATTTATGAACCAGACTCTTCGTATAAAATAGAGCCTAGTTTATATATATAGGCTACATATTTCATGCTCCAAATATGTGGCAACAGGTTATCGCAATAAACACGGGACTTTCCATTGGCCGGTATCTCGACAGACATCGTCATGAAGCCATCGGCACCGAAAAGTGGGGGGTGGGAGAAGGGTAGGACTTTCCCTCTCCCCACTTTAAAAACGTTCCCGATTTGCTCCCCCACCCAAAAAAAAATAAAAAATTAAATAAATAAATAAATAAATAAACAAATAAATAAATAAATAAATACATAAATAAATAAATAAAATGAATCAAATATTTACATGTACTATTGACTATTTTTTGTATCCACTGGTATTAATGATTCTCTAAAACTAAATAAAATATTATCTATGAAAACTGGCTCAATATTTCTTTAAATCTTTCAACATTTTCCAAACACTAGATACTAAACATTCTAGATTAACTGTTTTATGGTCTTAAAAGTGTACATTTTTCATCTATAATGGATTTTAAATGACTTATTTACATGATGTTTAAGATCAGTAATACTTCAAATGACGAATCAGCACAGAATCAGCACATTCTATCAAATTACTATTTCACGAAGTGACGTAACACAGTTAAACTATACTCTGTCCTTTACTGTTTATAACACAGTTATGTTGGCAAGAAACCTGTATTAACTTGCGAGCATGCAGTGCGTATGAGTTTTTCCTTGTGTAAGTGTATGCATGGTATGTATGCATGGTACAAGTCTAATTGTTCGCGCGCCGATAACACTGGTCAACAGCCAAAATGCTTCCGAAACAAATGAAGTCAAACTCCACTAATTATGGGTCACTGATAATGGAAATGATGCTTGAAATTGTTGATTGGCTCTAGTTTTCAAGATATGGTACCGTTTAATAACTACATAGTAAGTGTTACATAAACAGGGCAGGTGACATAATATCAAGTGAAACAACCATAAACACATGAAAAGACCTAGGTTTACAATTCATGATTAAAAATCTACTATGTAGGCCCTACACCATATACATAGTACATAAAATGTAAACTTAAATATCTTGGAAACAGTAGCCAATCAGCAATTTTAATTGTCATATTTTAATTCAACACATCAAAATTCATAATAAATAGCACATTTTATCTCCGAAGCAGACAACTTTAAAAAAATTGTTGACCAGTGTAATGTGTGGTAGTAGATGAAGTGACGAATTGGGTTTGGAACAGAATCACTTTATGTATGGAGATAAAGCGCGCGCCGTAGAATTTAGTATCTCACGAAGTGACGAATAAGTTTGAAAGCTTGTATATAGAAAATACAAACTTTGACGGTTTTGAAACAAAATCAGAAATAAAATTCAACTATTTAATCAAAAATAGTTTGTTTAAGTGTAAACAGATGGGAATAATATAAACACCAAAAACGCCCTACCAAAATGAGTCCAACTTCAAACGCGATTTTCTTAACAGCGATTCGTCACATCGTCCAATCAATTTAACAGGCTTGATTTACAATTTAGCCATATTTCTGCATAGATTTTCAACCGTTCACAAACTGGAATATTTTGGCATTTATTATTTGCTGATGATTGAAAAATAATTATTTCAAGTTTACTTTAATCAAGAAGATTTTTTTTATCTCTTGCTCTTAACCAAAATGAATACTGAATTGACAATGTTACATATACGTGGGGAAAATATTTGGCTAAAATCTATCGTGAACATTGGGGAATGGAATCAGGTGAGAGCACAGTATGAATCCACATTATTATAAACTGGTTATGTTTTCCATTAAGGCTTACACAATATAAAGCAATCTGCATATGTCTACATTATATGTATTTTTTATCATATCCATAATGGTTGTCATATCACCAGCAATACATTTTTAATTCCAGTAATGAGCTTCCTGGAACGCTAGCCTTGCTTGATGACTATGGCAGTAATCCATTCAACTGTCGATATAAATCATATGATATAATCAAAATGGTATAAGCGAACCAATTGCGTTAATAGATAAACAGAAGTCATTACAATAAAAGAGATGATTAAATTCAAACAGTATCCATCATATGATACAAACAAAACACTACGGAAAGTCTTATTGCTGTGTACAGAAAAAACATGTTTTGTTGCTTTAGGCAATTTAATTATTCGTTCTGTTCAAGTTGCCCTTTTGCAATACAAATTGGCTGAGTGCGACAAAATGTG
The DNA here is from genome assembly GCA_029582265.1 of Zoroaster sp. YZ-2022. Taxonomy (NCBI): domain Eukaryota; kingdom Metazoa; phylum Echinodermata; class Asteroidea; order Forcipulatida; family Zoroasteridae; genus Zoroaster; species Zoroaster sp. YZ-2022. The sequence continues at coordinate 9,550,878 of CM055816.1, forward strand.
TACAAATCTACCAATGTACAAAATGCCATGCCATTCTCCCATGTGATAACCACCTGAACACACCCAATGTGGATTGCATTATAAGGGCATCTGCAACAGCCCAAAGACAATGCAAAAGACATAGAAATTGGTATCAACCCGGCCGCGGAAGTGGAGTCCTGATTTTGCCCCCTCCACTTTTGAAATATCTCAACATTTTTGTAAGTTTTATTCGAATTAATATTTCAAACCCAAATTATTGTTTTATTGTTTAGCTTTGCTCAGTTTGAGGTGGTGTTGGCATGGGGGACGGTTAGGACAGGCCAACGTTCAGGGTCGGTCATTAAAAGTTCAATTTATTCTACAAAATTTACACCACACGTCCGAAAATTCTCCTCCAAAAGAAAAATTAAGCAAAAATTGACAGGGGCTTATGATTCTTGAGAGGATTTACTAACGTAATTCCATCCAATCATTTTAATACTATTACTATCTGAGGAACTGAGGGCATATTTTTTTAATTAAATGACTGTTTTGGTAAAGTAACTTTCAAATTCTTTACACATTTGGCACAAAATTTACAAAAATACATTTTATGGGAGAATGGCAAAAAAGAACCGATTCAACTGTACACAGACCGGATACACCCACTGTCTGATCAGACCGCCGAGTTACAGGTCCCTACTACGGACTTATTTTAAAATTATGTCATATGCAATTGCATAAATTTTCAATAATCATAATAAAAAATAAATACATAAATAATGACCAAGATAAGAATACTTTAATAATTATCCATATATGTTTTTTAAAAATATGCATTAGATTGCATCACAGAGCATCTAGCTTCCTGAGCCCTGAGGCGGATATTAAATATATTACCCAACAGACCCATGATGTTATCCGGGCCATTACAAAAAGTGGCTCTTAATGTTACCTTTGCCGTAGTAGCCAAAATATATACATATTATTTTTTTTAAATTATCCTGTTATGCTGTTACCCAAGACAAATAAATTCAAATGCATAAATTAATTTACGAATCATATCACATGAAATGTGATAAAAACGTCATGAAATGTGAATGAAAAACAATAGCATAAAAGATATAGTCTGTGGGCTGGAGGGGTCTACCGTGTACCCGCTCCCATAACCTACCGCCACCGATATTTTTGTTCCTTTGGATGTCCTAAACACGAAAAAAGATGTTAACATTGAACATTTTGGGTTGCACTATCTGTTCTGGCCTACTATTGTTTACCCTTATAATGAGCTTACGCTGATAATTCTTAGCAATAGGGGTGGAAAAAGATAAAACATCTCACCATTACTCCATCATGCCTTCACCTATTATCATGTAACTTGGTACAATTAATGTTCAGTCATATGTCGTCATGATGACATTATCGGTTCTCATGAAAACGACCGCTAGAGGGCGCTATAATTACACGTATATTATGCATATTTTAATTATTGGGATTTTCAGAAAAAAAAATCTCATTATAACTCATTTAGTTTTTATTGTTGCCACCAAGAACAAAAAAATAATGTATGCCTTAAATGGGTTTGTCTATGTAACCACAAAAATGTGTTAACCTAGAAGTTTTTTGAATTTTTTATCTCTGAGGGAACTTTTTTAACCCCATGGTATTAAACTTAGTTTAATCTCTCTTTTGTCCTGTCCCAGGACCAACTGGTTCTTTTCAGAACCACTTACTACTCAAAAGAGGATTTTTATTTATTTATTTATTTTTGCATGGTGCCACCGCAAACAATCTTTACTTATGACTGACTCTGCTTCTGGTATAAAAAAAAAATAATAAAAAAAATACTACGATCACAAATAATTACATGATTTCGATTTCCATATGAGGCCAAATGATACAAATTGTAATTGGATTTTAACAAATATTAATTTCAATATATGATAAAGCAAAGGCCTATTGGCATTTCTTGACCACCAGTATGTGCACAAAATGAATTTTCCTGCATCTCGGGAACAAGATGTATTCTTGAAACAGCCGTCTGCAACGGGTGGGGAGACTGCCCCGAGAAAGAGGATGAATTCGGCTGTGGTGAGGGTTCATGAATATTCATTTCTTTAAAATGTTTTAATGCTATAGAGAGCTGAAGTAAATTATTAACAAAGTCTCCGGACAGTTTTGTAAAACCAAATATTGGGAACGTGATGTCACACTTATTTACTTTGTGGGCATTTAATTTTGTGTCTGACCGAAAGTAAACATTCTAACGGGGGATGTGTTAATATTTACCTCAAAAGTTCATGGACGGGATACATCTTGTACTTAATTTTGGAGTCAACAGAGTTATTTGTAAATAGCTCAATCAATACTGGTTGAATTTTTAACAAATATATTGCCCTCTCATTCAGAGCAAATCTATACCAACATTGCATTACTTGTTTAGAAGGAGCATCATAGCTGGCCCCCTTCAATCTGTTTTTGTTCTTCTCAATATCAGGAGATTGTACAGAAAGTCAATATTCTTGTCGTTCTGGGACAGGCTGCGTCTTGAAATCTTCCGTGTGTGATGGCATAAATGACTGCAATGATATTTCTGATGAATTTGACTGCGGTAAATAATCGACTATGTTTTATATACATATTTTGTTGACGATTAATAATTTTAATTTAATTTATTTTGTACATATGACAAATAATGAACAAACGGTTACTTACTGTTGGGCGAGAGCGTCATAGTAAATTTCTATTTTTTTTAATTATTTTTTTGTTATTATTTGTTAATTATGTTTTATTTATTGTTTTATTTTGACTTCTAATTTTGTCTCATTCATAGAATCATTTTCTATAATGTTACAAAATTGCCAATTTAATTACGTTAATTATGTTGCTGGTCATAACAGATCTTTGCATGAGAACTGTTTACAATTACCATCTTTTTTTCTCCAAAACAAATTCACATGATCAAGCTGAGGCTGGGTCTATAAATTGTTATGTTTTTTATTTCAAGGACTGTGTAGAAATGGTTTAGTCGAAATCAACGGTGTCAGTACAACAATTATTTCAACACCACACTGGTCGCTGTCGTACCCTGCATACACTCAGTGTCAGTGGCTGATGGTGGCAGAAGTGGGATACCATGTGGTCATTACTTTCCTTGAGTTTGGTTTGAAAGGATGGGATTATCTGTGTATTGGAAATGGACGCATGTTTCAGAATCCATATTTGATCCTTACAAGGTGAGTTTTGCTGTTATTTAGTGTTTGTCAACAATATGCGAATTTACTTGTTTGTAATAATGTTTTTAAAACATGTTTTTAATGATTGTTTTTCAGATTTCAATATCCACTGAAAACCGCCTCGACACAAAATGAACTGTTTATCATTTTCAGATCAGATTCCATTATACAGACAAAAGGATTCATCGTTGAGGTTAAACAGATGCGGGAAGGTAAATTTGTTTGTGGATGTATTTAGATACATTGGTATTTCATAAATGAAATAAATTGTGGAATTTTAATTGAAAACTTATCAGCATAAAACGGATGATGATATCATTCTTCCCAATAAATTATTTTGTCTGAAGGTCAGTTATATTTTATGAATAGTGAAATGATTGGCCTATTTTTGGGGAGGGAGAACTCTTTCATGAATTCAATATTATAATGAATACAGTAAGCTAAAACTTTTACAGGTTCGGTATTTAATGTATTCATTGATTCACAGTAAATAAGAACACTTTCATACAAGCAGTTTTGTCAATACTTGTCGGTGCATAGGGCAACAACAAATAAAAACTGTTAATCACCCAACGCAAGAATTTCATTAATTGCCAATGTAGAACCATTCCTTATGTAGGCCTACTCAGTGAAAACTATGTTTAGTACATGATAGAAGATCTTCGGCTCAATGCCTTTATATTATGCCTGGTACGGCGTTCCATACACGTAAGGGTGCATTCCTCATCAGACAAATTCTGCATACGATGCTGCAAAAACATTATGAATAAGAATTTCCCAAGGAGTTGTTTATCGATTGATTGATTGATTGATTTTTTTAAATTTATTTATTTGTTTTAAATTATTTTCACCACTGTGGATTTAACTTGACAATTCCAGGAGCAGAAATTAAGTAGCGCTGCGGATAACAATTTATTAAAACCCTGCGCAAAGACAGCACATCTACACGGTGTAGTAGGTTAACGAACTTTCTTTTAATTACTCCTTAATTAAAGGGTCAAACAAATAATTTTTCGGCAGTTCGAAGTCCATACCATTGGAAATAATATGTTAGAAGCTTAAAGTACTGGGGAAGTTCGTTCACCCCTTTAAGTCAGCCACAACTACCATGCCTGAGGGGTCCCTATGGGATATGTGTACACGCTGGCTTAGCGTTGGGGTTCACAAGGTCATAAACACAGGATGATTACCATCAAATAACATGCCTGCGGCGGTCTGGGAGACATCTCAAAGGCCTCTGTGATGGCTATTTGACAGCTCTGTGGTATGTAGACCAATAAAAACGTCTATGTTGGGGGTTGATATTGGGGATGGCTGTTGGGGGGGGGGGGGTCGGATGATGGCGGTATCTGAGTGATTTATGATGTTCTTCGATAGCAGGTGGCTTTTTATGAATGGGCCATGGGTTTGTATACATGGCAGGGTGTTGTATTTGTAGACTGGACTACTATTGAGTGAAAAAAGTACAGTTTTTGTGTTTAAAAATGAGGGTTTTTTGGGGAAAATGAGGTTTTTTAGTGTTAATTAAGTAATTAATTTTCTAAGAAAAACATAACATTTTCAAAAAATAATTGTTTTGATAGAAAACATCTCTAGACCCTCTGAAAGAAGTTAAAATTGATAACATTGGGAAAATCAGTTAATTTACCCATGTAATTAACGATTTTACAACCTACTACACGGTGTAGTTGTGCTTGTCACACCCCATATAGTTTAAAACTGTCCGGCACGTTAATAGAAGCTGAACATTTTGTACAAAGTAAGGTTTGTCCTTTTAACTGCTTTTAATCATTTGTATAATGTTGCTTTAAATTACATTGTTGCAGTTAGCTGCGGAGAGGATGAAGTAACTTGTGCCATGTCTAATCTGGTGTGCGTCCAAAATAACACGTCTGGAATAATGCCACCCTTCTGCTTTCCTTCAGGTTTGTTTACCAAGATATAGACAATGGTTAAAATCAAAAAGGTTCAACAGGCGCTCTGCCAAAGAGGTATGGGAACAAGGATAATACACTAAATGTAGGGCTACATTATTAGGTGGTGAACAATTTTACAGTTCTCGAAAGCGCCTTCCCTGTTGTCTCCAATAGAACGTAACTGGTGCTCAACAAATCTTTTAAACTGGGGCGCCCTCCATTGACAATTTATTGTCGGTACCAAACTGATCAAACACTTCTATTTAGCAAAAGGCACTTGCCTTAAGTTTATTGGAGGGAGAACTCTTTCATAAATTCAACATTATAATGAATATGATGTAGGACCAACACAAATCACCCGAGGCAAGGATTTAATCTATTAATTCTAACTGCGGTACCCGTTGCTATAAAGGATTATAGCCGACCTACCATATTCGGGCAAACTCGGTGGTCAAGACATCTGATGAAGTGGTAAGCAGAAAGTCGTGGGTTTATATCCCGCCCGGAGTCGTCTGGGGATTTTTTTTTTCACAGACACTCTTTGTTTATCACCCAACGCAAGAATTTCATCATTTAATTCGCTAATGTTGAACTATTCCTTTTAATGAAGTCAGTTCATGGTAGCAGTAATGTGTCGATGACTTAAAAACTATCTAAAATCCGCATAAGTATTACATGATAAATGTACCACCTCGAAGCAGTGTTATGTAAACTTTGTGTGAATAATGAGCTCTGTCACTTCTTCTGATTTTTGCCCATAATTATGCGGTACTTCAAATAATCATCTGCAATACTCGTGCTTGCATCTACAGGGAATCTTACAAAGATGACCACTGCATGATAAACGTCTATATACTTTTTATACTTTTTATTTCCAGGACTGTGTCGAAATGGTCTGGTCGATATCTACGGTGATGGTGCAACAATAATTTCAACACCACACTTGTCGCTATCGTACCCTGCGAGCACTCAGTGTCAGTGGCTGGTGGTGGCAGAAGTGGGATACCATGTGGTCATTACTTTCCTTGAGTTTGGTTTGCAACGATGGGATTATCTGTGTATTGGAAATGGACGCATGTTTCAGAATCCATATTTGATCCTTGTAAGGTGAGTTTTGCTGTTATTTAATGTTTGTCAACAATATGCGAATTTACTTGTTTGTAATAATGTTTTTAAAACATGTTTTTTATGATTGTTTTTCAGATTTCGATATCTGCTGAAAACCGCCTCGACACAAAATGAACTGTTTATGATTTTCAGATCAGATTCTTCTATAGAGAAAAATGGATTCAATCTTGAGATTAAACAGATGCGGGAAGGTAAATTTGTTTGTGGATTTATTTAGATACATTGGTATTTCATAAATGAAATAAATTGTGGAATTTTAATTTAAAACTTATCAGCATAAAACTGATGATGATATCATTCTTCCCAATAAAGTATTTTGTCTGAAGGGCAGTTATATTTTATGAATCGTGAAATTAGTGGCCTATTTTTTTGGGAGGAGAACTCTTTCATAAATTCAATATTATAATGAATACAGTAGGCTAAATCTTTCACAGGTTCGGTATTTAATGTATTCATTGATTCACAGTAAATAAGAACACTTTTATACAAGCAGATTTGTCAACATTTGTCGGTGCATAGGGCAACAACAAATAAAAACTGTTAATCACCCAACGCAAGAATTTCATTAATTGCCAATGTAGAACCATTCCTTATGTAGGCCTACTCAGTGAAAACTATGTTTTAGTACATGATAGAAGATCTTCGGCTCAATGCCTTTATATTATGCCTAGTACGGCGTTCCGTACATGGAAGGGTGCATTCCTCATCAGACAAATTCTGCATACGATGCTGCAAAAACATTATGAATAAGAATTTCCCAAGGAGTTGTTTATCGATTGATTGATTGATTGATTGTTTTTTTTGTTGTTTTTTTTTTAAAATTATTTTCACCACTGTGGATTTAACTTGACAATCCCAGGAGCAGAAATTAAGTAGCGCTGCGGATAACAATTTATTAATAGAAGCTGAACATTTTGTACAAAGTAAGGTTTGTCCTTTTAACTGCTTTTAATCATTTGTATAATGTTGCTTTAAATTACATTGTTGCAGTTAGCTGCGGAGAGGATGAAGTAACTTGTGACACATCTAATCTGGTGTGCGTCCAAAATAACCCGTCTGGAACAATGCCACCCTTCTGCTTTCCTTCAGGTTTGTTTATCAAGATGTAGACAATGGTTAAAATCAAAAAGGTTCAACAGGCGCTCTGCCAAACGGGTATGGGAACGAGGATAATACACTAAATGTAGGGCTACATTTTTAGGTGGTGAACAATTTTACAGTTCTCGAAAGCGCCTTCCCTGTTGTCTCCAATAGAACGTAACTGGTGCTCAACAAATATTTTAACTGGGGCGCCCTCCATTGACAATTTATTGTTGGTACCAAACTGATCAAACACTTCTATTTAGCAAAAGGCACTTGCCTTAAGTTTATTGGAGGGAGAACTCTTTCATAAATTCAACATTACAATGAATATGATGTAGGACCAACACAAATCACCCGAGGCAAGGATTTAATCTATTAATCCTAACTGCGGTACTCGTTGCTATAAAGGATTATAGCCGACCTACCATATTCGGGCAAACTCGGTGGTCAAGACATCTGATGAAGTGGTAAGCAGAAAGTCGTGGGTTTATATCCCGCCCGAGTCGTCTGGGGATTTTTTTTTCACAGACACTCTTTGTTTATCACCCAATGCAAGAATTTCATCATTTAATTCGCTAATGTTGAACTATTCCTTTTAATGAAGTCAGTTCATGGTAGCAGTAATGTGTCGATGACTTAAAAACTATCTAAAATCCGCAGAATTATTACATGATAAATGTACCACCTCGAAGCAGTGTTATGTAAACTTTGTGTGAATAATGAGGCTCTGTCACTTCTTCTGATTTTTGCCCATAATTGTGCGGTACTTCAAATAATCATCTGCAATACTCGTGCTTGCATGTACAGGGAATCTTACAAAGATGACCGCTGCATGATAAACGTCTATATACTTGTTATACTTTTTATTTCCAGGACTGTGTCAAAATGGTCTGGTCGATATCAACGGTGATGGTGCAACAATAATTTCAACACCACACTGGCCGCTATCGTACCCTACAAACACTCAGTGTCAGTGGGTGGTAGTGGCGGAAGTGGGATACCATGTTGTCATTACTTTCCTTGAGTTTGATCTGGAACAAGGCTACGATTATCTGTATATTGAAAACGGACGCATGTTTCAGAATCCATATTTGACCCTTACGGGGTACGTTTTGCTGTCATTTGGTGTTTCTCAACAATATGCGAACAATTTACTTGTTTGCAATAATGTTTTTGAAAACATGTTTTTACGATTGTTTTTCAGAGTTCAATATCCACTGAAAACCGCCTCGACACAAAACGAACTGTTTATGATTTTCAGATCAGATTCTTCTATAGAGAAAAATGGATTCAATCTTGAGGTTAAACAGATGCGGGAAGGTAAATTTGTTTGTGGATTTGTTTAGATACATTGGTATTTCATAAATGAAATAAATTGTGGAATTTTAATTTAAAACTTATCAGTATAAAACTGATGATGGTATCATTCTTCCCAATAAATTGTTTTGTCTGAATTTCAGTTATATTTTATGAATAGTGAAATTATTGGCCTAATTTTTTTGGAGAGAGAACTCTTTCATAAATTCAATATTATAATGAATACAGTAGGCTAAAACTTTCACAGGTTCGGTATTTAATGTATTAATTGATTCAAAGTAAACTAGAGGTCTTGAGTTTGTTAAAAACAAACTCAGGGTGTTCGAGTGTGCATCATATGTGATGACGTCATCACCAAAAATTGTTTAAAAAACAAGATTTACTTCAGAAGATATGAGTTTTCATAATAATATATAATTAAAATAACATATAATATGCTGTACTGAATACATTAACTTCCTGTTCAGTCATCCCATATAATTTTAAATTCTTCCAACCGTAAGTTCCAGTTCAATCTGTGACGTCATTCAGACTTCACAAAATCTTTCCTCATAATTGGGGTGTCAATTAGCCAAATTTTTAAAATTGTCTGTCTAATATTTTCCTGAGATAGCAAAAGTGACTTTTTTAAGAGAGCGATGACGTCACCAAATTTTTAAAAA
>CM055816.1:9560680-9582194 GCA_029582265.1 Zoroaster sp. YZ-2022
GTGGTTCTATTCCTTAGATACGCTAAATTGTCGCGTTGATCTTTGGTCAACCATTCGATCTTCTATAACAATTGAACACATCCGCATCGTCTAAACTAAATATTTCGTTTCCTTCCATTTTAATAATTACATGTTTTACTATCGGCTCTTCAATGTTTTGTACCAACGTTCTATTTTCATCATTATATTCGCTAACGAGTTCAGTATGTTGAAAGCTAACTTGAGTAAATGACCGGAGCGATATGTCGTTAATTCCTAAATTTGGAAAAGCGAACCCGTCCAACATAATTGATTTTCGGTAGTAATGGTACTCGGATTGTTTGTAATAGGCTGACTTTTGTGATATACGCTTTTCGCACTCGGGTTCTCCTTATTCTTCTGTATGGATCTAACGCGTCTCCGTCACGTATTATTAGTCCATGTTTGATGTTGGTAAAATAATTTTTACATGTTTTTAAATATAAAGGTTATTTTATAGTTGTGCGTTTTATTAAACTTGTATTTATAGTTTATTGATTATAAATGGTATCTATATAGCGATGATGGTTGGAGGTCGCGGTAGTTAGCGTTGGCGTTTACTGGTAGCAATTTTTTATTTAGTAATTTTGCGTCAACAACGACATGAACAAAACATAAACTGACATAGTTAGCGATGATAGAACAACTTTACGAAAGCTAGAGGCGAATTTAGTAAAAGCGTTTAAAATATCTAGATTATTTAAATGAAAAAATTAAAAAGAATCGAAGGCACAATAAAACGTTTAAATTACATTGGCCGAGCGATGCAAAAGAATATTCAGCATGTTTCGACGGGCGTGTAAATTTACCTCTCGATTTCGCATAATGAACCTAAATTAGAAGATTTTACGTTCCTAAGCGAAGATCAAAAGCGAGAAATTGTATTTATGTCGTATTAAGCATGGTAGCGGTTGGTTATTTGAGTTATACATTGTTGAAAAAAAATAAAAAGTAACTGTAAATGGCAGAAGGAGGGCAGCGATCTTATGGAAGCAGACCGTTATTACAAAATCTTGATGATGATGATGATGTAACGTGGATGAAATGTTTGATTATGGAAACAAGTCGTATTAACGACGACTTGGGTGATCGTCTTGACTGTTACAAGAAGCGATCTTTTAGTGTGCCGATTTTATCTCCAAAAGATGAGCACTTAGACTTACAGTCGATGATTTTTTATGTGAGTTATAGGTCATGAAACCGCTTCAAAAGACTATACCAGATTTGAAGAGAAAATTTAATGAAAAAGAACAAAAAAGTTTACTCTATTTTAGAAGAGGTAATACATTAACGCGACTAACGGGAAAAAGATTACCTTTTGTATAAAGTAAGCGAAGCAGCTTTTAAAGATTTATTAACATTTAGTAAAAAGTGAAGAGCGATAGTAAATGTTATAGAAGAAGCGGAAAAACCAATATAAACTACAAAACTAGCAGTGGTAGAGGTTACCAACTCCTCCACCGTTACTGCTTGTAGAAAAAATCTAAAAAGTAGGAAAGAAGCTATAGAAATGGCTGTGGTGAAGAACGAGCAAGTTAAAGAAGCGCCAAACAGAACTTTTCACACCAAGAAGCATAAGCTTGAAACAGAATCAAACTTTCCACATCGTGAAATATTAGGGTTAGATAGAAGGCTTTACGAATTACTCGAGAAGCCAACTTGAATTAAATTTAGCTAAATTGAGCAAACTTCGATGAAGAAATATCTAATCTCGAAAAAGAATACGTTAATGTTCGAGATAGAGGCGATGAAGATGTTAGAAGAAACCGCGAAGACTCGAAGCAACAACTACGAAGAAAAAAAGCGGCCCCGAAAGGCGAGCTAGATTAGAAACCGCTAGTGCAAAGCGAAAACATTCTCACGTTAGTCAAATTAATAGAGGTTGAGAAAGCGTTTCAAAAAATGGTATTAACGAGAGGCGTTACGTTAGGTGAAAGCGGTTGGAACTTTATTTAGAGAACAAGGAGTAACGATACGCTAGTATATTAGCGGCTTTTAGTATGGCCGTCCGGCTTTTATAATTGAATCGATTCGGTAAAGTTGTAAGTTCAGTTATTCCAACCCACCACCAGCACCTAAGCATATATACAACCACCACCAGCACCTAAACCACCACAACCCGCACCACCACAACCCACACCACCACCAGTGGTGGTGTAAAAAGCCGGATAAAAACATTAAAAATTTAGCTAATGTATTATCTAAACTAGGAGCAAAAGCTTTAGCGGCTTTACCCGCTATCATCGAGCAGTGCATTAAGTTGGTTATTTAAAACAGCTTCTAAAATAGTCCGCGTTAGCGGCGAACATTTATGGTTAGCGATAAGTGGAGTTGGGATATTAGTTTTAGCTTATACACAGAAAATGTTAGCGTAACAATTAAATGAAATCCATAACACCTACCACACCAGCTAAAATACATAAAACTTATTATTAAAGAATTTTTTCTTCTTGATGTGTATCTTCCCTAAATAGATCTTCTTTTTAACGTTATCTTCTAAAAAAAAAAAGAGTCTTCTTGGCAAGCTAAACAATCGCTCATATTTTCATCTTCTACATGTTTCGTAATTGTTGGTAGTTGTGTTTGTAAAAGGTAAAATATGAGGGAGGAGCATTATTCTGAATTTAAAGCAAAATTATGAACCCAATGATAGTGCACAATTACTGTCGCCATTAATAGATTATTGTTGTATCCAGAATGCGTGGTACTACCTATTCTTAAAGTTCCATATCGCTTTCGGCATCATGTATAAATTTTCTCCACGATGCAAAAGTTTAATTGTGAATTTGCGTGTTGTAAAACATTGTTGATGTAGTTGAATGCTAGATTGTAAATCAACCGGACTGCTCAATTTCAGCATCTATTATATTTATAAATTCACGTTGCGGCGGCGTCTAAACCGGCGCCAGCTTGTTTGAAAATGAGCTTTTTGCTTGCGCTTGAGCTCCTAAAATCAGCGATAAGCGTCGTTCTTATAGAATCGATTAACAATTAGATTGGCGTGCCGATATCCGTAAAACCTCGAGATTTTCCCAAAGACAATATAAACCTAGTCACGCATGGTTTTAACTTGGCATCAGATTCATAAAATGAAACCTACTGCGTATGGTAGTGTTTCTTTACTGCGATTATGTACACCGTCAAGTCAAAATCCATTCTTTTTCTTCGCTTCAAAGTTTTAGCGTGAGAGTTGTTTTAGAAGGAATAGGTTTGGTGTTGGGATTTAAAAATAGAGATTATCGTGGTTGCGTCCGGGTGCGGATAGTAGCAGCATCTTTACCAACGTTTACGCCACCAATAAAGCGGTACCTAATCCTTGCGAGTACGCATCGTGCGTTGTCTCCAATTACTTTCGATGTAGATAAAATGAAAGTCTTTACACAATCTATTATATGCGCTCACGTCTATATTGTTGTCAAACAGCGTTGTAAAAATTTTGAGAAAAGATGTGGGGCAACTCGATTTCTTTGAGTGAGTCGCTAATTTGATAATGTCACGTGAAATCTAAAAAAACTAAAAGATCATATCGTTTGAATGAAACAAATGCCGTAGCTCCTCCACATCCTCGATTTGTAAGCGCCATATCGTTTGCAAAATTTATTTGATTTTGATAAAATTTCATTGGATTATGATTATACCCAATCGCCGACACAACTTTTGAAGCTAGCAACTTTGGGTAACTTGGTTGCTAAAAACATTATCAAAAATCACGCGGTAAAAAAAATCGAATTTCTCATTAATGTAAATGTTTATACTACGTTAGAATCAGCTAGAGTTGAAATTTAAGCAGTTTAAAATCTCCAGGATGTTTGGATATGAATCGTGAAATTACTCTTGAATGCTAATGGAAAGCGTCATTTATTATTAGCATAATATTATAGTTTATTATATTTTTAATAATATAGTTTATTATATTTATTAAAACTATAATATAAACTATAATATAAAATGTTCACACCGTTGAATTAGAAATTGAGAGGAAATGGTTGGAGAAGTTCAATTATGCCCAAGCGTTATACGACAATCGGCGAGGTAATCTCACGATAATCATTACTTGGCGCAAATATTTGGGTAGGATATTACAGCGATGCGTAAAAGGAAAAAAATAGTCTGTCGCACGACGGCCCATTGGAAGCCAGGCGTTGAAGGTTTGTAGAACCGGGGCTTTACAATATTATCGATATTATCGATATTATAACGAGACATCAGCCTTGGATAGTGTTTTCCGTTTAATATTAAACAGGCGTTTACTTGATGAGTTTACACTCCTAGATAACAAATCTGTAAAATTTACTAGCGGGTTAGCCTAATTTACTCGGAGCTTCATGGTGATCATTTTAAACTCAGGAGAATATAGTAAAAAAATAAATTTTAATCTCTTTAAAATTTGTATACATTCATTAGCGATCAGAATTTCTACAACTGATAATTTTTTTAATGGGCAGCCTAACACCGTCTTAAACATTTTCCCTTGCAAGGTAATCATCGTTTGGAGATAGTATGTTATATGGAGCCAATATACCAATCCATTGTTTAAAAATTAAAAAATCCAGGTCACTTTCTGGCGCATTAAGTTTTAAAATTAAAGATTCAAAAAAATAGAGATATAAATAATCACGGTTTTCCGATTATTTTACTTACTTAAATCTGAAGGTTGTGTATAAATATGGCACGGTATTTACGAGGACCCACTCGAACGATCGTCGTTGTCGCCGATGCAGTGGCGTTGGCGCCTTTCAGCAAAAGTAGAGCACCACCTAAGCGAAATTCTGAACATCACGGTTATCTCAATAGAGATGAAATTTTGACAAGAAACAGATTCTCATTCGAAAAATATAACGATTATACTTTCGGATGGCACGAGTTTTAAACAACCTTTTTCATGTTTTAACGTTTTAGCGCCACGTACTGTAGTATTTTTACGCGGTTTATAAAAACCGATAGTTTTTGCCCACGCATTCGTCAGCAGCGATGATTCTGCGGCCGATGTTATATTCCTACTCATAGCGAGATGTAAAATTTCATTTCGATCGTGAAATTCAACATTTAAAATATGAAATGTGTTTTAAAATACGAGCGTTCAAAAAGTTTTGTCGAGCGAGTTTTTGATTCGCTTCAAATTCAAAATATGTTTCAATATTAAAATTAAAAGTTTGCCGGCGAGGTTAAAATAAAATTTTTATTATTTTGTTGTTGATAAATGAATAAAAGCGAGCATTTCACGATTGACCAGTAGAGAAAAAATGTTGATAACTGATACCAACTTTGATTAAATACGAGAAAAAAATGGATACATTACTCCCAGTGAAAGCAGCGTCAACTAAAGTAGCGTTTGGTTTTACAGTGATGAAAAAAATTGGTTTAGTTAATTGGTGGAATGGTACAGTAATAATTTTCAGCACTTGGAGACACATTATTTTTTTTCGTTTTATGCCAAAACAAAGCGATGGGTGAAAACACTTATTACAAGCACGATAAGAAATGTTCATACTACTAATTACGGTGGTGGTACTGCGGATTATTCATCAACCCAACAATAGGTGATCAAAATGTTTCTTTCACTGACAGAAACGCGATATTTAGAGGTGTATGTTGTGCTCACTGGTTTAAGCATGAGAAATAACACGTGATGTTCGCATGATTCGAATGCGTTTAAATTTATTACGACTCTTTAGAAGCGAAGAGGCATCACCAATTCTGAATTAAAGATTAAAAATATTCAGCGGTTAAAATGTTTTATAATAGTAAAATGAGTGCTTAAAATATAGAATAAACGACGTGCTTTATCCAGAAAACTTACCTTTGATAAACCGGCTCCTGTTGAGAATCGTGATAAAACATTTCGATTGCAAAAAAATCAGCGATATTCGAAAAGGAATTACAGCGATGAAATAAGCGACGCAGCAATCCGTGTATATAAGAAATATAATAAAATCATCATAACGCTTGTAACGTTGTAGAAACTACTCGCAGGGGGTGGGTTTGGTATGGGGAGCAGGGCCGTCAGATTAGCCAGTATCGCTCACTGGTACGTATCGCATCGCGGTTAGGATTCGCTTTAGAAGGTTTAGCTTTGGGGTTGGCGTGCGTGACTTCCTTTCGCCATCAGTTCTGCTTGAAAAATAGAATTGTATAAAAAGCTAAAAACCTGCGATGAAATCACGAGGTTTTTAGCATCGAGTAAACTCAACACGATCGAAAACCCGCGCGTTAGTACAAAGCCCTCCAAGAACAACGTTATTTCACAAGAAAGAATTGCGCTCCATATGCGAAAAGGCGTGATAAATATTATAAAATGAAAGAAAAATATCGTAACAAAGATACAGAGATCAAACATGTAACAGATGTAATATATAAAACCAGTTATTGATGTAAGCGCGTAGAAAAAAAAGTTCTTATAGAAAAACTTTTTGAGTTTAAATGTAAACTTGAGTGTAAATAAATCTTACTACGCTGACCGGAGCGTAATCAAAAACTTCGCTTCTTCTGAAGCGAGCGAGTAAAACGTTTGATAGGAGCACTCCCCGTTATAATTATAATTTATAATTTAAAAATTTCTTTCATCAATAAATTATAATTTATAATCCATAAATAAATTTCTTTCCAACAATTCTTTCATCACCTAAATTATAATTTCGTCTAGCTACATTTAATATCTTTAGCATTTAGTACACAAACCACGCCTTTGCTTTTTGTGCCATTTTTACATATGCGACACGGAGCGCGGTATTCTCTGACCTCGACGAATCACGGGGCCATCGATGCATCGGGCAGCCATAGGCAACATCGCACACACCTCATTCTACAACACCTTGACGTTTTTACCCGACTAAAAGCCATTTACACAAAACCATCATTCTCTCCACATCTTTATTATCAACTAGATAATATATATTATTATTTCACTTTTTTAAGCTCTCTTTTTAAAAAAAAAATAAATAAAACAGGTAGCGGTTTATGGCGCTATCAAAATGTTGATAAGCGTCAGTGCAATTCTAACGGTTAAAACAGCTTGAAGTTTTATTATTTTTTATAAGAAAAAAGATTGTTAAAAGTTTAAAACCTACTACTACCCAGCGAATTTGTTTAAAATGATTTTTTTTTTTGAGTAGGGGAAAAATATTTTTTATATAAATATTGTTTGTAATAAGATTATTTTTTTAAACTTTGTTAAAACCCCTACTACTACCCAGCCAATTTATTGTAAAAACACGATTTTTTAGAAGCTGGACGGGTGGTCGGGACGGCCCATCTAACATACTAACTTCTTCTAAAAAAGGGGTCCAAATTGCAGATAATTTTTCATCATATTTAAAAACAACATTATGGATGCAAACCATGGTTGATCCGAATACTTGCTTCCGTTCTGAGTCTCCTATTTTTAGAATAATTACTGTGAGTTTGTCTCACTAAATATTGTGTAAAAATGGTTCCAATACCATGACCTAGAGTTCCTTGACTTCCAACATAGAGTATTTTTGGACACACTGAGGCCCTGAAAGAAGTGCTCCTAATTGGTGATTTTAAGCATAACGCCTTTATCCAAAATGGCTGCTTGTTCTAGTGTGGGAGTTTTCTACCAAGTGTAGAGGGTGGTTTCTATTGGGATGAGAATAACTTCGATGGAAGCCTGGACTTTCCTCAATAAATTGAGAAGAAGAAAATAAAAAGTTATATATAATCCGATCAATATTTTTTCCTTTTGGTTTTAAAAAGTTGTACTACTTTTTAATGATATTTTGTATTTTGTTATTTAGCACTGTTGTTTACTATGGAGGTTTATTTGGTTGCACCCTATATATGATGGTGGCACATTTAAACATGTGCTTTTGTTTACAGTATTAAGTAAGGCTGACCAATAAATGAAAAAATCTGCTTTACACATTAAATGTTCTCATTCAATATCACTTGTATTTTCAAGGTGCTTTATTGAATGAATACAGTACTGTTACAACAAAAGGTATGTGGAATTATGAAATTCATACCATCCCATGAAGTCTGCATACATGTGCTCTTTGTTGGCTACTGTTTATATTTGCCATTTTGGTCCCTGTGTTTTACAAAAATTACCTTTTTCTTCATTTTATACATATCAAATCAGGTTTGAATTTTAGAAAAATGTTTAAACAAGTTTTCCTGTCCTTCAATTTTATGAACTTTAATAAAATCTGATGACTGTGTATACACATGGGTAACTGAGGTGAAAACTTCTAGCCATATAGTTTTATTGTGGTTTTGCCTGAGTTGTAAACATGTGGAGAGCTTTTATTGCCAAAATAAAGGGAGTTCTCTTGACAAGAAGACACACTTGCTGGAATCCACAGGGTGTATAATTTATGCAAGGATTTAAAAGGGAAAAAATATACGGAATAATCAATGTGAAATTACCGGGATCAAACAAATGCATAATGATGCATGCCAACACACAGAGTGAAACATACACGCCATGGCACACTCTAGGAATCTCTGATTTACCAGGAGGTGTGATGTAATTAGTCACCTGTGCCATCATACATTGTTTGTTTGTTTTGAACATTTATCTCTTGAACCGCGATCTGCTAATAATTCTAGAAAAAGATGCAAACAACGAAGGAGCGTTTGCACAGGCCATAGCGGCTTTTAAAGATTGTATAATTTATCTGCATGTAAGTCATTCATTTCAAGCCCAAATCCTAACCCCTAACCTAACCTTGACCTAACCCTAACCATAACCATATCCCTAACCCCTAACCCAGAACCCTAACCCGGTTTATAACCACTGGGTATTGAGAAAAAGTGATACAAGAGAAAAATAAGTATGGAACAAGCACTCAAAAAGTCTATATAATTAGTTTGGAAACTATTTGCAATAATATGTGTTCATAATATAAATTCTTTGCCAGTCATTATTGACATTATTTTTGCTTGGGATCTATAGCCATGCTTTATACAAGCGCCTATGAAGCATAATACAAATGAAATCATTTTGATGCGACATTGTACCTTTCGATTTTTTTGTACTCTTTTCCTTTGGTCCTTTTAGAGTAATATTTCTATTACAATGATGCATGCACAATACATGGTTATCCATTGCAAACTGCACAGAAACATCATAGATGAACCAAAATTATGTTTAAAGCTGTCATTTTGCGGTGGGGCAAGCTACAATATTTTTTCCAGAAATATGACCTCTACAATATACTTGATGTCCTGAGTGTGTTCCCCAGTCAAACTGAAAATAATTATTTATTTAATGGGTCGTTGTGTAATTATATTAATATTTTCTAACTTGATATCGCAATTGGTCAACAAGTTGTCTCTTATTTGCTTGAATCTGCTAATCTTTAAATTCTTTTAAAACAATCTTCCCTACAGATCATTCAGGTTGGGTAGTCTGAATAACATGATTGCTTCAAATGTTTGTGGCATACTTTGCCCTCTTTCTGTCAGCAATGACCATGATAACATCAGATCAGATTGTAGCTTTCGTTGTACAGGATGTGTCAACTTGTTCAGGGATTTTTGTAAAACTTTGGGATAATTGGTAAAGTTTCTATATAATACTTAATTGGGTACACATGTTCAATATTTTGTGTCTCTGAGGATTAAGAATCACTGAGTTGACATTTCCCAGTCCAGTTCCTATAAAAAGGGTCATTTCGGAAAGTTTGGGGTTCTTAGACCCAAAATCCCTCATTCCAAAAGAGCTGATATTAGCTTTCTTTTAATGCGGATCCTGAAATTTCAGTTGTTGACGAGCCACTCTCAAACATTCTTGACTCAATTCCCAACTTCATCACCACTGTAGCTCTGCTGTTTATTCCCCAGAACTAATGGAAAGATCATTTGTACAATATTTTATTTTGTTGAAATCTATGTACATGCAGAGAGCTTTATGGTTGCAATATGAATGACAAGTAAATTAAATTCTTATTGAAAACTAAAATTGAACTTAATCAACAATCACCAAAATAGTCAATAAACAAAGTCTCTAGATGATACCAGTAAATTAAAGGAGAATTGTGAAACAAATGTCCTTGAAAGGTCTGCAAATAGACATAATATTTATGTTGAAATTCAATAACAAAAAAACATTAGAAACACAAGTTTGAGGTTCAGTGGCTTGAAATTTAGTTACTCTCCATTGAGGAAATATGGACAAATTGTGGGAGTTACAAAACAATAATAATTTTTGCTTAAATGGAGGTTACACAGTTTTACATATAATGTACTTGGTGTAAAGTTGATGATGGAATCCAACATCTCTTGAAATCTTTCTGTCAGGGAACTATCCTTATAAATACAAATTTATGAAATCATTTCTTGACTGAATTTCAGCTGAATAGAACAAAAATTATAATAAATACAAACAATTTAAAGGTATTTTTCACTATTTTGATATTAAGAACACAACCTCATTAAAGCTGAAACTTTCACAGGTTGGTTGTTAATGCAAGATCTTGAAAAGTAAAGCAAACTTGTAGAAAAATTTAGCAAAAAGTGTAACCTCCTGTACAAATACATTCATTCAGAAATAGAATTGGATTGACCTTATTGAAGTGCATTAGTTCCAACAATTGATAAAAGTACACAAGACTTGAATATAAACATTACATGGTATCATCGTGTCTACCCGAATTACATTATGAGTTGAACATTTGTAAATGTATTCAAATGTTCATTATCCACCACCAGTGTTTTTGTTTGTTTTAGAAAAAGTGACATTTGCAACTTCGATAAAATATAGAATCCAAATCTAGAAGGAAGTTGTTCACATCCTTCAAACCTCCCTGGTGATGCAATGAGTATGAAGTGAACTGTAAACTAAATAAGTATTGTGATATAATGAAGGTCATTACCCTTATTGAAGACTCTACAAAGACTGGATCCACATGGAATCATGCTCATATATATAGATAATGTACGGTGTAGTATTTATATCAACCAACTTCTACAAAGGCTATAATTACATGACCATCTTAGAAAGCAGGGAGGAGGGCTTCATCCCCCAAAGGCCCCCCACACCCCCTGGATCTGCCATTGGAAGTTATTTGGGGCTTGGGACAGGAAAACCTCAAAACAAAAGTTTGTTCATTGCAATGTATGCCAAATTTAAGCAATACAACCTTGATGAAGATTATCATTTTATTAAAAAGTGTTCAATATAATGTATAAAGCTAATTATTTAATGCTTGTGCAAAGTGTACAATAATCATATATGTTGAAAGGTAAATTTAAATCCCAAGACAAATGAAGCTCCCTCTTTTGTTAATTTCACAAATTGTGTATTATGTTGAATTAGTTGCTCATTTGTGATATTAAGGTCATGGGTTTCTGAAGGTAATTTCTGTTCCTGGAATGATTGCATAGAAACCTACAATTACTTTGGTTAGAAACTGTGAATGAAGATTTTCCCACAACTTGTTTCCAAATAAGGGAAAAACATTGACTGGTCAATTGTTTATATGCAATTCTTGATTGTGTTAGTATTCATGCACATGATGACATTTTACAAACAGTGTATCAAGGTGTACTATTCATTTTGTTTCCTCCGGGGTTGACAGCATGACAACCCTTCTAATTGACCTGATCAAAAGGGTCAACAGAAACAGTCTCAACGAAGCATCCTCAACCAAGAGAGATCAGCTCAGGATGCTCCCAACAAAAGGTGAAGGAAGAAAACTAGACTTGTATCAAGGTGCAGCTCAGGTGTAGAATATAACCTTTCCATTATGCAACTCCTGTACGAGGTGGGATCCAGAGGGGGGAAAAGAGGGTATCAGACCTTTCTTTTGCTGTCTGGTGTAGTTTTTGTCAACTGGTGATTGTCAAACAATGACATCAGTGAAAACAAAGAAAGTATTGACAAGATATTGACATATGAACTAATTAAGAGAGTAACATTTACAAATCAACAGACATGCCAAAAGCAAAATCAGGGAACTCCTCTTAGAAATACATCATATTTTTTTTTTCTGGTGGTTCTTTGGCAATTATTTTTATCTGAAAAATAACTATTTTATTGCAGGCGTGTAGCGCAACATAAAAATAAATTTTCCTCCCAATTAAGTACGTGCGTCACGAGATAATAAGTGTGCGATGCCGAGATAAAAAATTTAGAGTAAATAAATGCCAGATAATTAGAGTAAATGCGTGCGAGATAATAGTCTTACTGCAAGACATTCTCCTTTTTTTCGTGGTCCTTCAGGGGCTGTTTGTGCGCTGACTTTTACCTGAATTGGTGTTGGGTTCAACCAGACTGAAGCTAACCCTTAATTGGGCAGAAAAAGCCATCCGCCAATTGTGAACCGCGGTGTTGGTTTAAGTCAACATGAATTCACAGCAATTCAGAAGAAAAGGGAATTGGCGACAGAATTTACTGACGTTGGTGAAATTATTAACAGTTAATTTTTAACTATTACCTTTTATTTTAAATATGTACTTTTTGTTAATAAATCATAAAGAACATGTCAATGCCCCTCACTTCATTCCTGTTAAAAACGATTTGGTACACTAATTGGTGTCTAATTGGACCGTGTTTAAAGGGGACAATTTTGCGAAATCCATCTAAATTGTTATTCACATTTCTTCATTTTTGTACAAAAGGGTTCACTAAAAACAAAATGCTTACCAAAACATCTCTTAGAAATATGAATTTTTATTTGATAATCATAAAGAACATGTCATCGTCACATAATTTCGTTAAGGCAAATTTGGCCGATTAATTAGCGTCTAATTAGACCGTGTTTAAAGGGACAAATGTTCGAAGGTGTCTACTTTTTCAGGCCC
Source organism: Zoroaster sp. YZ-2022 (assembly GCA_029582265.1). Lineage (NCBI taxonomy): Eukaryota > Metazoa > Echinodermata > Asteroidea > Forcipulatida > Zoroasteridae > Zoroaster > Zoroaster sp. YZ-2022. The sequence goes on from CM055816.1 coordinate 9,573,467, forward strand.
TTTTTTCTCATTTTTTGTACAAAAGGGGTTCACTAAAAACAAAATGTACCAAACATCTCTTATAAATGAATTTTTGTTTTGATAATCGCAAAAGAACGTGTCATTCTGTCCACTCTTAATAATTTCGTTAGGGAGCAGAAATTTGGCCCGTGGTGGTGTCTAATTGGAAAAAGGAAAAAAATTTTTGCAAAATCAGCGGCTGCCAATTCTTGGGATGGCTTTTCTGTTTCCAATTGAAAGCTAGCTTCAGTCTGGATTGAACTAACACGGCATTGAACCAACACTAACGGTAAAAGTCAAGCGCAAACATTTCCCCACTCTGGCGACCACGAAAAAAGGGAATGTCTTGCAGTAAGACTGTGTCTCGTACGTGCGACTTAATTGTCTAAATGCGTGCGACCCAATTATCTCGTGCGATACGACCTTAATTTATACCGTGCGTGCGACTGACTATCGTCGACCGCGACTGTTATCGTGCGATACGACTTGACTATCTCATCGTCGACGTATTACTCGTGCAATGCGACTTATTATCATCCGTTTGACTTATTGTCTCGTGCGTACGACAATGTATCTCTACGTGCGTGCGACTTAGTGGAGAAAATTTATTTTTATGTTGGCAATATCACGCTTCGTAATTTTCCTTGTGAAAGGCATCCAATCTCATAAAATTACAAATTTTAATATAAAGAAACATGAGCCATGTTTACAGTGACAAAAGTTATGAAATGAATTGATGGCAGGACCTGTCATTAATTTCATTTCCCAAATTACTGAATAAACCATGCTTCTTGGACATTTTGTCTTGTGAAATATTTCTTTTTACAAGATGTATCACCATTATTTTACTGGTAATTTTGGTTTTCATCAAAACAGCAATAATTTCCTGAGTGAAGATTTCATTGTCAATGAATTGTATATGCTCTGTATCTCTTGTCATGTCAATATTAATAATAAATGATACAAGATTAATCTCTGTAAATTGACATTGATACTCAGATTTCTACATTACATGTTTGGGTAACATATCTTGAAGGACATTTTCACCATTATGATGATGACAAGGAAGATTGCCAGTCAGCAGCATGTTGGATTACATCACATTATGTATTATATCTTCACTGAGAGGACCAGTCTGCTACTACCAGCTGATGCCCATCTGCAGTCAGATATGATTCCCATGAGGCCAGTACAGACCCTGAGCTATACATGGATGAATCTACCTTCATCATCATAATGGGTAGATATGACAGTATTGTATCCCTATTGCACACTGCAATGTATATGCCTGATCTGTCACAGCATACACCAGTGCAGTGTTGCTTCCTGACCATTGATTGTTGGCAGATTGTGAGTAATGAGTACCATTGACATCAAGAATGTCTACTTGATGTTTGTAACCACGGACTTTAACTCTATTATTATTATCAATAATGCCAGGAAGTGAGAATATATTTGACTGGCATAGTGTGAATAGGCGAGAGCCATCAGTGGGCTGTGCTTCCACTCACCACCATCCTCTTCGCGTCACCTGACCCATGATGTTTTATATTATTTTACTGTTTACTGCAGAGGATCCCTTGCTGTCTTCCCAACCTCACTATGAGGCACTGTGTGGAAGTCAAAAGGCAAGTGTGCGTCATTATTTATTTACATCTTGATGACATTGTTGGTGCGTCTACAACCACTGAAGTGATTGTGTATGGCACAATGCTCACGTGGACCTCAAATAATAATAATAGAGATAACACATCACAGTGATATAACAATTATGTGTTAAAGTGTTTTATGAGCTGAACATTAAATGAAGATATTTCTACATATGTGACCTGTACAACGAAATGAGCGTGAAGTCACATTAAACCATTTCACGGTACAGTGGGAAAATTGAAAAATCGGAGGGGAAGTCTAATTTGTTTTTGTTATTATGTTTGTAATTTGTAAATCTCCTTATGTCAGATTCCAAATTTTCAATTCCATCGAGACAATTACAAACCTCAATTTCGACCAATTTCATTGGTAGCATTTATAAATGTTGATAAGTAACTTGAAACGAGGACGGAAACAAAGCCACAAATCCCCCTCTGGTACTCACAGGGGAATCGCTGTAACCCCAAAGTGTTATACTTATATCAATTTAAAGCTCTTATTCTACTGAATCCAGAAATACCAATAACTCCAATTATTGGTGTTTCCAACTTTACGCTCATTTTGTGGTGACAGGTCACATATTTTGACATGAAGGCCTATACATCATGTACAAAGGGATTCTGAACAGCCAATGTTCACTTTGAACCTTTTCTTAACTCATGATTTATTATTCACTATTTATTTCCAATCGTGTCATGTTTCAGAAAAAAAATATACTAAATTTAAGTTAGATGACAGCCAGTGAGTACATGTATAGCTTTTATAATTTCAATATGTAAGTTTTAATTGCATAACATGTAAGTTATGAGCCACTTTCTTTTTCTAGGAAAATTCAGTTATGTTGGAACGTTTCTACATTAAATTATTATTCAAACATTTTGTTTTAATGTTTGTTGAGGTATTACTAGAGCAATTAGACGGTGAAATAAAGAGATATTCTAATGCACTCATAGTTATAGAGATTTCCTTTCTAAGAGAAGGTCCTCAGGAAATTGAATAAAATTGATAATTTCACATTAACTCATGGTTGGTTACTAGTTAAAGGTTTGCAAATAGGAAACTCCTAATATAATTGTTTCATAGCAAGGCTGTGCGCGGGCATCCGGGTATCCAGATACTCCAACGAAACTGTCATTACCCGGTTCCATTTTTGGTTCCAATTACCGTGTGAAACGATTTTTTGAAATTCGGACCTAATATTTGAGCATTGCAGAAGCATGAAAATATGACTTGAACAATGTAATGTTTACACTTTTACAGACAGTTATCTTTAAATTCAAAGAATTACCTCCAATACAAAGCCTTTGTAGTATTTTACCAACTTATTTGCCATATATATTTCTCCAACTGTTTGTGATACATTGTGTCCAATCATTACCAAAGACGCTGCAAAGGGCCTGTATTGGCTGCTTCAAACAACTTATCACACCAGCATATAAGGATCCGAGGGAATATTTGCCTAATTGTTTGCAGTAATTGGATTAGTGGGGCAGTGCATGCTGATCATGATCGGGTAATTTATAACCTGATATGAAAATACAGGGACCTGACATACATAAACGGATGTTTGATGTTGGAGATACTTGACAGTAGATGAGCGTTTATTGCATTATCACGAGGAAACACATGACCATTCAATGGATAATTGACATGGGAAATTACCAGGGAAGTAATTTTCAGGAATTATATTTGTAAGGTTATTGCTTGCTTTTATTCAGAGTAACTTTTAAACTGGTCAGATACCATGATCATTTTGGTCTGTCAATTCATAGGGTATGTCAATGAGTTGTTTTACTTTTATTCAGAGTAACTTTAAACTGGTCAGGTCTGCGCAGTGATCATTTGGTCTGTCAATGCATGGGTATGTCAATGAGTTGTTTGCTTTTATTCAAAGTAACATTAAACTGGTCAGATGCCATGATCTATTTGGTCTTTGTCAGTTCATAGGGTATGTCAATGAGTTGTTTTGCTTTTATTCAGAGTAACATTAAACTGGTCAGATGCCATGATCTTTTTGGTCTGTCAATACATAGGGTATGTCAATGAGTTGTTTGCTTGCATGTTTCAAAACCAATTCATTAAATGGATTTTGGTAGTTAGCCTATGTCTTAGCATTTTGAAAAATGTGTGCCACAAATTATTGAAGTTTGACTGGTTGTTTTACATGACAAAGCACCCTCATGATCTCGTCATATAGCTGGTATGCCTGGCTGGCAATCTGTGGACCTTCACTTTGGAATTCTGGAAAAAATGAATTAAAGTTCTGGTTTGAACACAGATGAACCGTTTACTCTGGTGAAAATTCTGGACTCTGGCTGTCTGCCAAATAACTGAATTTAAATCTTAAGCAGAATTCCCAAAAATTGTAAAGTATCCATCAATGGTAACCTATAGAAGACTGACTGGTGTAAGAAAACACAACAACCCTTGATGCTGCTACTACGTATGCCATGTTTATTGAAACCTTCACTGCAGTGTGTTGCATTTACATGTAAAGAACAGTATCATCATAGTCAACAGGGCATGGAATCAGAATGCTGGTTTTAAATTAACTCAGTGACTGCCATAATACCCACATGATAAGGTCATATTACAATCAACAGAACTTTGGAATCAGAGATACTAGTTTTAGATTAACTCAGTGACTACCATAATACCTCACATAATAAGGTCATATTACAATCAACTGGGGCATGGAATCAGAATGCATAGTTTTAGATTAACTCGAAGTGACTACCATAATACCCACATGATATGGTCATATTACAATCAACGGGGCATGGAATCAGAATACTGGTTTAAGATTAACTCAGTGACTACCATATTACCCTTCACATAATAAGGTCATATTACCATTGCTGCTGCATAAATGAATCAGTATTTCCCAGTCACTATGTTCATCTTATAAACTAGGACACAGATTCCATGCCCATTTCTGAAATCTCGTTCTGATCGTGACAATACTGTCCTTTTAAACAGCAGTGTGTTCTTTTTTTGCAAATTGACTGAATAAGCCGCATGGACTGAGTGCATTTATAGATGTTTGTTTAAAAACTCAAAACCTTTTTTTTTTTGAGAGTCAAATGATGTTTTAGTTGTAGTATTATGAATGTCTAATAATTGTCATAACAATAAATAAAGTTTTTTGTTAAGAAATTGGTTTAGAATATCTCTTCCAAAGTTCACTTGCAATCTTACAGGGGTATTGTCTTTATTTGGGACTATTTGTTTCTTTTTCACTGTTGTTTGTTCGTTATATATATTGGGTATTGTCTTTGTTTGGTCTGGGGCTGTTGTTGTTTCTTTTCTCTATTCGGTGTAGTTTTCACTTCTTATTTAAATCTTTTGATACTGTCCAATTTTTTCTGTATTTTTATTTGTTTTAATGGATTTGTAGTTTTGTGAATTTGGCGGTGTAAAATTAAAAAAGTGAATTCTAAATGAAATGTACTGCACTACAATCTTAGTTTTTTCACACAACATGCACTGTACTACACTACATGCTATTGAATGCATAATGTGTACATAAGAAACTTTCATGTGTGTTGGAATGGTTCTTTCTGATGTCCCTTGGTGCTGCAGATTACCACACTTCTTGTTCCAGTTGTCTGTCACTGCAATCATCACCAGGTTGACAAACGTAATACCTCAAGCCCCTCTGAATTCTCCTGAACCCACCTCCCTTTGCCAAATTCATCACACAGCTCCCACTTGGGTTCCAACAGCTCCACCTTCGCAGATTGATATCACTAACCCCTCTGACTCTCCTTGGATCTCAGATGACAAAGCTTCTGATCAATTTTGGGAAGACTTTGACTGCTGAGAAATTTCAGAGATCACTTGCTGATGGTGGGATAGAGTGCAAGAAGTCAGGATCTGATGGTGTTGGTGGCGTCTTTAGCGGTCTCAGTGAATGCTGTATTTGTTGTTGATTACACTCACTGTTTGCTCATATTCATCCAATTTGTTGTTATGATCTTTGTGAGGTTTTGATTTCATCAATGATGCGACTCTCTTGAGCTGTTACCTCAGCCCTGATCTCATCAGCTCTACTATTTACCTCTGCCATGGTTCTTTCAACTGGCAGTGCAGTGTGTCTTTCATTGTTGATGCAGTTGCTAGAGATTATTCAAGTTTCTCTGAGAACTCCTTCAAGGGGAGTAAAAGAATTGAGCCAATGACTGTTTATATGTGGGATGAGGCTTGGTTTGCAATCAATGTACTCATCTTGTGGTTTGGTGGTGGGATTGTTAATCTCGGCAAATCAACTTGTCACATATTTTACAGTAGAGATCGTGTCACTTCTCACCTTTATGAATGGTGCATTCTGGATGAAGATTTTTGTTTTGTCTCTTTTGTTGCTACCTTTCCCTGAAAGAGTGTCATCCAAAGAAGAAACTGTGACTTGTGTTCTGTAATTCTGAGTGTATGTACTGCAATTGTTGCAGATATTCTGTGCGCAGTTTAGAACAGCGATGCATCGCCTCATTTCCCTCGTTGCACATAATTCACAGGGTAAGCTTTGTGTGTTGCCTGGATGAGCTGACCAACTTCTGTTGCAATGTGATCTCCTCAGCAAGACCAATTAGATGAAGTTGGTCTTGAGGCCTAGAAGGCTACTACATCGTAGGAAGTTGGTGTCTCCATTCGACACAAAGGACAAGGGTATGACAGCATCCTTAATATTTGGTAGTGTGGTATTCATCTAAACAGTTTCACAGAAGCTGTGGACACAGTCCAGTATTTTGGGTTGTTCTGTACACCTCTTTGCAAATACTGCACTCAAGATGATCCTTGCTGATTTCTCTAGAGCTGAACCCAATGTTGGTTAGAAGTAGCCATTTCTATAGATCTGTTTATAAATGATGTAGCAAATTGAAATGTAAATCCAGACTCAATATCGAGCTCACATCACAGGTAATACAACAATAAGTTTGTCACAAGTGTTTAAAAGGTTATTTGACTTTCAGAAAAAACTTCAAATTACTATTTGAGATACAATTTTTCAATAAATCTTGTTTAACAATATTTACTGTAGTATCAAATTATTTGTCATGTTCTCCATGAAAACAAAATTTCAATGTCAATTTCAAAAAGGAAGGCCATTCCTGGGAGTTTCTTATCCCTCCATACCCAATAATTCTAGCCTTGTTTTGGTCATCTATTAAAGGTTAATATTAAAAAGGTATTGTGTATATGTTGGACAAAATACTGGAGATTTAAATTGTGTTTGGTCCGCAAAGTTGTGGTTTTAAAAACCAGACATCTAACAATAAATCCAGTTAAACATATATTGACAGAATGATTAAAACCGAAAGTGAATGTTACATCCTCAATTTATTACAATTATTAGGTTTTCACTTCATCTATTGGTATACATACAAGAATTGTTGATGTCTTATTTAATTTCTTAAAACTTTAGTAAACCAACATAAATCAATATTAAATAAATATCTCCATATAAAAACTTATTTTCTTCAAATTTTACCAAAACATTTTCAAACGTTCCTGCTTTTAAAGATGCATCGCCATTGGTATTTGGTATTTTAACAACAATTTCAGCATAATTATGCATTGCTATTTTACTTGTGAAAGGAAAAAGCCTGGTTTTACAGTAAATATGTGCTAAAATTAATTAATGTGGGTCCCCTCATCAATTCTTACTGCTATACCAAGATGCGGACAACTATTGCTTTTTTAAATTTCCAATTCAAAGTATCTAAAAGGAAATTGTCGATAAAACAAACGATACATCTTCAATCTCCAATTATTATTATTGGACCTGATTTGTCTCAATATCATTTAACTTGTATCATATGGATATGTATCAACAAGAAGACAATGTCTTATAATGCATCATACACTGAATTTAAATTTCTAAACTAGGTTCAACATTCATTACAGGATTTTTGTGATCCCACAACCTTATGGAAGTACCGTATGGTAAACTCAATCTACTGAGTATAGATGAACAAAATCATAATCACTATATTCACTGTCCATAAAGTCACTCAAACATCTAAACAAACATGACAAATGTTAGCTTACCTCACAGTGTGGTTTTACTTGTTTTACTGAAGCCAGTTGAACACAAAATGAAGTCAATTTTTCTTGTTGAAGATAGAGCAATGATGCTACATGTAACGTTAGGGTGAACCAAACAAAATGGCGCTTTGACAAACACAGTTCAGTTCCTGGTAGAGCATGTGACAAAGTCATTAGGTCACAGGTCTATTGATATGTACAGTACACAGTGAATACAGTGTACCATAATTGTTTGATCAATGACGTATGCATATTGAACTCTTTACTAGACCAGCTGTGTTGCATGATGTTGTATATAATATTGTATCCTGCTTGTGTTGTAAGTGTGAGTATAATCTACAGGATAGTATCCCATAGATTATACCATAGAGTAAGGTCCCTATATATGCATTTTTGCGTACCACACTTGTTAATACAATACAAATACTAACTTATCTCTGACTTTACCACTGCTGATAACTGCACTATTGTAAGCTGCAATCTTGTAAGAGATCACACAGTCTTACAGACCACACAGTATTACACCGGAAAACAGGTGTCCTATTATCCACCCGAACTTATGTAAGAAAACGATCTTCTTATAGTACCCATTAATCTTAATAAATCCTGTCAATGGTCAATTTCATAACCAGTCCAACAGACTCAGCTGTCTGTCACTATTTTATGTCTTTTCCTAGTATTAGACTACTCATTGATCATGCCAAGGACTAGATTTAGTGTATATAAATGCTGTATCAACCGCTGGGTCAGGACTCATCTCTGTCTTGTACTCACTACCTCTCTACAAGTGTACTTTGTATAAAATTGATTAATAAAAACCTGTATTTAGCCCAAAGAGAAGTTCCACAGAGTATCTTATTTGTCTCACTCAGATCTCTATACTTTCCTAACTACATCGGGCCACTCCGCATAATTCCAGTGTTACACTATTCATGACTGATAGGTGACTCTCTGCAACAATAATAACCAAAGACCTTAAGTTGAACAATGAGACAAGAGTTGGATTTTGAATGTCTGAGAGCTCGACCACCGC
>CM055816.1:9582694-9625279 GCA_029582265.1 Zoroaster sp. YZ-2022
CAGTTAGTAAACATTAGTCTCCAGTCTTCATTATGTTTATTTTTATTTAGTGAGCATTGGGATAGTTCAACCCAATTACGACCATCAATTCCATAAACACAAATTGGTGTAAAGATATTAAAGTGACAGTATTGTGACGATCGAGCGACTTTCTACAGGGCATGGAATCGGTATCTAGTTAAAGATGAACACAGTGTCGAAAATTACTGGCTCATTTATGCATCAGCAACGCGAATATGACCTACCATGTGAGTATTATTTCAGTCACTGAGTTAATCTAGAACTTGAACTCTGATTCCATGTCCTGTTGATCGTGACGATATTGCCACCTTTAAACAATAACTTTAAAATGACTATTTATGAACATGAATTTTAAACAGTTAAAGAGAAATAAATACATATAACAATCGGAAGATCATTTCATTATTGTTTGTTTCTTTTCATTTTACAGTTATCCTTCAAATTACATTGTGTTGTCTCTAGGCGTCCTAACAAGGTAAGCATGTGTTCCTTTAAAAGATGCACTTATTTATGGCATTACATAGAAATTAACAGTTTCAGCTGAATGTTACATAAAAACAAGAAATTAGTTTTATTTGATTGTTTGCCATAGATAAGGCTTCTTAATACATGGAAGACATGCTTATCTCATTGATCCGGAACCGGGTCAACATTAATCTGACTCAGTTAGTCCGTTGGGATATGACCGCTTTTTCCGGTCATTCTGACTCAAAGGGGTCAGATTATTTGACCCGTTTCCGGGTCAAATAATTGACCCAACCCGGGTCATCCTGACCTGAAGTGTCGGGTCATTCAACTGGTATGGGTCAGATTTGACCCGGGATTTTTTAGAGTGTATTGAGATTCATAAACATGACACTGTCCCCAGGACATCGGCTATTTCATCAGCAACATTTGGCATCAATCCTACCATCCACCAACACCCACACCCCACTGTCAACTGATACGCCCAGCGAGCAGGCAACTCACACACAGCAGGCGGAAACACACACAACAAGAACAATGCCACGGTGGCAACCAATCGCAACACATCACACAACATTATCACCAATCTGAACACAACCCAAACTACACATAATCCCAGAAAATACTACTTAAGGAGATGCATCGGCAAACCTCTTCATTCTCCTGAAGAAGATTAGAGCAGGCTAATCAAAACGTAGAGAAAAACCCCTGAAGTCCCATGGTTCTCCCTGAACCATATTAACCCGTGAACCCCATGGTTCTCCCAACCTTTTTCACAAAACATGAGAAAACGGGGTTCGAAATTTTTTCCCCGAACCTTTCTCATTTAAGAAGGTTGAGATACGAGTTGTGCGATAGGGTTTTTTTCAAAACCCTGTTTTCCCCTTCCACGTTAGTTGAGATAAACACATGGTGTTCCCGCAAACCGAAACGATATCAAATTTTCCCACCGCGCCTAAAAACTTATGACATTTCAGAAACGGTAATTTACAGAGTAGGGAAAATGAAAAATTTTTAAGAAAAAAAAGTGGGGGGGGTCGTCGTCATTTTAATGAAATTTAAAAGAAACTTTTGTTTTTTTTTTGATAACTCATAAAAAGCAGTTGTTGAATTAAAAAAAGGGGTTTATTTTTCATGTATTAAACATTTCAGTGACAAAAATTATAGGGGAAAGAAAACAGTTGGAAAAGGGTCAGGGACAAAAAAATTTAATTAAAATCCCGTTTGGGTTTTTTGGTTACTCCAGAGATATAAACCAGTAAGGATTTTTATAATGGATGAACTATGAAACATAAGTTAACTGGGCCATGATGCACACAATTTTATTTTGACACCACGGGCAAAGATGTATCGCCCGTGCAGCGTTTTTTAAAGGGAAATTTTACGTTTTTTTTCGTTTTCATCGAACATTGCCATTTTGCTTAAAAAAACCGAATTCAGGGTTTTTATGTCAAGATTTTAAATTTTTTTGAAATATCTCAAGTATTTTTTTTACTTTCTGGGAAATTTTTATTTAACTTTTTTGAAAAAAACCTGAAAGGGCAGTCGGGAATAGGAGATAATGCCCCCGGGTCTAGAATTGAAAGGGAAAGCCCCGGGGCCAAGGCATCCCTTCAAAAATGATTTAAACCCAACCCCTGTAAAACATATTGACAAAAAAGGGGAGCCCCCAAAAGGCTAGATGGCTAAGATGGATAACTCCAGTTCTTTCAGAACTTATTACTATCAATTAGAATTTCAAAGGGATCAGATTGTTGAACGGGGCCGTATTTTTCGTTTATAATCATAAAAATGTTTTACGACGGTCCCTTTCCCGCCTCTTGTACACGGGGCACAAGATTTTAAAAGAGTGTCATGCCCATTAACCTTTTATCGTTAAAAAAAGACCTTAAATTTGTTTTTATAAATAGGGAAATGTTTTTCCTTTTAATTGCCTAGGTCAAGTTCTTTTTTAGGTTTTTCCACGGGCCCCGGTTTTATTTATATTTCAGCAATCATCCCTTTTTCAATGTGTCAAAGGTATCATGTCAAGGCCAAAGATATTTAAATTTAAATTTTGGATCATCCTTTTGGGGGAAATGAATACGTCTTTATGAAAACTTTTTAAAACAAAAAAAAAGATCACAGCGAAGGTTTTAAACTTTACACGGTAAAAATGCGTACCGTAAATATATCAAGTTTTTGACTGTAGACACAAAGAAATAAAAAAAATAACCCCCGAAATTTTAACCACCTGATTTTATTTTGGGTAAGCCCCAAATGTTATGACTTTTTTTTATTAATGTTGCTGAAAAGGGGCCTTTTTGCATTTCAAAAAACCCGATCCAGTCGGATGCAACCTGTTCTGACCGACCGCAGATCCAAGACGGTTTAAAATTAAGTTTTAAAAAAACCATTGAGGTTTAGGGCGGGGAAAATGCAATCACAATATAAACTATTGATCCAACAATGTTGGGGTGTCTTTTTTGTTATGGAATCATTTTTGTTTAAAAGGATCCCTTTTTTTTAAACAAAAATAAAAATTTAAAGGGTCTATCAACAAATACCAAACCAATGGCGTAAACATTGCTGAAAAGAAATTATGTGTAAGAGGAAATGTCTTTTTGAAATAAAAATTCCCCAACATTTAAAGAGACAGTATCGTCACGATCCAGAAGACTTTCAACAGGAATGGAATCGGTGTATGTTTAAGATCAGGGAGCCAGGGCCCCAAATGGCCCCCCAAAATTTCCCCCCCCAGGTGCCCCCCACGACAAAACCCCATAGTGCCCCAAAAAAAAAAAAGAAAAAAAAGGAAAAACCCATACCCCGGGGCCCCCACGAAAAGCAATGTCCCTTGTCCCCCCCCACTGAAAAAGTCCTTACCCCCTGTTTAAGATAAAACAGTAATCAAAACTGCTTTTTTATAGTAAGGTAATAGATTTTATTTTCGTACGTGTTAACCTTAACCCCAGCACTTTGTTCCAGCCCGTTGATCGTGACGATATTGCCGCATTAAACGGTTTTTCAAACAGTACTGTAACAAAACAACTTTGGTGAATACTTTTTTATGTTTATGTTTGCCGATCGAAAAAATAAAAAGTAAAATTATTTTTTTTTTTGAATGTAAAAAGTATCATATTTGAAAAACTACTTTGAAGTGCCCCGGGTTTTTACAGTAAACAAGAAATCATAAATAGCATAACAAACAATAGAAAAATGCAATATAATACTAAACAAAAAAAAAAATATAAATGAAGAGTAGTCCTATGGGCAATAATAAAGATGAGTTTTTAAGTTTTTTTTGAAGGAGTAAACCGTTTGAGATTCACAAATTTAAAGGGGAAATCATTCCAAAGGCGTGGAGCCAAACTTAAAAAAGAGCTGTCCCCCCAAAAAATTTTTAAATTTTTGTTCAACCAGCAGAAATTAAACCACTTAAACACCCGATTTTTTCGGGGGGGTATGTCGAGGTGTTGATGACGTAACCTGGTTTTTAAAAAATTAAATCAACCCTTATATGACATTATAAAAAGGCAAGAAACACCTGGAAGATACCATCGTTGATCCATCCAGTTCCCCGCAACCCCCTCCTCGGTGCCCAACACCGAAGGAGAAATTCGGGGGGTCTAACAACTTTTGGGGAAGGCAACGTTTCCTGAAAAATTTTAAATGTTATGGATGTCCCCCTTTTCCCCGTGGAAATATTAAAGATTCAAAAAAGGAAGTTTGAATTTGCTTTATGAATCATTCGGTACTGTTTTTGGGATGTTTTTTTAATCCCATTTTTAAAACAAAAAAAAAAAAACCCCCGTTTGTAAAAAAAGGGGACGATTACCAGGGGATGTTAGTCCATATGGTTTTTTTTTTCCTGTCACTTGTTTCCCCATACTCTGTCAAGAAACAAAATTTCGATTCACAGGTTTAATCGGGGGTTTTTGGGCAATAAATCAGAGACAAAGGGAACAATGTTCGCTATAAAAATGGTGAAATAAAAAATAAATTTTTTTGTTGATTAGAGTTGAGAAAACCCATTACCTTTTTCCCCCTTGATCCCATCACCAAAGAACCCCCCATCCCCAAATGATCCTTCAGGATGGGGCTGAAGACCCCGAATCTGTTTTTGAGTCGAAACCCGTATCTACGAGTATACCCAAAAACCAGTTAAATTTAAAAAGTTACGGTCTTACTTTTGGGAAGAGGCAAAGTGGCGAATGCAGTTTAATTTTGACTGATTTATCCCTGTGTTTATGTATGTTGGTATATCGTCCATTTTGCCAGAGAAAACCTTGAGAAACCAAGACCAATAACATATTTTGCATTTAAAACCAGGTCCTTTGGGTTGGTAAGAATTTTAAACAGCATTTCTATTTCCCTTGTGTTTATGTATTTGTTCATATTTGTATATCGCCATTTTGTTTTGAGAAAGAACCGGGTTCGAAACGTAAGGCCAAAACCCTTTTTTTGATTTTATTACAGGTCCTTTAGGTCAGTGGTTTTGGATCCACCCGATAAACTGTATCCCCCTGCAATTTATGTCAAAATTTCAGCGTTCACTCAAGTTTTCAATCTCAAATGAAATTTTAATCATAGAACATGGAGTCGGCCGTCTTTTGAAGAGAGCCCCCAACGCTCCAGAACCCAGCGACAAACGGGAGTTGCTTTCCCCCCAAAAGTGGCCCAAAAAGAAAGTACGGGTTGTTTGAAAATTACTGTATTACGCATTTTGCATCCACTTGATGCCATGTTTCCCCCTCACAAATCACACATTTCAATCACGATTTATATTATTTGATAAACCAGGGGAACAATCGTGATCTCTATATACTGACGAAGGGGTATGTTTTTGCATTGCATTTTTGAGCCATGTTGCACTTAAAACCATGTTTTAATCCCCAGGCGGGGTCGACTTTGCGTTAAGAGGCATGAGTCTTTTTTTTATTACCTGTCGGAAGCAGGTCACTTGATGGGGAGACCTGTGGTTTTCCCTTTAAAAATATTTGAATACCGCCATTTTTGTTTTCAGGGACAATTTGGGAAATTTTGAAATTTTTCCAAAAAAATAATTTGAGTAGAGACTGTTTTTGTACAAAAGCATGTTTTTTTGTAAAACCCCGGGAAAATAAAAATTTTGTTTGTTTTTCCCTAAAGAGTTATTTTGATCATTTCAAAATAAAAGGATTTTGACATTCTTTCATCGTTTTAAAAACCCAAGAGGGCGAACGTTCAAGGGATACCGTCCGATTAGGGTTCGCCCCCCCCCTGACGTACTCGATTACCTCGGGGAAGCAGAACGCACCCCCCGGGATCTCATATAATACTGACGGGATAGGGTCTGTTACATTCATGCACCGATGGCCTTTTCACCTAAAACCACGATTGCGATCACTATTGATATTATATGACGGGAAGAAGGTCAGGGCTTACATTGCACGGGATGCCATGTATAGATTACAAATTTTCAATTCAAAAAAGGCCAGACTATTTTCACTCGTCGAGGAATCACAGGGATATGTTAAAAAGCAGCAGCTTGATAATGTTGTACGTGTTTAGGGTTTTGAGAACGTCCCCGTTTTTTTTATCCCCCGGTGGCTCGCCCGGGGTGAAGATTCGGAAAAAACGGGATTGGATTGGGAAGAAAGCCGCCCTCCCCCGGGAGGCCGCCCACCCGCGACAAGAGTTTGGGCGGGCTAAGTTGGTGAAACCAAAAAGGGATGCCCGACGACTGAACCACCAAAAAAAACAATTTCATTTGGCATCTGCATATCGCTAGCTAGTTTCGACATGCAAAGCCAAATTTATTTACAAATTATTTTTTCAAGGCGCACGCGGTTTTTTGGGAAAGAGCCCCCAGCCGCCAAAAGATATTTTCCTCATTTGATCTTTCCCATCATAAAAAACCCCGGCCACCACGGGCCCTTACTTGTACATGGGGACCGAACGGGGTTTTAAAAACCCACACGTGTCGTTCATTTTTGTATTGGAAAAAAAACTTTTTTACCATTTTAAACGATTTATTTATGGGAATTTTAATTTTTTTTCTTTGTTATTATTCTGTTTTTTTATAAACAGAAAACAATCATTAGCATAAAAAATTATAAAAAAAAAATTTAAAAATTTTTTAAAACATGCGGGGTGAATGGTAGAATGCCAAAACTTGTAAATACATTACTAGTCTGAACATTATTGTCAATTATTGATAGCAATCTAGTTTTTTAGTATCATTTATGATTGTAGTATACTTTACCAAACTTTTTTAAATTTAAATCTAAATTTTTATTCAAGACCGAATTGGGGGAAAAGAGAAAACTTTTCAAATGGGGTCCTGATGCCTAACAGTTTTTTTAATTATTGTGATTCTTTGTTGTATTTTTGTATTATGTTATAAATATCCATTTTTTTTGAAAAAAATTTTATATTGGTTGGGAAACTTTTTTATGAACTGAAATTAATACCCAAGATTGATGATATTAAAAAAACCGACAGGGTATTATAAAAAAAGAGAGGCAGACGACCATTATTTAAAGTTGAAAAACTATTGACGATTTAACACCATCATGAGATTGTACATGGGTTTTAAAAAAGGGGTGAAACATTCGCACTGCATGAGCCCGCAGATCATCAGGCGAAAGGCAGTAAAGGCGTGGGGTTTGGCGTGTTTGCAGAAAAACGCAGAAGTTCCAGCGATCATTGCCGGGGGGCCGCGCTTTTACAACATACCCCATAAAGTGTACGAAAACGCTCACACGACCCCAAAGTGGCTATCCCCCTGGGGCAAATTCACCGCAGAGGGCTCGAGCACCGAGCGGATATTTTGGATTATACAAAATTGAAAATAAAATTGAAAAAAAAGGGGGAAATAAGGGGGTGAGTTGACCAGTTACAAAAATTTAGAAACTTTTTGGGGCAAACAAATTCAACCAATCACAACCTGTTAAAGGATTTATTGAAATTAAGGGGTCACGCATGTAGTTTAGAATAATGGTTTGAATATAAAAAAATCTGATAATACGATTTATTTCCCGGAAGATATAAAAAGGCTTTCGGATCAATATATTTTACCATTTTTGGTTTTTTTTTTGCTTATGAACACAATATTTGAAAGAGCAGAACATTGACAATGAAATGTTATCATTAGTTTTTAGGGGGGACCTTTTGAAAAGAGCAGATGCTTTCCCCCTTTTAAACATATTTTAAACATAAAACAGATTAAAAATGCCCAAAAAAGTTTAATTATGATCCCTATTTGAAAAAACATCATTGTGTTATTGATTATTTCATTTTGACAAAGGCCATATGGTGTTGTTTGAGGTGAAAGAAAAGGAATTATAAGGCACCGGTCCCAGAAGTGACACACTAATGTAACAAATTTTTAAATTTTTGGGGTTTTTAATTTTTATTTTTTTTTTGGTTTAAAATTTTGTGATACACAAAAACAAGAAGGAAGTTTTGGGGCTGAAGTGTTTCTTTAAACCCAATTTGGAAAACAAACTTTGAGAAAGGGAAAATTTTCGTTTTAGAACAACTGTGTCAATTCACCAAAATAATACATTGTGAACGCCACCGACAGAATAAATATTTTTCACGGGACAAACCCAGTGCAAAAAAAAACCCGTTTGGAAGTGACAACTTTTACATTCAGCACGAACTAACACATTATGCGATTAATTGCTAGCAATAAAAAAAATCAGAGAGTCCAAAAAACAAACAAAACCCAAAATATTAAATGAATAAGAAACGTGGTTTTAAAAAACCCAACTTTAAACGCCGTTTTCTTTAAAAGTAAATATTGTCTAGTGGGAAAGTTTTGAACCGGGACGAATTGATAGTTTATTTCAGTGAAGTTACCCATAACAACACAAATTGAAAACAAAATTTTGGACAGCTATTGTTTATGTAACTTTAATTTCCGAATTATAGAAAAATATCTTGGATTAGGGGAACTAATAATGTCTTTTAAAAAAAACATTAAATATCTATAATGTGAAGATATAAAACATGTTGGAAAACTGTTTTAGACGATTACTTTCGATGAATCAAGAAAAAGCAAAAAAACCCGGTGTTAACTTTATTTTCCATGGGTTTTTTTTTGGGGGTTGCGAATATGAACACCACGGTGTTTTAAAACCGCGGTTTTTGGGGTAATTCCAAAATAGCAAAAAAAATTGGGGAAATGTTCAGAAAAAATTTTGATTATACTATTCAACTAATAAAGTTTTAAATTTTCAATAACATAAAAGTGGGGGGATTTGCTATTTTAAATATTAAACCAAAAAATTTACAAATTGACTTATTTACATTTTTAGAATTTTATTTTGTCCATAAAGTCCAAAGTTCATTGTTGTAGCGCCCTTTGGGCGTTTGATTGTAGATGAATATTGCAAAAAATTATCTTATTACCCCACCGAAGCCTTTTTAAATTTTCCATTTTGTTTGTTCTAAGAAAAGAAGAATGGGCAACAAAAATATCAGTTTTAAGGACCGGAAAAAACCCCCGCCAGCCCGACACACTTTCAAACCAGGGCCCTATAATAGTCTGGGGGCCCTAATTCATAATAATATCCAATATCTCTGCGCCACATAAAGAGTTCTAACAAAAAAAGTTTTTAAAAAATGCCACGTGGGTAATGTTTTTGTTCGTTCCAAACTTATGACGATAAAAAACACCCCGCAGAGGGAAATTCAACCAATTTTACAACAATTTTAAAATTTAAAAATTTTGCAATGGCAAAATTTGGGGATTTTTCAATTTTGAAGGCCTAAAAAACTAGACTGACCCCAAATCTGACACAAACATTTTTCACATCTTTTTGTAATTTATACTTGAAAATCAAAGGGATTCACAAAACATTCCATTTTCCGGACCCCTCAAAAATATCAATAATCGAAGTAAAAGTAACAGCAACAATTAATTTGATTGATTGATTGATTGATTGATTGATTGATTGATTATTTGGGTTGGGCATTTTAAAAAATTTTTTTTAAAAACATTGTAACAAAAAAGGTTAACTTTTAAACATGTCAACTATTTTTAGATTTTTTTACAATTTTTTTAGAAAAAGCAGATAAAGAAACAAAGGGTTTTAACTTACCAGACCCACTTGTACACCGTCCGGTGAAAAAAACAAAAAAAGAAGTATCATCACAACAAATTTAATTTAATTGTTATTTAAAAATTAAAGTCGCAATGTATTCAAAATGGAAAACCCACGGGTTTTAGGCCCCCCACAAAAACCCAAAGTACACATGTTTAAACTCGACTTTTTTTTGAGGAAAGAGACTCACGAAACCACGTGGCGGGGTTTATTGCTGGCCAGACTGATGAACCAGCTACCGCCACAGGTGGAGATGGATCGGGAATGGGAAGAGACCGTCATTTAAAGTCGATACGGCCCCGTCCGGGTTTTCAAGAGAGATCCAGAGCCCCCTACAATTACGTTTGTTGGGGAATCACCCTGGTTTACCAACACACCCCCATCATGTACTCAAAAAATAAAAATTAACCAAGTCAATGAATCGAATTATATTTTTATTGAGGAGAAACATCAATTTAAAAATCAATATTTAACGATGGTAACCCATCCAGAAGGATCAATTATACAAAAAAAAAAAGGAAAAATAAAATCGATAAATCGAAGAAAGAGGCAAATAAATTAATAAAAAATAAACAGTTTTAACGGTCAAGAACACAGGAACTATTTACTGTACCGACATGTTAAGTGTAAACGACTAGGCACTTTAATCAAGTTCAGTGATATTAATCAAAAAACATTAATAAAAAAAAACAAAAGGGAAAGGGGAATATTTTTCGACTTTCTAAAAAATTTCCCCCGTCAAAATATGCACCCGCCAAACCAAATATATAACATCAAAAAAGAAAGGCCTCATTGTAGTAAAACAGAACACTCACCCCATTAAGCATATTGGAACTCATCTGTTTTCAAAACCGCCTATATCATTTAACCCAGTGTTTCAGAGATCAATAATCAAACACCCAAAAATATTCAAATTTTTTAATTTTTTCTTATTTCTGAAAAATTATTCATAAGTTTGTAATAATTTATTTATTATTAATTATTTTTTTTGTTATGCTTTCCCGAACAAGGCTAAAGCCCCCAAAAGGGGAGAAGAAAAAATAAAAATTTTTTTTGTAATGTTATTTTAATTAGGGGAAACTGTTGTTTGTTTTTGTTCGTTCGTTCGTTCGTGTGGACCATCAATCATCTAAAAAGGCAGGTCCGAGGAAGCCAGTTTAAAAGCATCATCAATATCAGGGCCCGCAGCCAGGGGTCCAAGAACTGCATTCCGGGGGATGTGGTTTTAGTTTGGGGGGTCCACACAAAATCGGAAGGCACCAATTCCCAAAGGCACGTTACGACCAGACCCATCTCATGGTTCAGGTGGACCATGCCTTGGGGGGGTTCCATCCCAGTGGGGCCGTTTGATGGGGTGTCGAAGGATTCAGTAGAGTGGGGGACCCCCAACCTGCCCAGGGCGGGTTTATCCAGAAGACTTTTACTTGCCCGTTGCTTGCAGTGGCCCTTCTTTTCGATGTTGAGTATCCCCCTCTAACGAAATTAAAACCCCCAAAACAAAAGGCCGGGGAATGGATGGGTGAGGAAAAATCCGTTTGAGGGGGGGTTTGCATTTTGGGTGGGTCTAGGGGAAAAGGTCAGCCACTGAATACTTTATCCGGGGAACTGTAAATTATTGGGGTTTGCCTTTTTGGGGTAGGTGGCAAGGCCATACTTTTTGAGGATGAAAAGATAAGTCCAAACCCCAGGTACAGCTTTTCCTTAGACCCAATGGGTCCCGGAGTAGGGGAGTTAGCGGGGGTTGATCAGCAAGATGTTGAGAGTCTATTTTAGCTCTAGTTAGACATTCGTGAGTTGAGGATACAGGGCGGTACTAGCTAAACATTCTCCGAGGACGACGGATATGATCGTTTGGGTTTTACCCCGTTTTTTTTTGAACTCTTTCCAATTGAGATTCCCAGGGGTCACCGCAATTAGTCTTATTTTTTCATCCCCACCAGCAAAGGCCGTTTTTCCTTGTATTATTTATTTATTTATTTTTTTATTTTTTTCATTTTACATGGCAATCAAATTAAATCAATTAAGGAAAGGGGAAAAAATCATTAAAACCGTTTTGAGAAGCCCCGGGAAACCCAGGCTTTTCCCCCCCTCGGCCTATTTGACTCAATTTTCATGAGGCAAATGCTTAAAAAAAAGCATATGGAATTCCCCGACGAACTTGTAACCTATTGGAATCATACAAGGACAACAGGCCAAAGTTTTATCGCCAGATGGGAGACCGAAATGTTTAAAATTTGGGAGTTTTGTAAGGGGAAAATCCCCATACCTGCCCCAATATAGTACTGGGTTACGACTACGAAAGGCAATTACTGGGAAAGAAAGGGCTTAGATTTTGCCGGAAAAAGGGAAAAAAGACGAGTTAAACCAGTTGTAATAACGGGTTTTTATTTTGGGGTGAATCGCTTTTTATCGGGAAAAAATGGACCAACACAAGAGAAACAATGGGAAGGGGGGGCAAAAACCGACTAAAAAAAACATCGCTAAAAAATTATTGCGCTCAAACCCAAACCCTTACCACCCCTGCTCAAAATAAAGATGGATCTTCTGAAAGAGTTAATGACTTAAGTTTTCCCGGGCTGGATTAACACAACAGAAAAGGGTATAAAAATTTGAAAAACGTTAAAAGGAAGGCATAAAGATGTCCAGGAATGGGAAATCATTACTCGAAAATTTAAAAATTTGACTATTTCAAGCAATAGAGACCGTTCTTATATGGTTTAATCGGGCTCTGACAGAGTTTTAAAAACAACTTGATGGTGCATACCAGATTAATTCGACTTATTAGTTGGAAAAAACAATCAGAACGTCGAGCTGTATTCGGGAAAAACCGAACAAATCAAAGAAAGAAGATTGATCACTGGACATTGCTATCGAATTAAAATTGGGTTGGATGGTTTTTAGCCCCGGGAGAGTCATTTTATAGGGCCCGTCATCATCATCACATCATAACGGTTTTGAGTCGAGTGGTGTTGGCTTTTAAAAACATACCATTGTTCCCGTCCATCATCACCGTGGAGTTCTTCCCACCCATACCCGTGTCATTAGTCAACTTATTTATTTATTTATTATTTTTTTTTCCCGGGGGAAAATATTTATTTTCATCTCATTCAATCGTTCAACAGAAATAAAAAAACACATCCAAAAAAAAAAGACATTTTTAAAAGCCTTGAAAATGTGTCCATTTTATAAAATTTTAAAACTATTACCCTTTGCATGTGAATTTCTCCAATAAAAATATGTTTATCCTTTTTTTTCGCTCAAAAGGGTGGTTTACTTTCATTTTCTTCATTTTTTAGATAGAAACGCAAAAAAGAATAAAAATTTTGGGGACCCACCCCTTTGCCCAAAGAGAATAAAATATTTCGAAAATTTAAAAATTTTTCTGTCTTTTTACCCATATATTAATCGATCCCAAAAGGAACGGGATTTAATGACAGAAAGATGAACTAGGTTTCCCCTGACTTGGGGCACAAATCATATTTTGATCTTAATTTTGCCAGAAAGGAATTAACCCCAAGATTCTATGGGCCAGCCATATTGAAACCAACGTAATTTAGTATCTGACACCAAAAGGGGAAAACACAAAAGACCAACCATTTTTATATGGGAATGTCAAATTCAACTTGTATCCCACTTTGATAAATTTAAAAGAACCGTTTTTGTCGCGGTAAAATATTGTAAATGCGTATCGAGCCTTTTTTATCCTGCTTTTTATCAACGTTAGTGGTTACCGGTTTTATTCGCAGTTCCATGTTTTGTTCTAAATTAGGTTTTTAGAAAAAACTCACTTCGTGCTTTAGGTATTATTGATTTTAACACGAGTGTTTAAACACTGTATACTCGGCTTTCCGAGGTTCGAAAAAAAACCCCGGCGACCGGGGGGGATTCGAACCCACGACCCCGTTATAGTTGATCTTAACCCCCGACCCCCGAGCTTTCCCGATTTCACAGACACGGGGAAACACTGAGAAAGAAAAACACCGGTGTAGGGCAAATTGCCAAGTTTTTCTCCGACGCAAGAATTTCACCAACCTATATATATCGGGAACCCGCTGTTAGGGATTTTAACCGGGCCCAAATTTTCATCGGGCAACCTGGGGGTCGAGAGGAACGTTGCACCAGTAAATAGGAGGTCGGGGGGGAACCCCCTAGTCGCCGTAGCCCCAGACACCGAAAGCATGAGTATTGTGATCGTCGGTGTAGGGGAAAAAATCAATTGTTTATCTCCCCACGAAAAATTTCCCCAACCTAGGTGTGTTTTTTCAGGATTTGACTCAAAAGACAGATTTGATAGGCCCGGTAGAGGTTTCAAAATTTGCTTACCCTGACTTTTGCCCCCCCCCAAATATAAAAACCAAAAAACCAAAGACCAAAATTATTTTAAACAAAGCCAGTGAGAAGACAGAATAGGTGACCAGCACCCAGAAGGCCATCCTAGCACAAGAAACCCACTGAACATTATATACCCGTTTACCCTTCCCCCTTAACCCCTGGAGGGGTTTTAAGGTTAAAGGACGGAAAAGACAACATTGCAAAAAAAAACGCTGAAAAAACACACACACACACACACACACACACACACACACACAA
Organism: Zoroaster sp. YZ-2022; assembly: GCA_029582265.1. Taxonomy (NCBI): domain Eukaryota; kingdom Metazoa; phylum Echinodermata; class Asteroidea; order Forcipulatida; family Zoroasteridae; genus Zoroaster; species Zoroaster sp. YZ-2022. The sequence continues at coordinate 9,596,845 of CM055816.1, forward strand.
AAAAGAGAGAGAGAGAGAGAGAGAGAGAGAGAGAGGGATTTCGGGGCTTTTTTAAAAAAGGGAAAACAATTACGGAATGAAAAAAATTTTTAAAAAAATGGTTTTTCCAATTCTGAAAAAGTAAAAAACTTAAAAACAAAAAAGGTAAAACAAAATTTATAAAAAAAAAAATTAAAAGATAAAAGCAAACGAAATAAAAAAAGGGAGGGGAAGAAAGGATAAAAAAGGAAAAAAGAGGACCCTCTAAAGGGAGACCAAGCACCAGGGAAACAGACCCCCTTTCCCCGGGGGGGAGCACTGGAACTGGTGTGGGTCTTAAACCCCCCAGGCTAAAAAAAAAGAAAGGAAAAGGGAAAGGAAAGGAAGAGGCCCCACTGTGAACATTTAGAGACCTTGCCTCCAATCAGAAAATAGATAGCTGTTCACAAGGTGGGTCGAAGAGGAAAAGGTGGCCCGAGGGGGCAGACAGAGAGAGAGAGACATTTCAAAATAATTTCATTTGAAAATTTTAAAAAAAACATTTTTAAAAACCAAACATTGAAAATGACTTTTAAAATTGTATAAAATTAAAAACTATGAAAGGAAAATTTTTTTAAAAAAATTTCGGGGAGTCATATGAACAATTTATTATATAGAAAAGCGGGTTATTATAACAAAAACAATGTTTGAGAAAAATTTACATGATCGGGGTAAAAAAACAAAGGGTTTTTAGATAAAAATATTGAAAAAAAACAAATATGACTTTTTTTAAAACGATGGAATATAAAATGTTTGGTTAAAAAAAAGGCATTGAATAGATAAAAGGGGCACAGTAAAAAACAATAAAACAAAAGGGGCCCGGATTTTTAATTTTTGGAATAATTTTGTTTTTTTTTTGGTTTTTTTAATAAAAAGGTAAAAAAAGACTCAAAAATATAAAATAAAAACAAACATACAACATATATTTTTTTTTATGTTTTTTAGGCCTTTAAATTTCCCCCATTAACATTTTTAACAAGTGCTTTTTTTTGGGGTTTCTTTCAAGTCATTGATTGTTGTTGTTTAAAGAAAAAAAAACAAGTAGAATTTTGTTTTCAACCTTTTTTCCAAAAAAAGGGGTTTTAAAAAAAGTGGCGTTCTATACAGGTAATATATAACGTTTTTTGCAGCAGAGAGATGTTGCGTTCGCCGGCTTTTTTCGCGTCTTCTGGCATGCGGAATCAGAGACCATGGAGTTGGGAAAAGGCTTGGAGACGGCTGATGAGGGTTAAAAGGGCGTTAGAGCTGGAAGGACGGAAAAGGATGAAAAGATGCCAGATCGTTCCCCTCTCCCGCACCACCCCCGGAAGGTGGAATTTTTGGATGATGGATGGCAACGACGGAAAAATGTTATGGAACAATTTTTTGGGCATCCCCCTCCTTCTTCGAGGGGGGCCAAAAACTTCCTTCGTTTATCTCTTGGGATGGTTCAGGAAGCCGACGTCGAGGGGTTCGTTGTTTCGGGGAGTCGTTGATATGTTTGTTGTTTGTTCAAAAAGTTTTGGGATGGTGGGGAGATTCCTTAATGTTGGAAGACAAACTGTTTCCCGAGGGGAATCTTTTATTTAAAACTTGCGGGAGGAGAAGGGGGCAGCCCGGGAAATTAAAAGACATTTGGGAAGGATGACAATAGAACGAAGACAAAGGTTGACGGGAGAGACGAGATGGGGTGGGCGTGGTCCGATGTTTGGGATGACGTCGGGATCGGCCCAAACCCCCCCACTGGATGGATGGGGAGATGACGAACGTTTAAACCGCAGCCAGGGGATCGTATCAAAATCATCGTCAGGGGGAAGAAGCTGGATAGAACTTTTAAATGGGAAATTTTTAACGTGACTTGTTTGTCGTATGCAATTATAATTTGAGCCCCGGGGGCCTCCAAACGCAAAAATCGCTGTAGAAACGGAAGGGGTAAATGGGTTCAATTTTTGTTTTGAAAAAAAATTTAAAATCGAAAAGTTTTAAAGTTCTGGAAAATGAGAAAAGGGGAAAGGGGGGTGTGAGGATTTTGAAAAGCAGGATTAAATCTATATGTGGGGGTGCGTTTGGAGGCGGGTTTAAAACCAAGCCCCCCCTGTGGGTTTTGAAGTACGTCGTCTCTTTAGCAGGTTTTTTGGTTGGGAACAAATGAAAAGCTTTCCCTGGGTTCGCAAGGATGGGCGGGAAAAAGGGACAGGGGGGGGAAAAGTTTTGGAAGCAAGTTGATTACAAAAGGGACCTGCCTTTGAAAAATGGGACGGGGGATTTTTTTTCCAAAAAGCCCAACTTTTTTTGAGTTTTTCTTTTTTTAATTGTTGTTCATAACAGGTTTTTTCCCAGATGAACCCAAAACTTACCCCCTCGCGTTCCAAAAAGAAACCGGGGGGCCTATCAAATTGACCCACGATCCGATACCCCCGGGGTTTTTAAATTTAAACAAACAGAGCGCGGCCGAAAAGGCCCAAGTTTCTCGACCGGAAACCGCATCGGGTGACAAACACAGACACGTCGTCTGCATGCGGCCCGAGCAGTTTCCCCGTATCGGGAAAGTTTGAACCCCTTTTTGATTTTGGGGAAAAGTTTTAAAGGGTTTGGGATAGAAAAAGGGCCGGGGGCCCCCCTGACGTATCCCCTTTCCCCAAGGAAGGGCGACGTCGGGGAGCCGTATCGGCCCCCGGGCCACTGTACGGAGCCGAAAAGCGGGGGAAAACCCCCCCAAAACCCCTCCCTCATTGTGTTAAAAAGATAGCAGTGGTCAACGGTTTAAAAGGCTTTTTTGGTCGGGTTGACCCGTAACGGGGGTCTTGAGATCAGAGTACAAATAATGTCTCGGATCAGATTGATGTTATAAAAAATCGACCGCCCGGTACAAAATTTGATTTCTTAAAAACCCTGTGAATGCACTGTTTGAGCCTGCTGGCGAAAACCGGGAAAATTTTATAGTCCGTTTTAAAGAAGGGAACCCGGGCCCCAATTTCAAAGTTAAAGGGGTCCCCTTCGGAATTAAAAGTAATGGGAAAAAAGGGGTAAAAAAGGAAAAGTTGGGGAAAGAAGAAAGTCTTTTTTAAAATTGGCCAAAAGCACTAAAAAATTCAGAACTAACCATCGAGACCGGGATATTTTTTTTCCAAGTTGTGAAACAAGGTCATTCCCCAAGAAAAAGGGGGCAGTCAAGGCCCCGCACTTGATTCAAGCCTATTGAGGTCCTTTGATTTCATCGCGTCTCGTCTTTTACCCGACATAAATTTTTGGGTGTATGGGGTTTTATTTAATTTTTTCGGTGATATTGCCAGGGGGGGCGTATTTACTAATAGATTTGGTTTTGGGGTTTTTTTTTTAAAGGTTAAAAAAGTAGGATGGGGAAAGTCGGTTTTCTTTTAAGTGTTTAAAGCGGATCGCAGGCTTGACTTTTTTTTTAAAATTTCGTTTAATATTTTCCCTTTGTTCCCGGAGGACCTCTTTGGCTTGAGAGGAGATCTGGCGCATTTTGTAACTTTTAAATTTTTTTGGTTCGTTCAGAAATCCCTCGTCTTTCTTTGAAATTTTTTTGACTTTTTTTTAAAGTAAAAAATTTAATGGGGGACACGAAGCCCCACCACAAGAAAGGTTTTTGGAAAATTTTTTTTTTCATGTTCCCAATTGGCCCCAAAAAAGTTACAGAAAATTTCGTTAAAGCATTGTGGGGAAAAGGGGAAACCAATGGCGCTCCCCCTCGGGGAGAAGGGAAACAATTTGAAGAGAACAGAATGGTCAAAAAAGAGTGCAAGGAATGTTTTTGGAAAAAAGGAAAGGGGAAAAAAATATTTTGTGGGCCGTAAAAGGTCCAGTCGGGTTTGGATGGCCCAGACTGAAAAAAAAGGTTTTTCGAACCATGTAAATGTTTGAACATTCGGTTGAGACTCCCCAGAATACGCAAAAATGTATCACCCGTCGCTGAGGCACATGCAACGGGTCGTGTCGACTCATACACAGAGGTCGACAAAGGGTTTTCCCGTAGTTAAGTCCCGATGACGATGACGCCGTCGAAAAAAAAATTGAACAATGCTCGGGGAAAGGGACGGATGGAATCTAAAGGGTTTTTCGTTTTGGGGAATTAAAAGTTATAAAGATAGAAAAAGGGTTATTAGTCTTGTTTTTTAAAAAGAATTGCCATTAAAAAAATTTTGTGAAGTAACAATAACTGTGTTTGTTTTTTTTTTAATCGGGGGTTTCACCCCCGCCCCAGGGGGTGGGGGGGCACCGAAGTGTAGGCCACAGTTTCAAGAGGACAGGGAATTAGGAAATGTTTTTTGAAGGAATATTTTTGTGGATTTACAAATATTGTCAACATTTTTTTTTTAATGGGGGCTTTTTTTTGGGCCGTCACCCTCCTTGTTGGGGGTGGTAACGACACGTTCGAAAAGAGTAAAAAAAACATGAAAAAAAAAATGTTTTTTTCGGAGACTTTGGTTTCACTAGTCTCTGCTGCATGTTTTTGACCCCTTGGGGGGGTTCTGAGGGGTTTAATTTTTTTCCCGGCAGATTGCCCCAAAAACGAGCAATCGGGGGGTTTTCCTTTGACAAAAGACGGAAATTTTACAAGCTCGCTGTAAAGGGGAAACCCCCTTTTTTTCGGAAACATCTCGAAACCCGTCGCCTCCGTCGAGGTTTTCCCACGGTCGAGTCGGTGTCGGGGTTTTGGGGGGTAAATGGACGGTGTAGGGGGGGTCGGGCTGGGTTTTAAGTGGCTGGGGGGGGTTCAGGGAGGGGGAGGGTTTTTCTGGGGTGGGTTTGGAGGTTTTTACGGGAAAAAGGGGGTTTAGGGCGGTGGTGGGGGGGGTTTAGGAGGGTGGTGGGGGGGGTTTGGGAGGGGTGGTGGGGGGGTTTTGGGAGCGGTGGCGGGGAGGGGTTTGGGCCCGGGGTGGTGGGGGAGGTTTTGGGGTTCGGGGGGGGGAGGAGGGGCAGGTGGGGGGGATTTGGGGTGAGGGGGAATGGTATGTATGGTGTTGGGGGGAAGAGACAGGGGGTCAAGGGCGGGGGAAGCAATTAACTTTAAATTTTTGGGAGAGGGTGTTTTGAGGGAATTAGGGGGGGTGTTTGGCGGTGAGCGGAGTTGGGGGGGAATTTATTTTGGAAAACATCTGAAAAGCGGGGGGGTGGGGGGTTTCCCCCAGATGTTGAGGGAAGTTAAAGGTGGGGGGAAAGGGGAAGGGAGGCGGGGGGAAAGGGAGGGAGGGGATATGGGAGGAGGGAAGGGAGGTGGGGGAGGGAGGTGGGGGAATATGGGAGGTGAAAAGGGGGGGAAAAGGGGAATTGGGAGGTGGGGATATGGGGGGGAAAAGGGAACATGGGGGGTAGATGGTCTTGAGGTGGGAGGGGGTTGGGCGGGGAGGAGGGGGGACATGGTGAAGAGTGGGGGTTTGGTTTTGTGTGGGGGTTTGGCGGGGGGATTGTGCTTTTGTTTTTTACAGGGTGTTTAGGACGTTTTTATTTGCAAAGACTGGGGTGGGTCGGAGGTTTGAGTCATTTGTTTTTTGGGGGCCCTACTCTTCTCACAGAAGGAGAAAATGATCCGCCACAATTAAAACATTTTAAACAGGGGTGAAAACATGGGGCCCCCGGGGCAAAATTTTAAAGCCTGGGGTGTAATTTCGGGGGCATAATCAATAAACCCTGCCTTCTGAAAAAAAAGAATGGGAATTTTTTTTTTAAACCAAGGGTGGAGTTTACCTGAAGCCCTTTGAAAGGGGATAGCGGGGGAAAACATATCGGATTTTAAAAACGTTGCTGAGTGTTAGGCGTACGGTGGGGACCAGGGGTTAACTCGGGGGGCCCCATGAAAAACCAGTTTGTACGCTTTAGGGCTCCCTTTGATAAGAATCAACCCGGCCATGGGGGTTTGGATGCCAGTGGATGACCCAAAGCCGTGTTCCGTCATGGCGTCGATTTTGCTTGAGGAACACGGGCTGGCGAATTTTCTTTTTTTGGAGCAGCCCGGGAACAATGGATAAAAGTACATTGGGGGGCAGTCATCCTACCCACCTTTTTTGTGTTTGTTTTGGCACTGGTAAAACAAGGGTCCTAAAACTATATAGAAAACAAAAGTTTACCTGATAAATACGAAATTGATAAAAAACCCACAATAGGGGGACATAGTAATCTAAGTCTAAAAAAAGGGAAAAAACTTTTACCAGGGGTTTTAAAATTGAAATAAAATTCTCCGGGCCAAATACCGCCCTATCCGGAAAGAGAGAGAGAGAGAAGAGAGAGAGACAGAGAAAGAGAGACTTTTGATTTTTCCCGAAAAAACTTTTTAAAAAAAACAAATATATACAGGGTACAAAAAAAAGGGTGGTAATCTTTTTTAAAAAATTTTTGAAATATAGAAAAAATTTTATAGAAACAAAGTAATAAATAATAAAGATAACAAAAATTTTGTCAAAAAAAAGGGTGGTAATGAAAACAAAAGTTTGTCAAAAATTTGTAACATTAATGACATAAAAAAAATTAAAAAAATAAAAAAGACTTTTCATGAATTTTTAAAAAAAGATTTTAAACAAATATAAAAAATAAAAAAAGGGAAAAAAAGAAATGGTTGAAAAAAAAAGGGGGAAGGGAAAGGGGAAGGAAAAAAAGGTTTTTATACGGAACCCTGGGGGGGGAAACCACGGGGAAGGATGGGGGCCCTTTTTGGCCCCCCAGTGGCTCCCAAAGGACAGGAAAAAGAAAAAAAGGGGGAGGGGGGATCAAAAGTTATATCAACCATGTAAAAATGTTGTTATATAAATAAAAAACAATTATTGTGGACCATTTGGCGAGAAATTTGTTCTTTTACGTTTAAAATACTAATTAAGGAAATTTTTTTTGAGACGGGGTTCCTTTTTAAAGGGGGTCAGAAATAAAAGGGGCGTGAGATAATTACGTTTTTAAACCGATCGGTAGTTAATGCCCCTCCTTACTTTTTGGCGTGGAAAAAACCCCAAGAGGTCAAAGTTCAAATGAAGGACGGTAAAAGAGATTGAGCAGTGTTAGAAGATTTGGGCTGGGCAACTGCAGGCCCCTGATGAAAAGTTGGATTGATCCCCTCTCCCCCACCCCAAAAAGAAAAATGTCAATTGAGATGAAAGAACTGAAGTAAAGGGAAAGTTGTAAAAAAGTTAAAAATTTGATGTCCCTTCCTTTTAGAGATGGGTGTTCGATCTTTTTCCCATTGAATGGAAAGTGTCGAAATCCATTTTTGGCCAGTGTGTCGTTACGGTTTCGTGAAGGGGTTAAATTTTCTTGTTAAAGAGGGCGAAAGGGAGTTTAGATGGTGGGAGGCCCGTCTTTAATGGATGGTGTTAAAGATGACGGGAGAATTGGGAAAGGACACGAAGTTCACAAAGGGAAGGACATCCCCCTTTTTTAAGGGTCAGGAAAGTTCTTTGGCGGATAAAAAGCGAAGATCTTGCTGGGTAGACGAAGAGAGGGAGGGCAAAGTCCTCGAAATGAAGGGGGTTGGGGATCAACCAATGACCGGTGGGTCAGTGGGACGAAACGGGTTGGTCCCCGCCTTGACCGCACGGGGGGGGGCACCTGACGCAAGGCAAAAACCAAGACTATTAATAAAAGAATTCATGGTTGATAAATTTGGGGTTTAAATTTTAGCCCCGGACCCGTCCAAGCACGCATTTTTCGCTATAGAAAGGGGAAGACTGGTAAAATTTGGGATTATTTTTGGTTTAAAAAGTTAAAAATAAAGTTTTGAGTCTGGCATTTTGGAATAGTGAGCGACAAAAAAAAGGGCCGGATGAGAAAAGTTTTAAAAGCGTTGGATAAAATAAATCTATAGGTGAAGATGCGTGTTTGGGGTTCACTAGCTGTCCCCCTTTTGTCGGGTTTTTTGTATAAAAAGTTTTTTTTTTGGTGTGCGTTTGGACCAGACAGTCAAAGCATTTCGGGAGTTCACAAAGGATATTTTCGGAGGAAGAAAACAGAGGAGGGGAAGATTTTTGAGGCACCAGGGTTTGTATAATTTTGCCTTTAAATGAGAGAACAATTAGTCCAGGAAGAAAGATTTTTTGATTTTTCTTTGCATTTGCCCAGTTTTTTTTTTGAAATTTATTAGTATTTCTAAGTAACCCGGAAAAGGGGTCTTTCGGGTAAAATGTGCGGCTTGTCATTCCTCGGCCCCAAAGCCACCCAAAAGCCCGGGGATTTTTGATTTTAAACGTAGCAGGGGCTGGGCCCGAAGAGGCTTGCCTCTTCGCCCTTTCAAACCCCGTTCAGGTGTCCCCCGTCGTCTGCGTACCCCGAAACCGGCAAGTAAAATCCGGGGGGTGTGAAAATCAGAAAATTTTTTTTAAGGTTTTTAGAAGGGTTCTATAGCAATAGAATAAAGAAGGCCAGAAAGGGACATCCTGACGTATCCCTTTCTCAAAAAAAAAAAAGGTAGTCGGCCCCTTCACTAAAAAGCCTCGGCGTCACCATATAAAATTTTGTAAAAAGTAATGAAACGCAACCCAAACCCCATGGCTCTTATGGAAAAAAAAGATCCCGTGATCAACATTGTCAAAACTTTTTCTGATCAAGGTTGACCAGGGCCAGGGGGTATCTTGAGTTAGAAAAGAATTCGAAAGATTAATGCGTTTTTGGGGCCCCGGAACCTTTTTGATCTTCATTAATGAGCTGAATTGTTTGAGCCTTTTGGGCCAACCAAGTTTTTTGTCTGTGTTAGAGGAGGGCCCCAATTAGAAATATCTGCTGATCCTTTCTTGGGAAGAGGTTTTACAGCCCTGCAAAGGGGGAGGGGTAAAAGGGTTTTCACAGAAGATTAAAGGACAGATGGGAAGTCGTTTTTCAAAATGGGCCAGAAGGAAAAAAATTGAGGTGAGGCCATCGAGGCCTGGTGTTTTTTTTGGTTGAACCGAGGTTAATTCTTCCGAGACAGAAGACAATCGAGGTCCTCTGGTAAAAAATTTCAGTTTATTAAGGTTTTAAATAATTCTCGAGGTGTTTCCCCCATCAGTGGGGACTTGGCTATAAGGTTTTAAAAAGGGGTCCCCTTTTCCGGGGTCTTCGATCGTCCAGATTTAGACAATTTGAAAATTTTTTTGGAATAAAATTGTTTTTCAAGTTTAAAAAATAAGTGGAACACATCAGTCTCGTTAATGTGTTTAAGCATTTTGACGGGGCACCAAAACCGATTTTAAGTAAATAGTTTAAGTTTTGTTCTGTTCGGCCAGACATCCCTGGTCTTTGATTGGTCTGGCGCAGACTGAATTTCGTCGTTTTTTGATTGTTTTCAAAAATTTTCCTTTTCTGGGCTGCCCCTTTTGGTGATAGATTTGAGGGTTTTTTCCCAAACCCCACCAAGAGGGGAGATTTGGAAAATCCCCTTTTTCCCCAATCAGCCCAAAAATGATTTATAATTTCACAAAAAATCTTCAGTGAGTTATTGAAATCCCAAAAGGGACTCCCCTTGAATACTGGAAGGAAGTTTAATGAGACTGACCGCCGGTGGTCAGACAAAAAAAGGGAAAAGATTTCGGACGTTTGAATAAAAGCAAAAACAAGTTTTAAACAAAAAAACATCTAATTTTGTTTTTGAAACGAACAATCTGAAGGGGGTTTCTAACCAGGAAAATTTTTTTGTTTAAGTTCAGTCTGCCCAGGCATCAAAAAGGGAAAGCTTGGGTCTTTGGGGCCGGGAAATTTTGTTCCTTTCCCCGGGCGACAAGATCAAGGGCCGGATTGGTACTTTAAAAATCCCCCCGAATAGGATGACCCCGTCACCCGATGGAACTGTGGCCCCTAAAAAATTGATAGCACAAATGGCAATTTGGTTTTTGGGGGATAATTTTGTAAAATGATAAGTGGATTTTGAATTGATTTCAGAAAAATATAACTTCAAAAATGGTGGGAAAAAATTTATTTTTTTTTAATTGGGTGGTGCCCCGCCACAAGAGGGGGGGAGAAAGGGGGTTTGGGACCACGGGTTTCCAGAAAGGGATTTTTTCATTTAATTTATTTCTTGTAAAAGAACAATGTCGGGGTTATGGTAATATTTTGAAGGGAATTGGGGGGGCTTTAAAAAATAAATTTGAAAAACTCCAGGAGGGTAATACAATGTCCCCTGCTAAAAATAAAAAAATAGGAATTCATGACAAGAAAATGAAAACGAAAGAAAGTTATTTATCTAATTTTTGAGAGTTTCCCTCTCTAAAACTTTTTAATTGCGGGTGATTGGGAGGGGTTTGGTTGTTTGACCACCCCAGGGATGTCAGACGTAAGTTTCGGGGAAAGGCTGGTTTCTCAACGAAAAATTTAATAAGTTCTGCTTCGGGCGGGGGGTTTTTTGGTGGGAAGATGCCTTTGGGAAGGTCGTCATCCTGCCCGGCATCCCCCCCCGGACGATCATTTCGGTGTTGGTGTCAAAGGGGGGCGGGGGAAAAAGGAAGGAAGACTGGGAGTTTGGGGCGGGGAAAAGAAATTAGTTATCGGGGGGGCCACCCCGTTAGTTTCTGGAAGGGGGGTGATTTGGGGGAAAAATTTGGTTTTCGGAAAGAACGGGTTGAGGTTTCCGGAAAATCGAAAAAGTGGGGAAATTTGGGGTGGGCCCCAAGATGTTTGGGTTTTAGTCGGTTTAGGGGGGAAAGGGCGGGGGGTGGAAGGCTGGGGGGGGAAGGCTGGGGGTGGAAGGGTTTGGGGGGAGGAAGGTTGGGGGAGGGGGGTGGTTTGGGAAAAGAGGAGGGGTTTGTCCCCCCCCGTGCCCCCAAAAACCCCGCAGTGCCAGACGGTGACCCCCCCATCCGGCCGGTGGGGGACGACGCGGCGGTTTGCCCCCTTCGCCGGCACGGACGCCGGCCGCACCCACAACCCGGACGGGACCGGGGCCCACCCAGGACGCGTGGGCAGCCGGGGAAACGCCACAGCAGAGGGCGGGGCGCAGGAGAGGAAGGGAGTAGGGCCCCACGGGGGGTTTTGGGTTTTTGGGGTATTTTTTTTTTTCTTGTTTAATACCGGGGGTTTTAAGGGATTGGAGGATGGGTGGTTAGGGCTGTTTTTTTTTTCCGGTTTTTTTCTTGTGTGTTTTTTCAGGGCCTTTTCCCAAAATCCCCAATTGAAACTGACTCCCGGAAAAAAAAATTGAATTTACGCCCCAAAAAAAAATTTTTTCGGGGGGGGTTATATTGGGGAGCAGCTTTTCCCTTTTTCGAAACTCATTATGTGGGAGGGTTTTTTTTTTTATTCCCCGAGGAAGGCCGGGTCCGATCCACAAAAAAAAATGGGTTGCTACGCAAAACCCTGGGTTTTGGGAAAAAGTTGGCATTGGGACGGGGGAGTGGGGCGGAAGGATCAGTGGAAAGGGGCTTTTTTCAGACCCGTTCCGGTATCGACGACTGCCCTCCGAGCTAGATGATGGCAATTCGACCATTAGAAAATTGTGATGCTGAAAGGACGTTTGTGCAGGGAAAGGGAAAAAATCAACATGTGGGCAAAAGACATTGTCAACTTGCCTCCTTGTTCCGTACGTTCTTAAAGGGGTCGTCACCGGGGAAAAATGTGGGTCAGCCAACCCTTTGGGTGACCAAAGGGGTTAGCCTTGACGGCCAAATGGCCCCGCCAGACAAAAATATTCAAAAAAAGGAAGAAATGATCAAAAATAACAAAACCGACAAAAAAGGGTGTCTAGTGTAATCTATAAGTATCCAGGACAACAGTATAAAAACTTGACCCTCCGGGTCTAAAATCACAAAATTCCTTTTTTCCGGGCTCGAAATGAAAAAAAACCTACCAGAGAGAAAAAAAAAAAAGGAAAGAAGAGAGAGAGAGACTTTTTACTTTTAAAGAAAACTTTAAAAAGAACAAAAAAAAATTACAGAATGAAAAAATGTTTAACAAAAATGGTGGTTACCAAATTTCAAAAATAAAACTTGAAACTTTTTTTTTAACGAATAATAACAAAAAAATTTATAAAAAGACAAAACATTAAAAAATCAAACAAACAACCAAAAAGGGAAGTGGAAGAAAAAGGTTTAGAAAGAAGGATCTCAAAAAGGGGACTGGCACCATGGTGAAAAGACTCCCCAAAATTCGGGTGGGGGGCCCCTGGCATTGGGTGGGTCTTCCCCCCCAGCGCTCCCAAAAAAAAAAAAGGAAAAAAAAAAGGAAGAGGACCCCACTGTGAAATGGGGAACCCCTCCCAAACAAAAAAGATTGGTAGCTGTTCTTTGGGGCGAAAAGAAAAGGGGAAAAGGGGAAGGGGAAAACTTTTAATGGGTTTTTTTAAAATTTAAAAAAAAAGTCAAATTTTAAAAAAAGAATGTAAAATTTAAAAACATTTTTCATTTAAACATTAGTACAGTTTTAAGTAAAAAAGAAAAGCCAAATATTCGGTACGAAAAGAAACAATAATATTTTGTGTACAGATACAATACATATTTTTAAAAACAAAAGAATAAAATAAATTTTAACCCAAAATAAATATAAAGCTCTCAGAAAAAAAAATACAAAGAAAGAAAAAAAAAAAAGGAGAAAAGGGTTGGTGGGGGGGCGGGAAAACGTTTTGGCGGGCCAACCCCGTGGTTCCCCCGGGGCGGGAACCCCTGGCGTTACTGGTGGGCCCATATCCCCCAGTGGCTTCAGGAAAAAAGAAAGAAAAGAAAAAAAGGAAATCGGAAGGAGGGGCCCGGGAATTCAACGGTTTTTAAAAAATTGTTGTCTTTGATGATGAACGTATTTTTTATATTCCCTTTTTTTGAAATTCATCATCATTTTGACAAGCTTAAAGGTTTTATTCAAAAAAAATTTTTTTTTTGGGGGATGTACGAAATTAACAGGGGTGACGAAATTAGATGTTCTATAAAAAATTTAAATGACAAATTTGAACTGACGATAAGTTTGACAGGCAACCCTTTGTTTCCCTTGCCCTGGGATCAAGGCCCAGTAGGGTCAAAGTTCAAAATAGGTCAGGGAAAAAGCCTGAAGAAGACGGAGACAGTTGAAGAGGTTGAACAGAGGGGCACGTGATGAATAGTGGGTTCCCCCGTCTCCCCCATCCACATGTTAAGAGATGGCGGGGGAGATGATTGAACTTGGGTGACGGTAGGATGTTGTGTAGTAGTTTATATTGGGTCCCCCCTTTTTTGGGGTTGGGGGACTGTAGATGCTTTATTGTTTTTTGTGGCGTCCCGGACTCCGTTTTTATCCAGTGTGATGTTTCTTTTAAGGATGCGATTGAGATTTGTGTTTTGGAAATTTTAGATCCTTTGGATGGTGCGGAGATGGCATTTCCAAATTGTTGATGATGATTGAGGGACGACTGGGATGGAAATTTTTTGGGGAGAGACGGGGGGGAAAACCCCTCGTCGAAAAGAGGAAAAGTCTGATAGTTCGGGGCACAAAAACTGGTTTTTAAAAAGTCGGGAAAATGGAGGACGAGATGTACTAGAAAGGGGGATGATTCTGGTACGATCCGGAAGTAAAGAAGATCCTCACCAGGCCGACCCCGGGCGGGGGCCGCCAGAGGGAACCCACGTCAGTGCATTTTGAATTAAAGATATTTTTGGGGAAATTAAGACAGGGTGACTGGGGGGTTTATTTAACCCCACTCCCGACAAACCCCAGGGACCCTGATCTCCTAAAGAAGGGGTCAATGTCAAAAAGGGTCTGTCTTCAAAAAAGAGATGGAAGTCATAATTTTTTTTGCGACGGAGGTGATTTTGAAGAAAAACAAAAAAGGAATGAGAATTCCAAGGAACGAAAAGACGCGTTAATCTAAAAAGGGGAATCGGGCCGGGGTTAACAGGGAACCCCCTTTTTCAGGTTTCGTACACAAGTTTTAAACGGTTCTTGTTGGGCCGACGAAATCAACCAGCCGCCCTTGGGTTCATTTGGGAAAACGTCGGGGGCGAGGCCCAATGAAAGGGTTTTTATGGGGTAGCTGGTTCAAACAAGACCTCCCCTTTAAAAAAAAAGGTCGAATGAACCAGCAACGAGATTTTGGGTAACGGTTTTACAAAAAGTCCTGTTTTTGTTATGTTTTTGGGGTTTTAAGTTCCCGAGGAAAAACAGGCCCTCTCATTCCGAAAAAAGCGGCGGTCCCCGTCCGATCCAAAAATCCCCCACAACCTGGGTTTTCGGTTTTGGGCGCGCGGCAGGGCGGAGAGGGGGCCCGGGAGGGGGCGCGAGCAAAAAGATCGTAAATGTCTTTTATCGCGTCAAAACCCGCTCGGGGGGGACAAAAAGGGGACATCATCGCATACGCAGAAACCAGAAGAGACGTCAGCGCCGGGGATTCAAACCGTCGTCCCGACTTTGCCCCCAGGCGATTTAGAAAGGCAATAATCGGGCCGGGCCCCAGGGGCAGCCCCGACGGGTGCCCTTTTCAACGGGAAGGGGCCGTCAGAGGGAACCGAATTTGACCCAAACTCGGAACCGGGGGGTTTTTTGGGAAACGGTCTCCGAAGCCATAGCTCTCATGGTGTCAAGGGGGGATAAAAATTTTCAAGCTTTTTATCGAGGGACCCGGGTGGGGGCATCATTTCATTGTATTGATGTCCCTTTCAGACCTACGTTGTCATGGATTGAACGTCCGGGGGCGTGGGGCTGATCCTCCTCACGCTGCTGATGCCCCTTTCGTCGTTGGAGCAACCTTGCAAGGTTTTTTTAAAATTTGTTTTGAGGGAGATTGGGGCCCAAATTTGGGTATGTCGGAGATTCCTTTTGGGTAAAAAATTTCCGCCCTCCTGAACGAAAAGGAAGCCGCCGGTGAAAAAAAATTTTAAAAACGAAAGTAGGCTTTTTTAGAATATTCCAAAAAAGGGTTTTATAAAATTTACCGGACAGGCCTCGGGGGCGTTTTTTCCTTTAAGTTGGCCACAGCTATTTCTAATTTCTAGAGACAGGGACCCCCGGTCCCCTGCCCCTTGGATAAAGAGGCAGGTCCTTAAAAAGTTTTCCGGGGGCCCCCATCGGTCGGTTTTTTGAATAGGGTTTTTTAGAAATTAGATACATGATTTTTTGCAAAAAATTTTTGAGAATTTTTCCAGAACCAAAAAGGTTCTGGAATAGTTTTTAAAAGGATTTAGATTTTCAAGATTAAAAAGTAAGAAAGGGGGTATCGACCCCGCATGTTGAATCTCGACCGATGGGGCGCCCTGGGTCGGTTTTAAAATAAATTGTTTTCTTTTTTTTTCTAAAGGACCCCTGGTCTCCGGGGGTGATTTTCCGGGGCAGACGAAGGTCGTCAATAGTCCGAATTTTTAAAAAGCTTCGCGTTTTGGGGCAATTTTTTTGAAAATGTTTAGTATTTTTAGGGACGCAAAATCCACCAAAATTTTTTGGGGAAAACGGACTGTTTTTTTACCCCTTCTCCCAGAAACAAATTATAATTTTTTTGTATGCTTCATCCCGAAGAAGTGAATTTTTAAAAAGCCAGTAGGCGCTCCCCAAAAGCCGAGGTGTTGAATTTTTAAAAAAAGCGGGTGATCAGAAAGAACAGGGGGTTTTTTGCACGAATGAATAGGGATAACATAGCAGGATGAAGATACAAACGATCAACCCCTTTAAACACCACTCCTGGGGGTTTTCCCAAATTGTTGTTCTGGTTCAGTCTACGCCAAACATCCAAAAGGGTAAACAGTTTCCCTTTAGAGCTGCTGCGACTCTGGATCTACGCTCGGTGGGCGCATGCAGACGGTCCCAAAGCAGGATTTTCCGTGCAGTTAAAAATCACCTCCCACAACGACACCGTCACTGTCACAAGAGGATAATGTTTAGAGAAAGAATTAAAGAAACTTTGGGGCAAGAAGAGTCGCCTGGGGTACTAAAAAAATTATAAATGTGGAAAAAGAGCCTATTGGATTTAGTTTTTGTATAAAGAAGATGTCCTGGGAAAATGTTAGAATTTGAAATAATTTCAAATTTTTATTATTAACGAGTGAAGTTAACAGAGCCATAAGAGTTGGAAGGGGAAAGATAGAGGTAATATAGGCCCAGCAGGAGCTTATTTCCGTAAGGTTATAAGTCTCCTGCAGGAGCACGCATAAGTCAGTAAGGGGAAAAAAAATTCAAAGAAAGTATGTATGGCAGCATTGGTTTTTGGGTATTGAACAGCCGCTCAAAATTCAGGGAAACTAAGATAGTAAAGTTATTATGACTAAACTAATCAAGACTCTCATAAAAGAAAAAGCAAAGAAAAATCACTCATCTAAAGTCTTGATCAGCTTTACGCGTTGTTGTTAGTAGGCCTCGTTGAGGAGTGGGTTGCTGCGTATGGCTTTCTAGTTGTTTCACAAGTCCGCATATTAGCAGTGAATCTCTTGGCCACCTCGATAGGTTTTTCGATTTTTTATGGAGGCCACAAATTCATGAGCCTTTAGAAGACAGAGAATCTTTTGTGTTGGAAAGGCAATCAGGCACCGCCTCGTCTTTGGTAGTTTGACTGTTCTCCACATGTCATCTTGGTCGTTCGTCGACGAGGCTGGGTGGAGACAAGGGAGGATTGTGAATTAAGGACTTTGGGTTAAGGACTTGGTGATGGAAGGGAGTCCGACCTGTCGGCACTGCCACCTTCTTCACAAGTTTACGGGAGGAGAGGGTGCTTTAGAGGAGGAGAACTGCTATTTGTAGGAGGGGACTGAGGAAGATTTCTTTTGAGACGACATCAGAAAAAGTCTAGATGGTGGAGGTGGCGATCCCCAGACAGAGCAACCGGGGTTTTGGATGGGGGTGGACAGGGTTTGAAGGGCGGAAGAAGGCTGGGAGGGGAAAGGGAGTGGGGGGAGTGGTGAGGTGGGAGGCAGGGAGGGGAAGGGAGGATGGGGCCGCACGACGCAGGCCATTGACGGCGCAAGAGCCTCAGACGTCGGAGAAAACCCGGTGGCAAAGAAGTCTACAGACCCCGCCGAGCCGCCCGCACGAGCTGAGCCCGTCTTCGGACGAGGGCTCAACCCATGCTGGGCTCTGCCGGGAACGAGAGGTTGACGCGCTGACCCCGGCACCAGCACTGAGGGCACTTCCAGTTGAAGCACTTATCACCGGCGCGGCATGTCCAGCTGCGCCAGGTGGCCCTGACAGGGCCCGAGGGCCCCCAGACCACCCGCAGCGGTCCGAACACCCGAGGGTTCCTGCACGATCCGCATCTCTACGGAACCAGCGGCCCAGGCTTTTTGGAGACCTAGGTGGGTGTTTAGATCGATTTTTGTTAGTAAAGGCGGATTTGAACGGGTGGTGGTGGCTCGGCGGATTGGCCCCGTTTTTGCCGTCATCGCCCCGGTTTCTATAAGCACGGCTAATGTGGCTGCAATGCATGAAAGCAAAACGTACCGACCCGTCGACAGAAACACGCGATAATGTAGCCTAACATACAGATATTATGTGCTCAGGCGGAGTGACGTTCGGTTTAAGAAGAACATGCATCACGCCTGGAACGATATGATATGTGACAGATGTTTTTCCTGAAACCTGTGGGGAATGGACCTTTACCCGAGACACCACTTTGCAGAAAGATGACAGGTTGTGTATCAGTACCAGCCCGGTATCTCTGGGATAAACATTAGAAAGCGTGAACCGGGTGGTTGGTTGACCAGGAGGTTGAGTTCGATGAAGCTGCCATCGTGGGTCAGTCCGTTTTGACACAGCCTCGACGACAGCCTCCCTCGAGCTCAGATATGCCCTATTCGACCGTTTGGAAATCCTTGAAGCTGATAACACTTTGCGTATTAGAAATTGCTAACCAGTGAAATGAGATATTGGCGCTGGAGACTAAAACCCGCCTTTGAACACGATTCCCATTGTCCCTGGCAGGCTATTACCAGGAACAAGAAACGCGTTCACCACCCTTGCTCACACTTGGCTGATTAATAGGTTAAATATGCCTGACTGGCCAGGTGACCAGCCAGCACCAAAAAATTTGAAAAAAGAACCCAGAAAACACGAAAACAGTTAAACCGACAATTTGAAATTCGCCTCGTAAGGATGTAAGAACACAAGAGTAAGATTAATATAAAAATTTGTAACCGTGCAAAGATGCAAATTCCACAAAATCTACTGCTCTCTGGAGCTCGATAAATACACGACCCACCCGGGGAGAAAGAAAAAAGAAGAGAGAGACTTTTTGACTTTTCAAATGAGACTTATTCACATTAATTAAAAATTACAATTACACCCATTTGATAAATAAATATATACAAAAAGCAGTCATAACTGCCATGGAATAAGTAAATAAACAATTTCAATACAATAACAGTGGTATAACCTTTTGAAGGAAATGTAATTTAAGCAATAGAACATTACTAAACAGTTGTATAAAAGCACAAAACAGAAAAATCTTCTTGGGATATTTAGAAAAAGGTTTGGCTTTTGAGGAAGAATTAGTAATAAAACATTAATTAAAACAAATATAGACATTAAAACAAAACATTATACACAAGTTGTACAAGAGTTTAATGAAGCTATTTTTGAAAAAATTAATAATCAAAAAAAGCAAAGAATGGTCAAACATAAATACAAAGTTTGTTTTTTAATAAGTAACAGAAACGAGGCGGTTAGAAAAGCCATGTGAACTCCCATTAACGACGGTGAAAGAGCATATTGTTTAGACCATTTGTTGTTGAAAGGGCACAGTGTTATGAGAAGATTTATAGATATTGTATTCAAGAAGGATTCTGTATTGTTGAAAACGCTGAAAATTAAAGGATCGGTGTAACGAGGTGCATATGGTATATATTGCATACTTGCAGCTGACGACGAGGAAATGGCTAGTCTCACAGCTCTCATTGCGGCGCCCAGCGTGTGGAATTAGTGCCCAAAAGATTTGGTTAAAGTACAGGAGACAGATGAGGCGATGAAGTAGGCGAGGGTTGGTTGAATAGAAGGACATGGTGATGAACATGTTAGATCGTGCCCTCCTCACCGCACCATCCACAAAAAGAAGAGATGTCGGGGTTGAGGTGTTAAGGACTGGGAGTGAAAGGGAAAGACGTTATGTAGAAGTTTAAATTGCATGTGTCCCCTGTTTCTTCTTTTGTGCAAAGTTCATAGATTTGTTTCCATTGTATTTCATTTTCTTTTGTCGAGGAAACCTTGCAGGTGCCAGGAAAGTGATGGTGTATTCTGCAGATGGTTCACAGTGGAGTTGGATGACAGCGTAGAAAGTTTGATGGTGCGGAGAGTCCTTTGATGTTTGACGAAATCTTGATGTTTAGGCAGATCTGGCTGGTGACAGATGGAAGAAGAAGAGCTGGAGCGTGAAGAAAAACCCTTTGGGAAATTTAAAGAACGAAGGAAACATGCGGACGAGAACAGAGGCAGACGTTGAAGAACGGAGTTGGGAAAAGACGACGAGAGTGGGCGCTCTAGGTATTACTGCAGGTCGTTATCGCGATCCACTCTCCGGTGGTGGGGTTGACGACGGGCCACCCAAACCTTATTCCACACCGCCAGAGCCGAGCAGAGAACGTACGACCAGCAAACGCCCATCGTCAGCTGCAAGACCAAGAATAGAATTGTTAATGGGGAGAAGGAACACATGGCTAAGACAGTCGTGTGTTATTTGAAGTTGGAGTCTGCAGCCATCGCAAGAAAGCAAAGGAGCGTTAAATCCATTGAGAAAGTTTTAAAAAACAAAAGTTAATTGTCTAAAGTTTTACAGTTTCGTGAGTCTCTGCTGCAAATCTTTAGTGAGGTTGGGGTGGTTCGTTGTTGAGTTGTTTGGACAAGGTTAGGGATGGCTGACGTGAACGTTTTTGCCATTATGGCGGGTTCTTTTTGTTTTTACGATGACAGGGAAACGCTGCAGTTCGGTGCAGGGAGAGAGTGCCTTAGGGAACTGAAGACTGAGGGCGAGGTCGTCGCCCTGAGAGTCTTCCACATGTTCAAAGCAGTGTCCGGTCAGTAGTTCAGATAAAGGGTGTGAGGGTGCGATGATATATGTCTTGGTGTGTTGGGGGGGTGGAGGTCAGGTTTTGGGCGTGGAGTAGATTCAAGGGAGGATGGGGAAGTAAGTTGTGGGGTGTCGAGGATGGAGGTTGCGTGGTGCGGGGTGGCGGGTTTCGGTAATGGTAGGGGGTAAAGGGGTGCGGGATTTGGGCAGGGGTGGCGAGATTCGGGGAAGGTGGCGGGTATAGGTCAGGGAAACGGAGGTACGGTATAGCGGGGGTTTCGGGTGAGTAGTGGTTTGATCAGGCTTAGTCGGTGGCTTTGGGGTCGGTGGGCTTTGGGGTCGGTGGGCTTGGGGGTCGGTGGGCTTGGGGTCGGTGGGCTGGGGTCGGTGGGGGCTTTGGGGTCGGGCTTAGTCGGCGGTTTGGGGTCGGAGGGCTGGGGTCGGAGGGGTTTGGGGGTCGAGGCGGGGTCGGAGGTTTGGGTCGGAGGGTTTGGGGTCGGAGGGTTTGGGGTCGGCGGGTTTGGGGGTCGAGGGTTTGGGGTCGGAGGGTTTGGGGTCGGAGGGTTTGGGGTCGGAGGGTTTAAATCGGAGGTTTGAAGTCAGGGCGTGGCCAGGCTTGGGGGTCGGTGGCTTGGGAGGGGTTTCAGGCTTGAGGTCGGTGGGCTTGAGGTTTGCGGGCTTAAATGGTGGGCTTGGGGTCGGTGGGGTTTGGGGGTCGGAGGGTTTGGGGTCGGAGGGGTTTTGGGATCGGAGGGTTTGGGGGTGGGAGGTCGGCTGGGATTGGAAAGGCGTTTGGGAAGGAGGTCAACCGACATAGTTTTGTGACTCGTTTGAGTTTCCTTGGGGGGGGAAAGGGAGGGGGAAGTGAATTTGCTGGAGAGGGTCAGAGGTGTTGGGGAGGCGTTAATTTTCCTTTTTGTGTTCTGCATCAGAGAAGGTGCGGGCGGGACGAGGGGCGTACCCAGATATGATTAGAGGTTGATGGGCGGTGAGGGGGTTACGTCTCCGCGAGAGACGCCTTGAGCGAGGACCTCAAGGTTGCGGTTGGGTTCGAGGTCGGTGATGCCACCGATTCCGCCGGTCGCCGGTAGCTCGACCGGGGCAAACACCACTACTAAGGGGTCGCCTCGAGGAAGGCGTTATCCCCGGTATCAGACGGGCAGTCAAACTAGTGGGGACAGGTTTTTATTGTTTGGGAGGGTGTTTGGGATCAGACTTACCATGAATGAAAACTGGGACACGTGGATTTAGTGGTAGAGTTGTTACGTCGTTTGTCGTTGTTACTATTGGTCGGCTCCTTCCCTGCACGAACGCGCGATGTGGCCGAGTCCACCACATTGGAAACACACCGGTGGACTCTGTTTGAAATGAAAAACCAGTAGTTTTCCAACGGCATTTTAAAAAACTGATGTAAGCCGGCGGTGCTGATGTTCTGTCCAATAACACGCTAATACCCGTCTCCTGAAGGACCGGATACCAGAGCTAGCGGTTGTTTTGTTGAAAACCCAGGGGAACAGGCTGTGAATTTGTGAAACCACCTTACAAAAGTTGAGATTACACTAACACCATGTTTTAGTGTTGGGAAAACCTGAGGCTTTGATAAAGTCATGCGAGTGGTGGGGCGGACGAGCAGCACTTGACCTCGAGAAAGGAGCCGTCGTATTTCCAAACCATTTTCACGACTTCGAAGGTTGCCGTTCCCGAGGACATGTAGACGCGCAATGCGGCTATTTCTATGCAACGTGATGCGTCGGGTTATACACTCTCAAAATATAAATAAGGGTCATTAAAAGAGCTATTTTGTGAAAAAATGTTGAACAAGTCAGGACATATAAAATTTTTTTAATAAGGGTACGGGCTCAAGGGTTGCTGCTGCAACAGCTTTTAAAGCACTTTTCATGGTTTGCATGTCTAATATTGGCTTAGTAAAACTGACAGATCATGTGGACAAGACACAAAAATGCTTGATAACAGGTTCTACGATAGTCGCACCAATCAAGTTTGGCACATCTGCTTTATTTCTTTTGTGGGGTGTTACATTGAGATGTTAATCAACAGGATTCAACAACACTGGAATTTTACAGTACAGTCCATGAGGAGGCGTTGTACGGGAAATGTGGCTGCGAGTCAGGGTCATGTAACCTCATACTGACATTAACTTTAAGTCTCAAACATACAGCAAATAATGTTGGATTTAAGCAAAGTTGCTATGACAGGAGAGAATATCAACTGGTGGGAAAGCTTCAAAATAGGGAGGGGGCTCAAGGGGTCCCCTCATCCCTCACAGCCCACTTCAGCTTTGGATTAACCCACTGTTTAACTACTTATACTATCAAGTGCAGAATCCTATTGATTGATGTGTGGGGAATCATTAAGTCTTGAAGAAAAAAAATAAGCAGATGTGCTAAACTTGATTACATATCATGAACTCCTGTTATTAACAGTATTTGTGTCTCTGTCCACATGATCTGTCAGTTTTTAAGCCAATAGATATGCATATGCAAACCATGTGAAAAGTGCTTAAAATGTTGCAGAGCAACCTTTACCCCAGCCCCTTATATACTAAAAATGTTTTAAGGAAACTATGTCCTGACTTGGTGAACATTTTTCACAAAAATATACTTTGACCCTTATTTTTATTTTTTGAGGTGTATGTGCGGGAGAATATAGATTTTGAGAAATGGTCAAGTATAAGTACGCACAGAAACGTTGTCCCGTGCGGAAGACATCCCCATTTCCCGGAGACGGGCCCAGGAAACCACCACCAGGAAACAATAGGGGTCTTTGTTGGTGTTAGCTGTTCCGCTTGACCGCCCCACTTTTGAATGGCTTCCGCTTGGTTGGCCATGATGGCCGTCCACAGTACCAAAACCAACCTGAAAAACCAAAACCAAAAACTCCCAAAAACCATACAAAATACCGATAATCTGATGAGAAGGACGAATAATATACCCCATCTATAGATAATAATAAAATACAATGATATGCAAAATTAGTAAACTTGTAGTATTAACGTCAATAAAAGTGATTTACCGGAGCTCAAAAAAATACACGTCTTACCACCTGAGAGAGAGAGAGAGAGAGAGAGAGAGAGACATCCATGTACAAACATATTATCTACCGAAAAACTGAAGCAAATTTTGTTCAGTAAAACTGGGAACCTTGAGATTTAAATGACGAAAGTGAAGTGGCAGATCTTAAGCCATGAGAGTTGATTCAGATTTGGGAACAACCCGCTGAAAATAAAACAGAATTATATACGATTCAGTTTTATACCTAGGGAACAGTTATTAACATATCCCTTTCAGTACCAGGACCATAATTTTTTTCAATTATGCCTTGGGTACCACACTCCATTTCTTTTTCTCATGTCTACTTGGTTACCAGCAGGACTCCTTTGGCAAGTTTCAACATAGTTGATACCGCCCTCACATGTTGATGCGTGCATTGCAAGCAATTTCTATTGTTAACATACAGGTGTCATAATGATTTACTCTCTGAACCATGAAATCAACTTTATATAAAATACCAAATATGTGGTGACCTACATTAAATGGCAAAACACTTATTAGGGGTTTATTATATTGTGACTTATACAGTAAGGAAACTGACTACTATTTTTAATTCATTTTTGTTTGAGCAAAAAAGACTGAACGAGACTGAATTGAATCAAACGGGCTTTGAACCTTCAGTTTACCCCATGCTAGCCCCTTTTCCCCCCTGTCTAAATGTTGTTGGAAAATGGGCTGTTGCGGTGTGCGTGCGTGCATCACATCAACATTGAAACGGTGGGGGAGGGGAGGAGGGAAGAAGGGTGGAATTAAATGAAATCACATGCACATGTATACAACCAAGAAAGTAGTTGGGCACAGACAGATCATCAGGTATGAAAATTCTCAAAACAGGGAACAACACACATTGGCTTATTATACACTGTTTACAGATCATGCGCATTTTGTGTTATCTTGCTGCCGCACTGCACAAACAAACACGAGTCACGTTTTTTGCTGGACATTTTTTCCAGGATAGTGTTGACATGAAAAGACTGGAAGCACATGGAAGAGTTGGCTTGCATGATGTACGTACGAGGTCCGTACTTCCAGGTGGATAAAGTTCTTCGATGACCTTTACCTAAAATCTAATGGGGAAAGGTGATGGTTTGTAGATATGGTGTTGTATACCACAGTAGCATTCAGAAAACAGATGTCAAGAATGTTTACGAACACTTTTTTCCACCATTTCATTGTTCTGTGTGGATGAGAGTAATACTGCACAATTTGTGCTGCCAGGATCAGTTCCTCCCTATGTATTTATTGAATCACCAAACCACAGAAGGGTTTTTTTAATGTCGCGATGTCCCGGTTAAACTGTTTTACTACGAATCTGCTTAGTGGTGACACTTGCAATTTCCCCGTAATGTTGTCAAGAGAGTTACACGCTTTATGTCTTGCCAGGCGACGCAAAAGTTTGGCCTGCCTTTTGTATAAAACCTGGGGTCTTCTGTTTTTTTCATTGGGAAACTTTTTTGGGATGAGCAAAATCAGGAATTCCTTGTGTGGTGTAGCGCACAGTTCCACAAGCAAACTCCAAATCCTAGTTGTGATAACTTTGAGACTTCAGAGCTGGGCTGTTGTACCAATTATCCATGAAATGACACTTGAACTCTTGTGTTCGAGCGTCCTTTCCACTAGATCCAGAACAACCTGGCCTGGTGCATGAATAACAGATGGATGAATTGTGTTGCGCCATGGCGCAGCATGCACAGTGGAGGGTTGAATTGTTGCTGTGCTTGGTCGAGACCCTATTGTGAACATCTTCCGCAAACACGTATACCCGCTGGATTCGGACTCATTTAAAGAGGCATTTTATTCCCGCACTGTTGTTGCCTTTTCGCGGTAAATGTACCGCTTTGAAGCTCAGTCGTCCTTTTTAAACTTGACCCTACTACTCTCGTCTGGTAGAGAGGCTCGTCCAGGGCTGTATATTTTGAGAAAAGGTTGGCAGTACAATACAATGTCGAGTAAAGGCGAAGTTTGCTATGGTCGGTTTGTCGGTAGGGGCTGTCGACTTGAGCTCTGTTGTTGGCTTCAAGTGAAAAATCTAAGGGATTGCAGTGAATCTGTTGCGCAGGACATAGATGACGGATATACCAGACTTCGAGAGAACATCTGACATGGACCAGTGCATGCTGTATCGAGGGCCTTTTGTTTGATGCCTGCAAAGTAATAATACGAATGCCATCATTTCGGAATATTTTTTGTTGTCCGGGCAGACTGACGATTGGTTGGGTTTGCAAGCAGTTTGCTCAGCATATCGAATTGTCTCCTGTCTTACATCCATCAGCTCCCAGGTCGCTTGACAGAAGCAAGAAGTACAGTTGAAAAAATTTTGGGAAAAGGGGTATAGTTACTCAAATCTTCAGTCGTCCCTGTTTCCACTGAATTGCATGTGGGTTTCTTCGTGTATACGTTGGTTTTCCACCCAAACCAGACCGGTAGGTTTGGCTGATGATGATGATGATGTCGGACGACGCATTCCTCTTCACTCTATCATCCGACTTCGGTGCAGGTTAGAATCCTCGTCAGAAGACATATCTGACCCATCTATCTGCGAAGAGTTCTTCCAAAATGTGCACTTCCATCGGCGTCCCTATAGCTCTCAATGGTACGCAAAAATTGCGCGCGTCCTTTTCAGCCAATCAGAGAAACACTTGTCAATTGAGGGCGCCATTGACATTTTCTGAAATCGGGCGTTACCGACGTGCCGTTAGGGGTCGCTTTTTCGGGAACAAATGAGTATTGTGTTTTCGATGTGCCAAAAGAGAACACCACCACACGGTACCCAAGAAAATATATGCTAAATATTGAGCCAATATGGCACAATGGGGTTGAAAGGGGAGTATACTCTTCAAAAAAAAACGCAAAATGGATAAAATCGTTAATAAAAACTGAGAATAGTCGACTGAGCGCTACAAGATTTGGCCAATGAATAGAATCGTCATGTTCAGGGTCCCAAAACACATCCCCTATTGTAACAGTCGTGCATAACACGCATACAATTCCGAAAATGCTAATCAAAAACATGCAAAATCGCCAAACGACCGGCTATGTGCAAACCATGTGGTCAGATAATGGCTGTGCGTTTATTTACACGTGCAACATGGACACCATCAGTATAAAATTGTGGTAGGTTTTCATCGCCTGACCTCAATACCTAGCCGACTGCAGAACCAGAAAAAAATGCCCTGACTCAATGAAGACAGAGGAACAACGCCATCGGCCCCGCTTGCAAGCAGGTGGAAAATGATTTGCCGTTGCCAGGGCGTTCAATGTATCCCCAAGCACGATCACAAGACTGTGGGGACCGATACCAACAACATGGGTCAACACGTGATCGTCCCAGATCCGCAGACCCACCTGTGACCACCGCCGCTCAGGGACCGGTACATACGGGTACGCCAATTGCTACGGACAGGACGACAACAGCAACCTCCCGCAACAGCGTTTACCAGACCGTGCAAACCACACGCCTACGTGAGGGCAGGTCTTCCCGAACCAGACGGGCCTGTCCGAGGGTGTCATTTTGACATAACATCGTCTACGACGACGTCAGTGGTGCCAGGTGCGTAGAGTATGGCCTCAACAGCGTTGGAGACGTGTCTGGTTTAGCGAAGGACGAGTCAAGATTTTTGCTCCGTCGTCACGATGGCAGAATGTCGTGTGTATGACGCCGTAATGAACGTTTGCTGCCAACTGCGTACGGGAGGTTGGACAGATTTGGCGGTGGCAGCGTCATGAAGATGTGGGCAGCCATATCCCCACCTGGGAGAACCAACTTGGTACACGTTCAAGCGCAACCTGACTGCTCGAAGCGCTACATTGATGCCATTCTGCAGCCACACGTGGTTCCTCGTTATGGCCAACGCCAACGCCGTATACCAGCATGACAATGCCAGGCCTCACACTGCAAGACCAACGACAGCCTACCTGCAGAACAACAACATTGATATTCTCCTTGGCCATCAAAATCGCCGGATTTGAAACCCTATCGAACATTTATAGGACGAGTTGGACAGACATACCGACATAGCGACAACCACAACCACGAGACCCCTGCCACAGCTGGTACTTAGCATTGCAAGGCTGAGTGGAGCCACCATTCCCCAGGGTCTGCTGATCCGTACTCTGATTGCTTCCATGGGCAGGAGGTGTCAAGCAGTTTCTTAACTCGTTACATGGAGGACACACACTTTATTGACTGCTTGGTGACCAGGACCTTTGACCTGTCACCTGTCATTTTTGCAAGAGCGACTTCGGTCACCTTTGACCGACTGCGCAAAATTTAGATATTCTCGGACCTACCATACAGCAATTAAAATTATCTTCCCAATGTCACCAATATGTGGTTTTGCGTTTCTTTTTTTGAAGAGTATATAAGGATGAGAAGAAAGTCTAGTGGTAGGACGGCCTTGAGTTACATTAAAACTAACATAACGATCCATATCAAAATGTGTAATTTTACAATTAAAAAGATATATAAGATCACAAATTTCTCTTCTAAAAGACAACGGTAAAAATGTCAAGACAATCTATTCGTGGCTTATAATGTAGTCTTCCTCAGGATAATGCAGGATACATTTTGTAAGCTGTCTTTGAACACCTTCAATTAACCTAATATTAATTAGATTAATTAATACTTCCCAAGGACCTTCAGATAGAAAATGAAATACATTTCAAGCATAAGAGCACTCATTTCACATCAACTAAATAGTGCAGTAGCTACTATCCCCCTAAAAGAAAGGTGTTACTTCTAGTACAATCGGCCCGTGAGGTAAAGCTGTATAGGGAATACAACAGAGAATGCATAAACAATAATGCAGTACGGTAAAACGTAGTTCGGAATCCCATCTTTCCCGAAGCACCCATATTCCACCAGTTTACACTAATTTAAAAGCTATTAAACAATTATGACAAATTCAGTGACTATTTTGTTGAGAATATCAAACAACTTGATGAATATATGAATAACTTGTATTGATAAATGATGTCTGAAAAACTGTGGTACAAATGTTCTTTACATGACTATGCTATTTTGGACAAAAAAAAGCCTATGGTGAAAATGAGACAACCAAATTTCCAGAAAAAATCAAAATAAACCAATACTTACCCACTGTGTAATACACATTGCCAGGTGTGTCAGGAGAGAAACTCAAATGCACATTTTTCATGTGGCAATATTAACAGTAAGATTCAAGCCGTATTGGCAATGCTCGTGCCCTGGTACAATTCATCTCGGGACCGCTACTTGGGCTCCTAGTGTGGAAATCAAGACAGGTGTACGTTGGCGAGCAGTAGATGATAGTCAGACGGTCACTGAGGATTAAATTACCAAAAATGTTACTGAAATGTTAATACGTAGCGTTAACAAAACATTTTTACGCCTATAAACATGCCACAGAATGATAGACAACATTGGTAATAATACATAATAAAGCGCCCAAAATTGCCAAAAGGATACAATGCGCTTTACATTATTATCCCTGTCATTGGGCCCAGTATTAGTTCTTAAACTTTCTCAGCTCCTGGGGAATCA
>CM055816.1:9625779-9763570 GCA_029582265.1 Zoroaster sp. YZ-2022
TTGCTTTACGATTGTTACACGATGTACAAGTATTTGATTATTCATGGTGATCGACTACCGATCAATCGACTACCGATCTGTATCGATTAAGCGTGCCATTGCTGCATGCTTGATAGCCATACCCACTCATTAAAACGACACCAATTGTAATCAGACTACCAGAATATAAGTTTATTTCTAAATTCATGTAAATATATATACGAGGTTTGATTTCCGATCAACTTCGAAGTAATTGCATCAAAAATACATACATACTGACTACACATTGTCAGAAGAAGATCCGTGTAATTTTGTTTCTACATTGGATGTTGTACTAAAACGAAATATTGCATAAGTAATGATGAAGGAGGTTATAGTCTGCGAGTATTTCAAACTCTCATATTGAATGCAAATTTCTGAACACATAACATGTCTAGGTAAAACTTGTGGCACACTTGGTGAGGATGATAAAGTAAGACTAATTGCAGTGTTTCATGTGGAATCTCAAGTGGTAAGTAATTAGTTCTGAAAAGAACAGAGAGCAACTCGACGTTTCGATCGGTATGCTCTGGTCGTCCTCAATTGGGTCTACAATTTAGAATTTTAAATAGCAGTAGCAGTAGCAGATGGGGATGGGGTGAAGCTTGCATACCACAAAATGTCAAAAGTAAAGAACGACTGCCAATCCTTGTTCCAAGTCTGCAAACAGCCCCTATGTTTTATCAATTTGAGCTTTCCCCCGCAAAACTAGGTGCCCCTAGTCCTACCCTACTAAAAGTATAAATATTTTAGAAAAATTAGAGATTTCCATGTAACTTATACCATAATGAACTCCGCCCCCACCCTGCATCTGAAGTTATTGCCTCCACGCAGAGCCCCATGCAGAAAAATATATATAAGTCGCTTACTAATTGAAAAAGGTCAAAAATCATTCATTTGGTAGCATTTCCATGTGATATCCATCACCTCATTACATATATTTAAAATGACCAAACAATAATCTGCTATTTTGTGTGGTGGGGCGAAATGGTTAAATAACATTAAAATTGTGGGGCAGAAATATGTGGGGGCGGAAATGTATGGGGCGATACATATATATATTTGGGTGTAAAAAGCCAATCATGCACCAAAAACATCGTTCAAACCTTATCGCCTTCTTTGAAGGGTTGTAACTCCTAACAGACAAGTTTCTCGAGGGAACAATTAACACTTTGCAAAAGCACATCTGAGTAATCATTCTGTGAGAATATTATCAAGTACCTAGGCATAGAGGCCAATTTCCCTTTCTAAAAGGATTTTCCCACTACTTTGGCCCATAGTCTATATATTTCATTGTAATTTTGTAGTACTGAAAAATCGTTCTTGATTCTCAGTCCCACAAAAACTATTCTGGATCACTTGTAGAGTGCCCCCATCCCTCATTAACGGGGTTTGAGCTCCTGCCCATTGTTATGGAATTTTTGTTTATCCTAATCATCAACATTCCATGACCACCTAAACGGATCTTCCTAAACGACAGCAGTAGGCCCTAACCGCCATGATGCGTCTCTGCTGACAATGCCGAAAAGTTTCCGGTCATATATACACCCATAGCCATATCAAGTCCAGTTAAACTTACACTGCACTAATGCAGCAACAAACATATGGTGGATTTTGCTTTTATTTTCAATTGGTTTGTATTTCATATGTATAATTGCTCATGTTTGAAAGCTATAAACACACACAGCATACTGTGAAACCCGTCAGTGGAAACCCATTTGATCGTTGTGCACATATAAGAGGCGCCTCTTGCATTCATATGTCATTTAATGGGATAAGTATAACATGTATAAAGGTTTTTGTCCTAATGTTCTTTGTACCACGTGTCTTTCTTTTGGGGATGCATTTCTCTTAGGTTGGTTAGGCTTAACATTCAAGAAAACAAAATTTTGACCGTAATAAAAAAAATTCATAATTCATCCCGTTATTTTGTTTAAATGATGATCTTGTCAATTATTGTAAACATCAAATCATCGCATTTTTTATATCTATTTCACGAACCGGTAAAATGCGTTGCGATCAACTTTTCTCTCGGGAATTGACTGTTTTCATTATTATCTAGAACACGATGCTGTAAGTAATCAAGATCAAGGAGCTGTAAGGAAGTTATTAAAATTTGTTTATCTTTGGACTACTGAGTAAGTAGAATATCAAATAAAGGTTATCAGTTTTATTGGTCAGCTATTGTGCGGTCAGTTATCAAAACAAGTTAACAAAGATCGACTCGTTTGTCAGGTGATGACGTTGGGACCTTTTTAAGGCTCATTGTCAGGAAATATGGCACGCACGTAAGCCTTCTAATTATTTCTGGTCAGCAGAAGCCTTTTAAAAGGCTCACGCGCTGTCGCATTTTGACAATAAGCGTTTAAAAACTGAACGTCATCACACAAACAACGGGTGTTGACGCGACAATGGGCGCACGGTGGCCAATACCAATCCCCATAACGATTTTGATGCCTTACTCTTTCAATTGTCCAAAGATAAACAGGTATTAATAATTACACCAACCTGTTTGTTTGCAGTATCAAACCAATAATGAAAAGCTAAATAGTCTGGAGAGAAAAGAGTTTTAAAGTAACTTACCGTCCAGCATGTTTCGTCGGACACATTTTCGCTGATAGTTTCTTGGCTTTGTTTATGTATTTAATAAGTACTAGTTATTTAACACCCGCATATTTTGAGTGTACCTGGTTGGTACTTTACTGTGTTTACTTTGTTCAAAATATTCTCATTATCTATATGTGTACGATGACAATGAACTTATTCGTCTTTCTATGTAAAAATCAAATGCCGCGTGGTCGCCTATTCGTCCTTAACACACAGCGTATATACCTATACTTCTTATTTATCACTTTGTAAAAAAAAAAAAAAAACGTGCCGCTGGCGCTTATTTCGCCACCCATGTACACGTACTTTGTAAGGCCGATAATTATTACCAATAAAGTATGTTTATATATTTATTTATATTGCTGTTTCATTTTTCGGGCATCAAAATGAAAAAAGTACAACAATGCACATTGGTAAAAACATTAAACTTTTTTTTTAAATATGAAAAAGCAATCGACAAAATCGACAAAAGTATCTGACAAACGGAGATACGCTTCTTAACGAAATCATATAAATATCTTAGATCAAAACAGAAGTTGCAAAGGTCAAATGGTTATTATTACCCAGATTGAGGGGTATCAGCATGTCAAAGGCATTGTAATGGTATGACTGGCAGGCCTACTAGAAACTCTGTCCTTTCAAAACGTCCAGCGTGGAAACAAACGTAAGTACACCAGTTACGTTACTGAAACATACTGGAAAAACAGAATCAAAAATAATAGACGGAAGTGTTTGCGATATTACAAACACATAGGTGTTCAGTTTTGTCAGGGGCAGTGATGATGACGTCAGAATGTTTTAAAGAACTTTGCATTATTATTTTTTCCTTATTAAAGAGTGCCCTGTAAATATGATGTAGTTGCAACGATTGGTTGTTGAAGTCAAACAATGAGTTAGACTTAATCCATTATTTATTCTTGAAAAAACAGTTCAAATGTGAAAAACAACTGTTCTGCTACATAAGGGTAAATTTTGGTACCGAAATTCTTTGAGAGAAAACATTTATTTCTTTGGCGAGTTTTACTACACGTTTTCGTAATCTTCAGATTCAATGGTGTAGTTTAATGAAACCGTCGTCCTCGCTAATAATGCTACCCCGATTTTGAAAGCTTATTTTTTTTAATAATTATACTTTGACTTCTGGTTTGGAAAGGAAGTAAAAGGAGGTCAAATTAGGGTCACATTTTTGTAAATATTATTGACAATTAACAATCTGTACAATGGTGCAAAAACTGTAATTTTACCTCTTGTGTTGTTGAGATATGATTTTTAAATATTAAGCTTTGACTTCGGTTTGGACAGGAAGTAAAGGTCAAATTAGGGTTATGTTTTGAAAATATTTTGACAATTAACAAAATCTGTACAAAGGTGCAAAACTGTAGATTTTACCTCTTGCAGTTATTTGAATATGCCAGTTTTTGAAAATATTAAACTTTGACTTCCCAGTTTGGACAGGAGTAAAAAGTCAAATTAAGGGTCCATGGTTTTGTAAATAACTTTGACAATTAACAATCTGTACAATGGTGCAAAACTGAAGTTACCTCTCCTTGTGGTTGTTGAGATATGATTTTATTAAATAATAAACGTTGACTTCCGGTTTTTGGACAGGAAGTAAGGTCAGAGTGGGGTCACCTTTGTGTAATTTTTCCGACAATTAACAATCTATACAATGGTGCAAACAATGCCAATTTACCTCTTATAGTTGTTGAGATATGATTTTGTATTAATCTTAAACTTTGACTTCTATTTTGGACAGGAAGTAAGGTCAGTTAGGGTCAGTCTACACGAAAATCACATAATTCAAGATCTATAACATGGTGTAAATATTGTGATAATATCTTTTGTAGTTCCTTGGAGATATAATTTTTTGAAATGTGCTTTGACTAGGTGTACTTCGATATCTGATGACCTCACTGTGACGTCACAACCCAAGATACAACTTCATGTTGAGGTCTAACTATGTGTGAATTTTAAGGTTCTATTAACTCTACAACTATGATTTTTTGATCTGGATATTCACCTTGAAGGGGAGAAGAAAAGTTTTTTAAAAACTTTCAAAACAATATCAAGAGGTGTTCGCTTTTAATGGCTCCAGACACCTAAAAACTCGAACAATAACAAGAGGTGTTCTCGCTCATCAGCGAACACCTAAATGGATTCAATTATTTGATGGTGGTATGTTTTTGTGTGTATTTCCGTCTACCACAATCACCTAACACATCACATAACCTTTATCAATTACAAATAAATTATAAATCATCAGAAGCATATTAAATAGACCTTATATTTTTTGTTTATGCCCAAAGATTGTGTTTCACCCTAATTACCTCTTACAAATAATAATGAAAAAAGGAGCTGGAAAAGGTATCTACCCTGTTGTATGTTACAAATGGAAACACTTAATATTTTAGTCTTCCTTTTGAAAATCTCATTTGAAAGGCTAGTCCAGTTTAGTTTTGGACTGATTTAACAAACTATTTTACTCTCAGAAGAATTAAATCTCTTGAGATTAGCAATGTACAATTAATGGCGTTGACCAAGGCACATCAGAACATGGTTTGGTTGCGTAATTTTGCAATGGTTACTACTCCATTAAACCCCATTTGGGATCATGCACACATACAGTATATAAACAGGGTGCTGAATTTACAGGATGGGTACCATACGACAACAGCCTTAGTCAGCACTTTATAATTGATAAAAGGTGGATATATCGAAATTAAGTGAATGAATACGTGATAGTGCAGCTAGTTGTTGCTCTTCGAAATAATAACACATAAGTGAACTAACAACAATGGTTTTTTTACAATGTCACTAACAATAAGTTTGATATATTTCTTACTAAATAGGAAAATATAAGCACCGGACTTGCCGGTAAAATAGCGGTCATTTGGAAAATGTATATTTAAAAAAAAATGGCTATTCTCATCGCTTTACGGACATTAAGATAAAGTTTAAATATGAAGTTATCTTGACTGAATTAGAAACATTTTATGTTTGTCACCGGTACATTACAGAAATACATAACATTGAATGAACATGATATTTGTCTGGTTCGTTCATTAGTTTTCAGGCGGAATCTGATGAGCTCTGACCTTTCATCGATTATTGGAACTTCTTTAAAAAATAAAATGCGTGTTTTATTTTTCCACGTAATGTATCACTAACATGCATTATTACCTAATTACCTTCCACCCGGGTTTGAGCACTCTTGGCTGCTGAAAAGGATGCGCCAGTGATGAGAAACTATTTTGCTTTTTTGTTTGGTATAAAGAAAAATAAATTTAATTGTTTAAATTTTGGCTGAATGTATTAAGTAATTATAACTGTATAATTTTATTTCTGCAAAAAGGTTTAAATACTAAAACGTGAACAAATAACTTCAGACCATGTAAACCCAAAATATTAATTAAGGTGATCGTCCTCGCTCAAACCTAATCGATTAGGCCTGATTGACAGTTTTTAACACTACATGTCTAATATTTTGTTGTCCAATAATATAAAACCAAAAAACTGGGTTTGCAGTAAGTTTCAATCGCATCTTCACTCCAACGCCTTCCTGGTGATATGAACAGTAAACAATCCAGGAATTGAGTAAGCTTTAGCAGCGTTGTAGCTGTATGGTGAAAATAAATAAATACAGTTAATTAACTGAACTGATTTTGAAATGACATTGAAAAGACCTCATTTGTTTATTATTTGTTACATGGTCTTATTAACAAATAAAAAGTAAAGAATAATACAAAAAATATATTACATTCCCAATAGCCAGTAATTTTTTACAGTAGCTCAGAGCAAATGTATTTGAAACTATTTGTATATGTCTTTTCTGAAATATTTGTAGAAATTTATTAAATGAATATTTGAATGTATTTATCAAAGTCTCTTGCCAAAAAATTACAATCTATTTGAATTCTGCGGACTTTGAAATGTCCTTGGTGAAGCTGCCCCGTCAATTGATGTATTTTCGACCCCTCTTTTTGTTCTCTGATTCACGGTGGTTGTACATGCGAGAAAGCGGTGAAAAACATGAATTAGTCAAATTGCAAGCTGTCTTTGTTGACAATGGATTTGATTTTTTTGTTGTTATATTTCATAATTAATTATTAATTTTATAATTGAGTCATTGAAGATATTAATATATTCCATATTATAAATTTGGCTGGTTTTAATTCCTTGTTTTGTTGACAACTAAGCAAACATTCAACATTGAGAATATATTTCCCCAGGTAAATCAGTTTAGCTTTGGAATATCAATCTTTGAGAACAATCGTTTGTAATTGAAAATTGCCTTTACATAACGCATTGATGTTATTAATTAGCTGTAGAGGCCATCCACAGTTTCAGACACTTTCAAAGGAGAATAATGGGCATTTTACGGAATATTTATTTTAGTGTTTTCTTGAACATGTTGAATGTAATAAATGCCACATTTCAAGGGAGTTGAGGTACACTGAAGTACTCAAATGTCAATGTTAGATGGCTTCAATTCAAATATTCAGTATTACTGTTAAATCCTGGTTTGAATCAAATTACATGCAGCTGAGTAGTGAGAATAAAATAATGTTTTCTTTCATTTCTGAGTTTGTCTTCTAAACTTGACCGTGACCTGACTTGAAGCCTATAGATAATTACAGAGACTATAGATAACTAAACCTCTCTGACGTGTGAAAGGGACATCAATATAATAAATAACAACGGGACCTGTTTTTTAAAAGATCATTACATTTCCAGTATCGAACATTTAGTGAACCCAGAATAAATTCTTTCAAATTTCGACGATGAGAGGGAGGAGACGTTGGGTGGAGTGGGGAGGGAGGATGTGGGAGGAATGGGAGAAAAAAATATATTAAATTTTGTGTGGGTGCTTGGATTTAATAATTTTGGAAATCATGTAGCACTCAAGGCCATGACAAACTTGAATTCGAAATGTGTGTGAGGGGCGGATCGTTTTAAAAGTACCTCCCCACACTTCCGCCGTTGGTGCAGGTTTGTCAATTTGAAGAGCCTTTCTTTGAAATGCCACGGGTTACTGTGTAAAATATAAATTAAAACTTGTAGCTTTGCACGGTGAGAGATGTCGGGAAGCTCCGGTAGACATCACCGCAATTAGTCTTACTTACTAATAATAATGGTATGTCTTCAGGCCATGATGATGACGGTGATGACGAAGAGACTGATGATAGTGACGTGACGATGACGATGACGAGAGAGACGATGACGTGATGATAAGTGGCGGCAATGACGACGATAGCGACGACGATAATGATGATGATATTAATTGATATTAATATATTTATATTACTTGGTTCATATACAGAAATGTTCAGATGCGCATCAAAACAAAGACGGATTTATAAAAATTAAAATTATAACACCAACAAATAACCTAGGTGAAATAAAAAATGATAAAACAATTAAATTTCAACCGTTAAAAGCTACTCTTAAATTTAATTGCAGTATACTGTACTGCAGTACAGGTATTTCTAACTAAAGGCGATGACTATTCCCCAAAAAGACGGAGCAGAATATTGAAAAAAACAATCCACCAATCGTATAAACTCCGTTCCTTCATGGATAACTAAGGAGAATGCCATTTTCTGAACTATGGCTACGCAAGTTATAATGTGGACAATGTTAATAAAGCTGAATACAATATTCTGGACTTAAACCATGCAATTATTTGTATGTTAATAACAGTATCTTAAACTAGATGATGATCTAACAGGTAATGAAGACTAAATAATAGGGATGATGTAGAGGTATTTCTTCGCACACATACAAGCCGAGCACAAGCATTTTGAATACGCTGGAATTGACTGATACGAGTGTCAGGGGTGCCATAATAAACTGTATAATAAAAAGTAATCCAGCCTAGAGTAATAAATTACGTATATCAACGTCTTAAGCCAAGACTCCCGTGTCAAGTATTTTCGTCACCTGTGTATTGTGAAGATAATATAATGCCTGTGTTATAAGTCTTATTATTATGTTGTTATAGAGAAAGATTAGTGTCAACATTCACCTCAAAATTGAACAAACCTTTAGTTAATACTAGACTGACCAATTATGTTTCTTAGCTTTACCTTAGCACACTGTTGACGAGTACCTGTGATTATAATTCATTAACAATCGTTTTAAAAAATTTAAGTACAATTTCCAAAAAATTGATTTTTTAAAATAAAAAAATAGGTGTGTTCGGCATAGCAATGAACTTGGGGTGATAAGCAATATTAAACAGTTTGTTGCTTATATAAAATAAAAAGTAATGGGCCTAAACAGCAACTATATTAGAAACCACCTGGAGGGTGGACATCAGATAATTTACCATTAATTAAAACACGTTGAGATCTATCATGAAAATAAAGGCAAACCCATTTTAGAACAGTACCACCCCAAATCCAAATCTATTTCGTAAAGTGTCCACAACATGACCAAATGATGTATGTATCGGGCTGCCTTATGTCTAATAAAACTAACGAAACGTACTTTCTATTCATTACCATTAATAAATCATTTTAACTTTGAGCAGAAGGCTGTTTCAGTGCTACAATATTTACGATATGACGACTGAGCCACGAGAGATAACTTATTACACTGAGTCAACAATGTTTTAAAGTTGTCTGCTTCGGAGATAAAATGTGCTATTTATTATGGATTTTGATGTACTGAATTCAAAATATGACAATTAAAATTACTGATTGGCTACTGTTTCAAAGATATTTCAGTTTTACATTATATATAGTGTACACCTTGAATTTTTAATCATGAATTGTAAACCTAAATTCTTTTCCATATTTATATAGATACTGACACGGTATATATCTTGAAAACTAGAAACCCAATCAACAATATTAAGCATCGACTTTCACATTTCAGTGACCCATAATTAGTCAAGTTTGACTTCATTTGTTTTAAAACATTTTGGCTGTAGACCAGTGTTATTAGTGAGATGTGTCTGAAATAAACTAGAAAGATTACTGATGGGCTAAAATTTTCCACCTTTGCCTCCCAAAACCAGGCTTTTCAAAGGTGAATAACAATTGCAGACTTACAGCCTAGGAAAAACCCAACTCTCAAGAGCATTAATTTTTATCATGTACAGCAATAAAAAAACGTCTAAATACTTGGTAAATAAAATTAGTAGACATTTGGATCAAGTAAAAAGTTTTTACTTAGTAAGTTAATTTCAGAATACAACCTTTCAGAACCATTTTAAAATTTAACAAATTAAACGAACCATTTTGGGCAAATAGGATGTTGGAACATACCTAAGTGGTGGCGATAGTAATATTTATTCAACTGTGACCGTATAGTTGAAATTCTCTGTCTAAAAAGTTACTAATATCATTGGCTAATTTATGGCCACTCAAATTATTACCAGATATACAGAAACAGGTTTACAAAGAGAGAAAATTACAAACTTGAAAAGCCGCTTAGATATAGAGGTTACACACATTATCAATAACCTTTGGTAATACTCTTGACACTTTATTCATAAGCACTGTGACCTTGTTTCTTTATGTTTAAATCAAATCATATTTGAAGTTTAGACCGTCGCCCTATCTTTTCCAGTTTCCTTCTCTCACTGCTTTGGTGTTTTATATCCAAGTCTGACAAGGTACCATTGGACATTAACAGTATTACTTGAACTGTTAAAAAACACTACATTGCTCAAATTTTGAAGATATGTCCTTTTAAGCTTCTGGGGTTTGATCTCATAATTTTCCTAAATGATAGGCACTTAACATGTAAAAGGTGGCCTATGAAATTCTTGAGCACTTAAACGAACTAATGATCACTAAATAATACGTCAGGACTGAATTTACAGGCAAGGGGTGTCAGACTGACGAGTAATTAACAGGTCAAAGTGTGGCCCGATATACATATGTATGAAGAGGTAACATTACTGAGATGAAACCCAGCCAGTTCAATCAGCCAAAAAGAAGCTACATCTAGTTTATCACACAATTAGCATGTATATTAAAATCCCAGTAATAATTAATGCTTCTTTGCACAAAACAAGCAGTTCATATCAAGAAAATCCTTAAAGTCGACACAGTAACTAGATGAACAGCTGAATAGTTGGGGACGATGTGAATTAATAAGCCCAAGCAATCAGCCAGTCCCAGTCAATTCCCCATTCAGGTATTAAAAGACAGTATCCAAAAATTTTCTAACAGCCATATTTTCCCAGAAGAAGTGCTGTGCCCCAACTAAACAAAGAAACCGGGATTACTGCCTAATGTTGGGGCCGAATAAATATAAAAGTAGCATTTGCTTTAAGAAGAAAGCACCTAGAAAAGCAATTGCTTACAAGCAGAAAGCAAAGGGCCCAAAGCAATTGCTGAGCAATATAAATAACAATTTTGGCACATTCATGGCTTTTCTTTCTCTTACCTAGCAAATGTGAGGTCAACTAACAATAGCAGTATTCATTCCTGAACATTCGAATGGAAGAAGAAGTTCTTTTGATTTGTAATTCATCCCTGAACTGTCATAGCGGCTTATCAATACATACATGGTGCAGTCAATGGCCCCAAGCGTAAAGGGAAAACCAGCAGGCTTATCAGCCCACCGTTGCTTTGCGTCCGTCAGATCAGCATTAGACACAGGAAATTTTTTTTCCATGTTGGGCGTTGGGCGATATGCGGTCAAAATACATGCAACGTATGTGCCAGTGGGCTAGGCTATCCCAATCACCTCTGCTGGGGTCTGGTAGCCTGGATCTTGCTCATCGCGCAGTTGTCGCCATGCGCTCCACAAGCTCCACCGCGTGTCTCAGCCTTTCCGGGCAGAAATGTTTGTGCAAGCCGCTCAGCATTTTCCTTTATCAAATCGAACAATTTTTCGATAAATTATAGAGATGTCTCAGCACGATTAATCCTGTTCTTATACGCAGTGACGTACTCTTACGGCCGCGGAACGCGCGTGCTCTGGTTAAGCATGAACGTGGTAAAGATCAACTGGTGGGGAGCTTCCCCATGAACTACGAACAAATGCTTTAGTTT
Source organism: Zoroaster sp. YZ-2022 (assembly GCA_029582265.1). NCBI lineage: Eukaryota > Metazoa > Echinodermata > Asteroidea > Forcipulatida > Zoroasteridae > Zoroaster > Zoroaster sp. YZ-2022. The sequence goes on from CM055816.1 coordinate 9,637,416, forward strand.
ATACATTAAATTAGCATTTGCTAATTTATCAAACATTGCTTACAAAACAAACACTGCTTCTGCTTATAAGCAGAAAGATTTTAGTTATAATAATTGTAGTTTTGTTATAAATATTCGAAAAAGCCTAAGAAAAGCATTACTTTTATTCAGCGTATCAATACAAAATTTCCGGTTTTGACAAACCTTTCTTTTTCCATCAGCACCTCAAATTGACACCCCTCCATCGGCACCTTTGTCCCATTGGCCTCCCTTAAATCCTCTTCCCCCATAAAGAAAAACCCCCAGCCTCTTCCGTCATACGCGCGGCCCCCCCCCCGTATTTGAAAGCACACACCAACCTTTTTTTGTTTTTCCCAGCCCAAATTTTGTCCGGGAAACAATAATAATTCAATGTGTTATTACAAAAGCGGAACTGTTTCCATGATTTCAAAACGATTGTATTGCGCACATGGTAGCCATTGGTATATTTCTATTTATTTTCAAAACGCATCACGTCCAAATTATAACAACGATTTCTTCTAGAATTCTATACACGAAAAATTGGGCAGTACATGGTGTACGTAGGCAGAATAACAACGGAAAAAAAATCTACAACTTTAATTAGAATGTCAGTCGGACATCTTGGGGTATAGGGGTTTGGGGAGTCAGAGGTCCGAAAAAGAGACACAATAATTATAATCATTGGCAAAATAACTTTTAAAATGAATAATAATTTTAAAATAAATCACATTTATAAAGCACATTCCAATCTATTGAGCCCCCAAAGCGCTGTACATGCATTTACACAATATGTAAATACAATTATGAGCACATTGGACTTTAAACATTCATTTAAAAATCATTGTCCACATCCAAAATGACTATTATACGAAAAGGCTCTGCAGTTGTATAGTTGTTTCGTAAACCAAATAAACTACAGTTGTTTACAAGGTTAGTCTCGATGAGTGGATAACCATTACGAGTTGAAACACAAGTTTCTAAGCCGCTTCCGCCTGGTTAAAACACACCCCTCAAAAAAATAAATAAAATACTTTGGGGAGTGGTCTTACATCATTAGACATACATCCATTCTTATAATATTGCACATTATTAATTGTGTGCGATGTGGTCGTGACAAACATTATCAGAGCTTAATTAAAGTGTCATATTGTATTTACAATCCATCTGGAAACGCTATTAGTAAGCCATTAAATTAGTCTAATTGCTTTCCCCTTTTAATAGCTTTAAATTTAATCTTGTAGTTATCCATACCCAGTAGGGTTTACAATGGACTGGAAACTAACAGTTCGCAATAGCGACAATCAGTAGCGATTGACGCAATACTTTAGCGGAAGTGATTAGTTACTTGTTTTTATTATTATCAATTGTGTGGCTCTTATAATATATTACACAAAACCCAAATGCGGAAACTCTAACAGTAAGCCATTAAATTTAATTGCTTTCCCTTTAATAGCATAAATTGGATTTTGTAGTTATCCCTTACCAGTAAAAGGAATTTACAATGGACAGGGGCAGCAGGTTGACAATAGTTCGCAGATTTTGTTTATTTTCAACTAAGCAGCATATTCATCTCTCTTAACCCCTGTGGTGAATTGTCATTGTAATCATCTTGTATTTTCTTTTGTCCACAACACCTGCCTCATTGCTACAATAATACGTTACCAGAACAATTTGGCCATTTAATAAAGAAAAAAGAAGCAAGCAACTAACAATTCACACCACCTTTTTAAAAAGTGTTTGAGAAATATAAATATTTTAATTAATCAAATACAAAACTTTGAAATTGGTTTCTGCATCTCTAGAAATTTCATTAATCCTTTTTAATAATTGTGTCTAGAAATATAATTTCTGCCTACGTGCACAAATGCATATAACTTATAGAGAAAGACAGAGCGAGAGGCCTTGATCTCTTGCCACTGGGTTGTTCTTGCATAAAACTTGCCATAGCCATCGCGCGCGCGTATTGAAAGCGCACACTTCAAACAGCTTGTGACTCCAAAGGTGTATAATTCCAATGTGTTATTACAAAGACGGAACTGTTTCCATGATTTCGAAACGATTATATCGCTTTGACATGGTAGCCATTGATATAATTCTATTCTTTCATAAAACGTATCGTTCAGTATAACATAACGATTTCTTCTAGAATTCTAAAAGTGGAGCGTACACTTGTGAACGTGAGCAAGAAAAACAACGGAGAAAATGAAACCATTAAAATCCTACATATTTCAATTGGAATTTCAGTCTATGAGCATCTAGGAAGTTCTGGAAATTCAGGAGAGGTCCAAGAGTCATTATGTAAGTACTAAGGTTAGCTAGAGGTCCTACTGCCATCCCTCTCATTGTCTCTAGAAAATCTTTTGACCTTACCACCCCCTCATCAGACACCACGTAAAGGCTACGTCATTTGCTTGTGGCTGCAGTAATCTAAGTATCATTGTGGATCAGTGGAGCCTAAGGGAAGATTAGTGGACGAAATACCTAGCAAAAACAAACATATAGAATTTACAGCAAAATGCAGAACTTTCTTCCAACAATTTGCTGTAATACCATTTAATAAACATGGTGAACTTATTACAATTTCTATAAACAATATAGTAAACTAATACGTTTCCTTTTATTTGTTTACCATTCGTTCTTTTCTGACCCCAAACAAAACCTGGCTATATTTATATATACACAACGGAATGCGCGTGAAGTTATCGATCAGTGAACACGGTGATCCGTTGTTGTTTATTGCATCCGCACTAAAAATGCTGACCGCTAGCATTCAAATTGATATAGTGGTTTTCCCCGTATTTGGGAGTTTCTACGAAATTCCCAAGACTGTTCATTAATAGTAGCGGTTCGTGATTATAGTGGTTTCGTGTATGGTAGCGGTTCGTGTGGGTAGCAGTTCGTATGTAGTAACGGTTCGTGTGTGGTAGTGGTTCGTGATTATGGCGTTCGTGTGGCGCCATTGGATCGTGTCAAAACGCCTGGTACGGTTTTTAACCGAACTAGATCAATAACCCGGTGTTGGATGCATGGGCGGATCCAAAGTGCTGGGGGGCTGGTCAAAGAACGATTTTTCCAATTGCTACAAAAAATTGTCGACAATCAAAGGGAGATAAAACAAAGCGCAGTGAAATGGAGAAATACGCTTTTACGATTGCCAGGGGTTTACGGCCGCCAGCCCCTGGATCCGCCAATGATACGGTTGTGCGGTGTGACCTCGGACGTTCAGACTCAATCAGTGCAAGCCTTCTGCAATCAGCTTTATGTTCTTTATTTTCCAGCTGATTCCAATGATCATATCGCAAAATTGTTGATTGTGGGCGGTTCATTTTAAATGACTAATTAAGGTCTAGCTTTGACCCGTTTGGTCCCCACTGCATGTATATACGTTGTCGTACAAAGTAACATCGCGCATGCAGTTGCCTAGGTAACCCAAATAACCAATGAGAACACGATCTTTCGTATTTTAGATTTGGTTATTAGGTCTGATAAACTCTGCCTTAAATGTGGCATGTACAAGAGGATGAAGGCGCGATGACGAATGGTCACTGTATGTAGATGTTGTACGCATATATGGCACAGTAATGTATAGTATTACTACATACATTATGCTACAATACATGCGCCCTGTCTTTTTCATATAGATGTAGTGCATACAGTATACACTATGGATCCATGCATTGCGTTTTATGTGCACTGAGTTAGGATAACAGCGGGGCAAAATTATGCGACCAAACCGTTCCCAAACGCGCCTTGATCAAAGGCTAATACGTGTGACGAGCAGGCGTAACAAAAGTAAAGAACATTTGGAAATATTACTTTATAATATTAATATTTTCCAAACCAATAAATTTTTACACAAACCAAAATATTTGTTGATCTAACTTTTATTTTATTTTCAATTTTAAATGTGCATACTCAGAGGCCCGTCCAGTTATTCCAATCCCAAAGGCCATCCTCTACTATAGAGGCAACATCATTTCGGAAAATGGTCCTGCAACTTCTAGGACAATTAGGACCAGGGTATCAAAATTACTCTTGCTTGAAGTCAAGGACCCAGGTCATGATATTGGACCATTTTGCAAGTCCATCACAAAGTTAACTCTAAGTCTAGAATAATAGAGCTCAGCAAATAGATTTTGTCACTACCGTATTTTATTTAATGAGTTACCCATAATATACAGCATAACCATGACAGGCAACGTTTTCAGTTGATGAACCTCCTTGTTGCGTCATTGTTCTATATAATATATTCTAGTTTAACGTGGTAGTGTATTCTTTTGTGTGATATTTCTCACCGTTCATTTACCATTATTTCGATTCTCCTGCCTCCAAAGTAAATACATCCAAGGAGGCATCGTCGGGGATGGGATATATCCCACCCATATTTTGGACTGGGTGGGATGGTCCATAGAATCATCCCCCAAATTTTCCATACGTTAAGAAAAATATATATAATAAAATACACATACAGAACTTCAAGCTATACCGTGCACCAAATTTCAAAATCACCCCCACCACACTTACATTTACTTGATGAGTACATCATTAACTTTCATTGTAAACTATTGGTAATCTTAAAAGAAAAGAAAAAACAAAATAAGTCTGTTTTCAGTAAGACCTTATTGTTTACAAGCCAACTGTGGGAGGAATGACCGACAAAGGGCTTGAAAACTAAATGAAAATTAAAGTCAGGTGGATTTTAATTCCGTAATTGAATATTATTGTTGACTGGGTTGATCATGATTGCGAATTGGGTCTCAGGCCACTGATGGATCGGGGAGGGCAGGCAGGCATATTCCCCCCTTTATATCATCATACGTAATTTACCATCTTGTTTTGTATAGATTTCCTATTTTCGTCCGTGTTTCCACCTTCATTTACCTTACAGCCTAGTTCTCACTGCCCTCAGTTAATACATCATTACATTCATTAAAAAACTATTGTACAACAATACGTTAATTCCTTTGCTAACTGAGGAGAAAATGATCAGACCAATTTCAATTCCAAGCTCAGTATAAGACATCCCAAAGGTAACAGTGAAGTACAGGTTTATGACAGGCAAAGAGGAACAAGCTTTAGAGGAATCTGCGTGGTTAAATACATCTGACACACTGTAAATATTACGTCATTGCATCATTTTGTGTTTATTTTGACAAAGTTTTCGTCATTATGTACAATAAGCTCAGTTTTAAATTATTTATTTTTAGTTACTAACTTTCCAGTGAGACGAAAACTAAAATGATCAGTGGTCTAATAAATACACACAAATTAAAACATAATTTATCACGATAAAAAGTACTCAAGTTAATACGGTTCGACAACGTTGCAGGACTGTGTGTATGCATGCGCCTTCATTGCATTCAACAAACGTTCGTCATGAATACACTATGGTCTACTATGGTGGCTCTGAAAGGATAGTGAGGTGTAAAGAGAAAGAGGAACGTACAATTTCAGTATGCTTTGAGATGAAACATGATTTCACCTTTGGGAAGTTGGTCAGGGACGGGTGATTCCCCATGCTTATGTATGACAGGGGGGGGTAATGGTAATATACACAAGTAGTATAAAATACACCCAGTAATTATCGTTCCTGGCTATTATAACAATAAATATTTAATTTTAAAACAAAGCACTGAAATTATTGCAATATTCCCTTCATTTGAAATAACGATTCACACTTTAAAAAAACCTTTCCCCTTGACATTGTCATACTCACATATATTTCTAAAAACTAAACTTTTAAATTTAATACCGATTTTGTTTGTGGAATTAAATAATAATGGTGTCAGCGGTAGGGCTTAAGTTGGGATAGGAGGAGTAGGTCAGGGGTCCTGCTTGTATGCCCTCCTGTCTTCCAATCATCTGAAAATCAATGCCATTGACAACCCCCTACGTTTGATCGTAGTTTCATGTGCTGTAATATGAGGATCATTGGCAGATCCGTGGGAGCTAAAGGGGCAAATTAGCGGATCAATTGGAGCCGGACAAAGAAATGATGCCCATTCAAGCTACTTTAAGATTTATAGTGGCCCCTTTTAAGCAGTTCCCCATTTTCAATCACCTTGGATCCGCCTAGCAGGAGCTTGTACTTTTTGGACTTAATGGTGGTCTGTCCTCAAACACAAGCTTCATATGTGATAAGCATATCTTTCGTGGCGTTTATCATATTATCATTACAGTATAGTTTGTTGTCGAATTGTTTGAGAGATTCAAATTGATTGTTGACATATCTTTCATTGACAGTATCATTAATATTATCATTACAGTGTATAGTTTTGTTGTCAGTGTTGAGAGATTCAAATTGATTGTTATTATATCACCATTGACAGTATCATTAATATTATCATTACAGTGCTATAGTTTTATTTTGAATTGTTTGGGAAGTTCAAATTGATTGTTGACATATCTTTCGACAGTATCATTCCTTAATTATCATTACGATGTATTAGATTGTTTGGAGATTCAAATTGATGGTTGGCATATTCTGCATTGACAGTGCTAATGTATCGACCCTGCTGTGTGGTTTGACTTTTCACATAGGGTTTGAACATTTGCCCTGAAAAGGCGTCCTGCTATCATCCCTCATCAGTCCCTCTTTAATTTGGACACAAATAGTGCGTTCTCATTGCTTCATAAATCGTGTGCATTAGTTGGCGGATCAGTGGAAGACCAGCTCATTTTATGCCATGTTTCCCCCTTTCATTACCTACAGCTTAGTTTCTTGCTGTCTTCAGCTAATACTACAATACAATCGTGAACTTATCTGGCATTCTAAAGAAATAAATTAGAATTTTATTTTGGGGGTCACAAGTAATAAACTTAAATGAACTACGAACAGATAGTATATAGTAATTATCAAGTTTTAATTTGGGTCACGTGTGTATGAAGTTGGGCCAAATAATTGTATAATGACGACAACATCGTCCCAGGATGTTTCTATGGGGTTTTATGTAAGCTGTTACCCCAGCATTTAAAACTTTGTTTCCACCACGTAAAGACTAATAATCATACTTCTAAAATAAAATTTAATATTATAATTATGAATATGCATGAAGCTGGTTCGAGCAGGACCCTGTATTCATAATGTATTATGAGGACAATAAGGACATAGACCAGATAAGTAAGACAATGTTACCCATATTAAAAGGGACAATATCGTCAGGGGATCAAACAGGGGCATGGAATTGGGTGCATGCTAGTTTAGATTAACTCATCAGTGAAACGATAATACACTACCTTAATAAAATCATATTATCATTTGCTGCTGCATAAATAGGCCAGTGATTTTCCAGTCACATTTCATCTTAAACTAGATCCTGCCGATTCAATGCCTATTTGAAGATCTCTCAGTCAATGATACTGTCCGCTAACAAAAATATTATTCATATTATAAATACTTCCCTCAGTAATTGAGTCTTTTAGTTTATGTTTCAAGAATTTAAAAAGATGTTAAGACATTAGAAATAGTCAGCATGAGGTCACGTGGATCAGTTCCACCAGTCGCTATATTTTGCAGACACTTGGGAAGCAATGGTATGCGATGTTATGCACACACGTCGTGTAGGGCAAAATTAAATCAATGTTTTATTATATTGTCCTAGTAAGATTTCTAAAAATGTTTTATATTATGACGTTAGAACTCCTTTTGCCGAAAACGGTTCTTCTAACACCTGATTTGAATTATACAATTTTTACTTAGGGTAAACCCACTGCATTTTGTTAGGGGTTTCTAAGAAACAGGTAGTTCGCATTGCTAAACAACATTTCAGGTTCCGTGATCTTTTTATTTTGAAAATCCTTTGTTGAAAATCTCAAACTTTAAAACTGATCTATTATCTTAATTTGGGGAAATTTGGTTTAAATGTTCATAACACTGCCTGTTTGGTTTCAATCTTTTGATTTAAATTCAATTGCTTCTATTTCACTCCTATGGACTCGTAGTTCATCAAATGGTAATGTTATGTGTGGTGCGTGTGGACAACTCACTCAAACAATGGCCTATTGAGTCTTTTTGTACATGTAAGACAAGCTGTTTTCACCACGACATCTTTTGTGAAACATAAAAGTAGTTTATTTGAATCTTATATGAATATTACGTTTCATCCCAGTCTAAAACTACATCCAGTCTTACTCTGTTTTGCTTGACTTATCTTTGTCTTATATCTCACCAATGATTGTGTTTGTCCATAGGAAGAAGACCAAAAGCTTTACTTCCTCATTTTTTCCTTACATGTGACCTGTTTAAATTTTGTTTTGTTTTGAATTGTTTACTGTTTATTTTGTGTTAGATCATTTACAGCTTATAGTTTTATTGCATCTGTCTTAAATGAATTGGAACAAATAATGAAAAGGTATTTCTTTTATAAGTTGGGGATGAAATAAATGTTTCTAAATAATCATTATTCTGCTGATGATCTGGTACTGATGATCTCGTTTCAAATTGAACACCAGTGTTTTCCTCAGCTGCAATTGGCAAAGCATCAGTCTGAGTACCAGACCCCGGAGACCTCTCATCAACCTCTTCCGAAGCCGTTTATTACCTGGCTACAGTCTGTGAAACTACCCTGTGGAAGAAGCCTGTATTCGATTTTGTGATTTTGATATCCCTCTGTGGTGTTTTTGCATTAATAAATTAAATGTTAAAGTGTTCTTGTTGAAATAAAATTTGATATCTTCATTGAAGGCCTTTCTGCAAATTTATTTCTTGATCTGGTGCTGATGGCTGGCATACAGTGTAAAAAATGTTCTTTATTTCCGTTAGTTAACCAGCGTTTCCCTCCAGGCCAGCGCAGCGAAGCCAGTCGGACGCAGGACGAAGACACTGGGTATAACTCGAATAACCCATGTGCACATTGTGTTGCTATAGTCTCGGTTTTATTTTTGCATGGGGGAGGATAAGTGAAAGTAATTGCGGTGACACCATATGAAATGCTCAATTGATGATAATTGAATAAGAAAAGAACTGGAGTACAACTTAACGTTTCGATCAGTATACTCGATCATCTATCAGAATACAGGACTCTGGAAAATGCTGCTGCTTAATTAGTAGACTGCTGGAGGATCATCCATGGATGGACTACTGGAGATTAGTTCGTTGAGGTGCGCAGGCGGGAACTGTTGAGACTAGGATCCTAGGGAGTTGGGGAGAGGTGTGCTCACTGAACTGAATCAGTTGTTAATAAGCACAGGGGATGGAGGGTGGTTGACTTGGGATGGAGATCCCTCAGTCTAGAATTCAGGTTATGGACTTTGGGATATGAAGATCTTCAGTCCGTAGTAGTAGTCGCAAATGTCGCTGATGTGAAGCGATGCTCTGTGGCACAGTGTTGTATTTGACAATCTCGATAGCTCTCTGATGCGTCACAGGGTGCCATGCGTCGATGGAACGATGAGTTGGAATGCCTGCCGAATATCTGGTGGTCGCCAGTGTGCAGTGCTTGACGATGGCTGACTTTGAAATCCCTCTACGGTCGGCGCTCGGTGTTCTTTTCAGTCTGATGGGGAGATTCCGTGTTTTATTTCTTTTATTGTGGACAAGGTAACACATAAAACTGAACCATTTTTCTTTTGAACAGACACCTCAGGCTGTTCTGAGTTTTCTTGACAATAGTTATTTTTAGGTGTGAGTGTAAATGACATGTTCATTGCCTAAAACTTGTGAAACGTAAGGGGGTTTTAAGTAAAATGTTTAGTAACATGGTTGTATGGATATAATAAGGGTTTAACGCACATCAATGAGGCTGAGGTTGAGGCGAAATTGTAATTTCGTGGTTTGATGTTCAATATGCATGAAGAATAACTTGCAAGTCCTAAAATGCTGTCAGATGGAATCGATTCTCACTACTTATGACGCTTACGAAACCCTGAACCAAACTTATAAATGATGCAATGTTCCCAGATCAGGGTATATTTTTTGCCAGGACCATGGCCAATTTCTATGAAATTCCCAATTTTATAAACATTTTCAAAATTACCACATTCGTCCTGAAAAAACCCCGCATCCATGAGGTGGGGAGGAGGGAATTAATTTTTCCTATTTGGGGTGAACTTAAACATTTAGGAATAGAATACGTTTGATACTAAATCACGGTATGCCATCCTCTGTACGTGTTACCACTTGACTCTGTCTGTTGACCACAACTACATTAACAGCTTTTTGACACCTGTTCATGATATTTACATTCAAACAACATCACAGAAAAGCGTCCTCAGCATGTTTAGGCTCAACATGTGAATACAATCTAAGTTGTTTACAAATGTTGTTAGAATTCTAAACACCATTGACCCATTGTGTGTATACAGACCGACCCTCATCTAGTCTCGTACTAGATCCCGTCAGTCCCGGGGGGGAAAAACAGAATTGAACATGGAAAAATGATAAGCCACCTGGCGCCTCAGGGACAGGGGAAAAGGTTTCCAATTCCCCCTCCCCCACAAAAATAGTAGTAACAAATACATCGATAATCATCAGTGCGTTGGGGAAGTTAAAAAACTTACTCACCCAGCTGCATCATGTTCACAATACTTTGCAGCTTTTTTTCTGCGGCCGCGTGCTGCATTGGGGATCAATAATTGGGTATTGGCTGTGGTTTAACAATGAAAAACATGGCGGCCGTGGGTCGATTGCGTTTACATTTGGGCACCTAAGTTAAGACAACATAAATATTTAAAAACCACTGTGAAAATAAGCGTATAATGATAATCGATTTGCTGGTTCAATTCTTAAACTAAATTATAATTAAACAAGGGTTACAAATTCAAACGATTCTCCAGCATCCTCCCGAGCATGGGTTTCCCCCAGTAGTCACCTTGATTGATCGATTGTCTCTCCGTGCCAGTCATGCAGATGGTCCACATGGTTTTAAAAGGGGCACTGCCAAAGGCCCTATACCTCTTTCGGCCCCTAACTCCTATTATGCCAGCAATGCTCTGGCCAGGTATTTGCCTGCCTCTCTTAGGCAAATCAAGTCTCTGAGTATGGTGTTCAAAACAGCCACATGCATTACGAAGGTGTGCAGCGTCCGCTTAGGGTTCCGCGTCGCTTTACTAGAAGTGTGTCGCGTCGCATTAGAAGTGTGTGCGTCGCTGGGGTGTTTATCGCACTAGAGTGTTGTCGCGTCACTAAGTGTTCTACCATTGGTTTTCTGTGTGATGCGTATGTGACTGCAAATTTTTTGACTAATTAATATAGGACTAAAAATAATGTGATCCGTATTCACTAGAAAAGTAAATTATACCGGCAGCAGCTGGATGATTTGGCACGGCTAGCATACATACAGTACTAAACATGAATTTTAGGTTTATGTTCCTTTTAAAAAAGTCCTCCACAGCCGCATTTTTTGTTAACGAAAGGTTTTTGTTTCTGAATTGATGTTATGAATTAACAAAAATGTTTAAACCGTCTATTACAAATACATAGCCCAGCTAGTCTCAAGTTCCAATATATCTACTTGGGAAGGTGGCATTCTAAACCACAAACTTCTGTGCCATAGTGTGCTAGATCATGCATTCTCACAAAATAAATGAGAACTGCTGTGGATTGGAGAATGATGACCACTGTACCTCGAGGGACAAAGGAGGTTTTCCCAGGAACCCCTCTTCCCTTCCCAAAAAAGAATAATACAAATAACAAATGTCTAATGAATCGTCGTTGGTGCGTTGGGGAAGTTAAAAACTTACTCAACATGCATCGTATTCATCTTTTGCAACTTTTTCTGCGGCGCGCAATATTGCATTGAAATCAATAATAATTATTATTGTTGACGGTTTATTTCAATGACATGGCGACCCATAATTAATTTTATTTAGTACTAAAGTTAAAACAGCATAAATATTAAAAAACCACTGTAGGAAATAAATAATATAATAAATAATAAATAAATTTTAACACCTGAGTTAATTTTTTTAAACTAATTAAATTAAAAAAAAAATTTGATCCTTCAATTCTCAACCTCCCAAACATTGGTTTAGTGATCCCGCCGTTAATCGATTCTGTCCTCAAGATACACAGTGTGATCCTTCAAGAAAGGTCACATGGTTTAAAGGGGCACTGCCAAAGGGCCCCTTACCCTCTTTATTTCACTCCTATTATATGCAACTTAATGCTCTAGCCAGGTATTGCCACTGCCTCTCTTGGTAAAACAACTCTGGTATGGGGTGTTCTCGGCGGCCCACATGCATTGCCAAGAAGAGTGTATGGCGTCGCATTAAGTTCACGCGTCGCACTAGAGTGTTAATCGCGTCGCACTAGAGTGTTGTCAGGTATCGCACTGGTATTGTGCGTCGCACTAAAAGTGTTGTCGCGTCGCACTAGAAGTGTTGTCGCGTCCCTTTTCGTGCTGTTGGTTTTCTCGTATGAAAGAGCCGTATGTATTCAAATTTTTGACTAATTAATATATAGGGCTAAAATAAATGTAAATCTATGTATTTACTGACCAATTATACAAAAGCAGCAGCAGACTGGTTGGCGGCTGGCAGCATCTGGTACAAACATAGCGTTTGGGGATTTATGTTCCTTTAAAAAAGTCCTTAACCCCATTGTTATTTGTTTGGAAAGGTTTGTTTTCGTTAGTGTTATGATAACAAAAAATGTTACTAATCCTGTAACAAATATTTACAACCTAAACTAAATCGATCTAGCTTATGGAAGGTGAGCATTCAAACCACAAGACTATCCATGCCACTTAGATTTGGCGGTGGAATTAAAGTACAGAAAAGACCTTTGTAAAATTGTATTTATAAAATAATATAAATTATTTAATGCAAAAATATTTACTCAGAGCCTACAGGGTTCACTCGTCCACCCTTGGGTCCATGGCAGGCGCGCAGGAAGCGGGGGGAACAGTGTCTGTTTACCCCAATAATTCTCAATAATAATAATAATAATAATAATAATAATAATAATAATGAACATTTGTAATGCGCCGGTATACATCAAAATACATGGTAAGAACAATGCCAATGTAGGTACAAAGGAACGATGGTTGTAAAAAGAAAAATGACTGGCCCTAGTCCCAGAATATACTGAAGCCGTGCGTATTCTGAAACAAAGGAAAAAACCCTGCGCACATGTATATAAACAAAGTTTGATTAATAAAATAGAAACACCGTAGCGATACTCTTCACATATTAAAAGCTTCAAACAAGGTATAAATACGTCATCATAAAAGTCAATAGTTAAACATAGAGTAAGTCACATCAATTTTCTCCATTCGGCGAATCAAGGTACTAGCGCAAGGGTTAGTCGCCTCTTAAAAACAAAGTGTTGAATCAAGCATTTTAAAGAGTTCAGTCGGTGACAACTCTTTATATGGTGGATTTAACTTTTAAAAGTGTTGATTACTTGACGTGATACGAAGTTAAGGCTTGGCTGCTCGTGATTAACTTTCTTTAATTGAATTTAACGCAGGTGTTGTCACTCGCGAACTCTTCAGATTGATTCTAACCACTTTGGTTTCAAAGTTATGTCTTTTATATACTGATGCTTACTCGCAAACCATGGAAAATTTAAAATTACCCTGAATTTTTGGGGTCGCTGTCATCAATATTTCCCTTCAAAAATTGTGTTTTAAAAAACTGTTTTTAAAAAAATTTTTAAAAAAAGGAATTTCTTATTGTACATGTACAACCTGTCAAAATATGTCCAAAAGTTGTTTGAGATAATCAAATTTGTCACACAACCTTCTTTCATATTATGACAGGAACACATTTAAAGTTCATGGGATAATTTATTTCATATAATAAACAACCTGGATATATTTCACTATTATGAAACTTTCATATGAACAGGTTATGCATCAGGTACATTATCCTAAACAGAAAATAAATATATTTTATACAGAAAGACTCTTACAGTTCATGGGTTCAAGCTAAGTTAAGTCTTAATTGTTAACTGGAGATCATTAGAATTTTTATTATTTTTATCTATTATTTTCTAGAACATTGGGCTGCGGGTCAGTAGAGTCCCCAGCCAGTTCCCAATGACCAGTTAACAGTTGTACTTAAGGTGCCAATTATGAGAAAAATTGTTTTGATATTTATTGATATTTCAAACATATTTGTTACTTTCATTGTTTCTCTAGTTTATATTGGATGTTACAGACTTAAGAATTTGAGGGTTGATTAACAATTTCTTTCTGATTGTGTTTAATTCTGTATTATTTTACTTTGCATTTCCCCACTTTTATGTGTTACTGGTTATCCATTGATCAGTTTACTTACACTTTTATTTCTGTTTTGGACTGATAAAGATAATATTAGTCATCACCGAGCTTAAATTTTAAGTAATTTCTATCTCTAGTTGATAATTATTTATATTAATATTCAGTGGTTTATTGTGTTTTGGGGAGATAATAACCATTAAACTGTAACTTACCAACAAAAACCACTTCAAATTCAATAGTCTTTCCAGTAGAGCTGAAACCCTCTCATGTAATACAGACAGATAGCTGGGCGGAAAACTAATGAAACTTTCACGGTGGCCTGTCATCAAGGCTTAGATTTATTGATTTCCTCTCTCATTTGACAAATGATTGATATAATATTCGGTAGTTTGTTGTCGTTTTGTTGAGATAGTGCTGTACAAACACCCAACAATACCAAACAAAAACAGGCCCCTCTATGATAACAAATGTATAACTTCGATACAAAACAGATTCGATTTTGTCCTTACACCGACGTATAGGCACTGTATACTCAATACTCAATGACAAAATACAAAATAAGTGATTAAACTTGTTTTTAAACCAACAACATGTTTCTGTCAATTTAATTATTTTAACAGACCCCAGAGTTAGACTCATAAAGTCCATGTCATGGATGACAATCCTACTCGCCCATTCCGCACCTATACACTCCTTATATAACAACCAACAACAACTTTTTGAATATTATTGTTTTTATTTATAGATTATTTCATGCACACAACAGATCAGACTGGTTGAGGTGATCGTGGCTTCCCGCACTCATGCGGGCATGATGTTTGATGGTATTCGGGTGTACGTGAGTCTTGACCCTAAGGCTAAGGCGTATTGCAGCGTCATTTGCACTTCGTCTTCCAAATATACCTTGTTTATGTTGTGAATACCTTGCTGGAAACATCATTGAGTGAGGTGGGTTTCGCTAAAACAGGGTTTCTTCAGCCATTTGTTTAGAACAGATAAATGCTACATGAAGCCAGAAAATGCAGGGTAATAATCTGGAAAGGGGTCGACGGTTGGATGGAAAACTCAGGACGAATGACGAATTTTCGACGCTGAATCATTCCGCCACAACGGACATGGTTGATTGCTAAAAGCATGGAAGATAATCCTACTCAAACATCCCCACCTACCTATATACCCCAATAACCTGTAACAACAGCAGCAGCATGTAGCAACAACCCGGGAAAATAAATAAATTTAAAATCTTACATATTTCAATTGGGAATGTCGGTCTGGGCATCCCAGGACTTCAGGATTCAGGAGGATGTCCGCTATTCCGATGTTAGCTGAGGCCCTCGCACCATCCCACTCTCGTCGTTTCAAAATCCTGTCTTTTCGACGCCACCCCGCCAGACCACCACGTAAAAGCTCGTCATTTGCTTGCTGGCGTCGCAGAAACTAATACTAAGTATCATTGGCAAGTGGAAGCGGGGGAAGATTAGCCGGATAAAGGAGGCACAATAAATTTACCCTTTACTTTATATGAACCTCTTTCAGTTTTCACCCTTTTGCTGCCGGTATGTTTCATTTCCAATTACAGTCCACCCCTCTTCAAAAGGTGCTAATGTACTGTTTGGACTGTTAAAGATAATATTAGTCTGCTAAAAACAAATTGATTTCATATCTCTCATTGACAAATGATTCTTGTAATAAACTAGTAGTTTATTGTCCCAAGGCTAATTAACCGTTACAAGCACAGCAATTAATACCGAACAACCGCTTGATTCAATAGTCTGTTCTCAGTAAAATACGACCTCCTACTTCTCTTATTTCCCCTCAATAAGCCAGTTCAAGTCTCCAGGCCCTTTGACTTTTAAATTTTAATGGTGAATATTGTTGAAAACAATTCAACTTGCGCAATTACAATTGCGTCTCAAACCAGTGGCAGTTAGAAGAGGTAGGAATAGGGGCAGTTTACCATCATCATAATTATAATTCAACATGACTTTTTTGAAATACGTGACGAGTGTTCTGTGCAAATTACGGGCTGGAGGCACCTGGGGCATACATAAACCTCATTCCCCCGTGATGCCCCAGTGTGAGTTTGATATCAATGTAATGCAGTAAACTCAAAGAAAACTGACCTAAATCTGCTTTAAGTTTCTAAACACAAAACCAAAATATATATATATCTGAGGAAAGGAAACTTTGGAGTTTGGCCTTCCCTAAGACATGTTTTCTGCGTTAATTCTGGCCTTCCCATGGTGTATTTTGACATAACATATTGCAACGGTTTGTTTTATGTTGCTGTTTAGCTTTAATTTTTTGTACCGACAACCGTAACATAGGATCTTTTAAAACTACGTCTGGGCATGATCATCAAGCAGTCATTGATGTTTTGTGGGACCGGGCTTGCTTCTGCGTTTTTACAAAGCAGGTGGCAAAATGACTAGCAAACTACCGTTTACCAAGTCTATATCTGTTGTTGGGAAATTTTTGCTGCGAAAAGGTGCCGTTAGTCCTCAGACGGTACCGAAAAATTGGCTTTGAAAGCTCATGGACAAAATATCACACATCCGTGGGATATTTAAAGGACAATATCGTCACGATCTGAACAGGAATTTCAAAAGGGTCTTGGAGATCGGTGTCTAACGCACGCGACAGGCGACGCCCAAGTACCGATCCATTCTGGCGATCTATGTTTTCTTCATATTTTTCTACTAGTTTGAGACCGTTGCGATGAAATGTTAAAGCGCGTGCGTGCTGATACCGCAGTCCTATTCAATAAGCGGCAAATAGACCAACATTTTCTTGACCGATTGGACTCAAATAAAATAGTATTTTTATTTTTCCTTGTATTAGATATTTGCGATTATTCATGCACAACAGATCAGACTGGTGAAAGTCAATGGCTTCATCCTCCGTGGGCATGATGTTTTGTCCGGTGTTTAAGACGCGTGGTCTTGACTAAAAGGCTAGGCGGCATTGCAGCGTCTATTTACGCTCCGTCTTGTCTCCTTGTTTTATGTTGGACCGCGTTATATCGGCATTAGTATGAGGTGGGTTTCCTAAAGCAAGTTTTATTTGGCATTTGTTGAACAGATTGTCCTGACCGAAAAGGTACGCCAGGGCCAATAATCTGGAAGGTCGACGGTTGGATGGAAAAACTCAGGACGAATGAATTTTTCAAACAGCTGAATCCATTTCAGCACAATTTGGGTTTGTGATTGATTTTCCCGACATGGAAAATTCCTCCAAACATCCCCCACCTACCTATATATACCTCAACACAACAACAACAACAGTAGCAGCAGCAACAACAACAACAGCAACAAAATAAATAAGTCAAAATCTGCTGGTGGGAATGTCAGTCTGGGCATCTAGGGTTTCCGGGGTCAGAGTGTCGCCAGTCGTATTCGGGGCCCTACTTGCCATCCTGTGTTTTAAATCACTGTCACTTTAAACCCTTACACTCCTCATCATTTCCACAGCAAAGGCACAAATACATTTGTATGGCGTGTAAACTAATACTAAGTATCGTGGCAGATCAGAACCGGGAAGATTAGCGGATCGGGAGGCGAGCCACAAAGAGGACGATTAACCGTTCATCTGCCAAATAAATTTACCACTAACTGCTGGCTGCACATGGACTCTTTGACGGTTTCACCTTTTTTGCTGTATGATGTCTCGGTACTGTTTCATACCACGGATACCCTACTAATAAAAAGGTGCTGCACTGTTTGGACTGTTAAAGATAATATTAGTCTGTCATCAAAAATAAATTCAGTTCCATATCTCTCGACCGATAGTTTGCCTTATAATATTCAGTGGTTTTATTGTAGAACTAATTAGCAAACCTTTAAGCCAGCATGGTAATACCAGGCTAAAACCCATGGAATTCAATATTCTGTTCTCAGTAAGGCTGAGCCTCTCATATATTATTTCCACTCAATGAGCCAGTTCAGGTCAAGGTATGACTTTAATTTAGTAATTGAATGTTGTTCTAATTCAAATTTCATACTGATTCGCAATTGCATCCTCAAACCTGTGGATCATTCGAGAGGGGCAGGGTCAGGGGCAGTTTATAATCATACATAATATGTAGTTGCTGACTTTTAAAATGCGGCGATGTCTTATTTCAAAATGTTGAATAGAACCCTGAGGGCACAGACCTCGGCGGGGGGAGGCACGTGGCCCGGCCCGTTCCCCAGGTGGCACTGGGTTTAGATGTCAATGGCGATAAACTCAAGAAAACTAACCCTAAATCTTAAGCTGGTTTTAAAACACAAAACCAAAAATAAATATTTCCCTGAGGGGAAGTACTTGCAGAAACTTTGGGTTTGCTTCCCTAAAGACGTTATTTTCTGCGTTAATTCTGTTGCTTGTTTTGTTTTGACATAATGTACAACGGTTTGTTTATGTTGCTGTTTAACTGGTGCCATTGCATAACATGTAGGATGCTAAGGCTATGTCATGTAATAATAATTTAGGCTGCTTATATTGCACGGATTCATACACATATATGTTCATATACGCATCACAAAAATTAAAAAAAAATTACATAAATATAAGATATCTAAAACAAGCACTATAAAATATTACAAATAATGGATTTAAAATTAAAATTAAGAAAATATTTAGATTAAAGTTGATTTATTCTTTTGAAATTATTTATTCGTCTCTCTGAATATGCTATAATAATATGATTACAATTACATAAATTAATGATAATAAGCTATTTTAAAGGTGTTTCTTAAATAATTTCTTAAGACGTCTGGCAGCAATCATCAAACAGTCGTAACAGTGTTTATTGGACAGGAAACATATATAACTTTATAAGCAATAATTTTAAAAATGGCTATGAAGCTACCGTTTCCTGATCTGCATCATAATTTTTGTTTGGAATTTTCATTATATTTTCGTAACAGAAAACAGCAATTTAGTCCCTCAGATGGTACCGAAAAGTGGCTGGCTCATGGACAAATGTCCACATGGTGCCCAAAGGGACAATATCGTCACGATATGAACAAAATTTCCAACAGGGCTTGGAATCGGTGTCCTGGTTTAGATGAACACTCCGATTCCCATGCCATGTTGATCATGTTATTGTCCTTGCTTAAAAAACCACCGTAAAAATGTTTTGATACAAGACAAATTCTTTTAAACTAATTATAATTTAAAAAAATAAAAATGTACAAATGAAACCATTTCTAAATCTCTACTCCAGCATCCCCCAAAATATTTGTTCCCAGTAGTCTGTAATTGATCGATTTTGTCCACTCAAAGATACACAGTGTCCTCGCTAAAGGGGGCCCTCCTCTTTGTGCCCCCAATTTCCTCTTCTTCTCTAACAGGTATTGCCACCAGCCTCTCTTAGGCCAAGTAAGTCTCAGACTTTGGTCTCCATGCATCATATCAGACCCGCATCGACATTTACTCAGTCTTGTTTTACCGCTATGAAACTGATGTCCCAAATTACGGCCAAAATTATCATTTGATTCTGCCCTTATTTTTAAACGACTTTTTCATACAGGGGTTATAGACATTTTAATTCTGGCATTTAGCTCAAATGCTTTATTTTGCAGGTGCTCGGTTCCAATAACCGCGTATATACATGTATCGGAGTGTTCGCTGGTTTTGACCAACTACGATAGGCGGATGCCTTTTTTGTCTGGTGGCGCTTCGCGTATATACATGTATGGTGTTTTCGCTGGTTTTGAAGCCGACCTACGTACAAACCGGATTGCTTTTTTTGCTCGGGTTTCCAGCGCCGCGGCCTATACATGTATCGGGTATTTCGCTGGTTTAAACCGACCTATGACCACAGGCGGATACCTTTTTGGGCGCCCTTTACGATCAAGTCCCGTAATATATGCGCAAATCCAGTTTTATCGCTTCGGTATATCGCTGGCCCTCTAGCTGTAAAGTCCTCTGTGATAACACGGTGCAAACCAAGCCAAACTAAGGGAAGATTAGGGATAAGGAGGCAGGAACGAGGACAGGTATCCATTCATACCTTTAGTACATTTCCCTTACTGCCGGTGGACTCACCGACGGTTTCCCTTTTGCCTTTGATGTCTCATTTCATTTCAAGCCTCCTGGATCCATCCCTGCTTATAAAGGTGTCTGTACTGTTTTGGTTCTTGAAGATGTCTGGTTTGTCATTCAAAACAAGTTGTTGATTTCCATATCTCGTTGTGGGTAATTTATATTCATTGGTTTTGTTTGTCATTTATTTTGAAATAATATGCATTACAAGCACAGCTGATGTCATACGAGACAAAAGAGTAAGAGCTGGAAACCTCTCTCATTTATAATGCAGGCCGACGGCGGGCGGAAAAACGTCAATGACTTTCATTGTCCACCATCATCCGAAGAACAATTATGCCATATTAAAGGGGACAATATCGTCAGGATCAAACAGGGGCGTAGATCAGTGCATGCTAGTTTGGATTAACTCATCGGTGACCGAAATAATACCACATAATAAAGGTCATCATATTATCATTGCTGCAAGTAAAAAGGGCCAGTGATTTGCGGTCATTTTCGTTCAGCTAGATCACCTGATTCAATGCCTGTTGAAGTCTGCTCTGATCGTGGATACTGTCCTTTACAACAAGAATATTATTCATATTATAAACACTTCCTCAGTAAGTGAGTCTTTGGTTTTTTCAATTAAAAGATGTTAAGACGTCTGCAATAGTCAGCATGGGGTCGTGGGTTCAGTTCACCCCGAGTCGCTTATGTATTTGTTTGAACACTTGGAAAGCAATGAGTACGATGTTATACACACGTCGGTGGGCAAAAATTTAAATCAATTTGTTAATATATTGTCTATTAGTTTCTAAAAAAATTATTTTATTATGGCGATTAAAACTCTTTTGCCAAAAAGCAGTTCTTTCTAACACCCCTGATTTAGATTTGAAATTTTCACCACCCAGGCGACTTACTGCATTTGTTAGGGTTTCTACAGAAACAGGCAGTTCACCTTCATAAACAAGGTTGGGTTCCGTGGTTTTCAATTTTGAAATCCTTTGTTGAAATCTCAAACAATTAAAGCAAAACATCTAATTATCTTAATTTGGGAAATTTAGGTTGAAATATATTCATAACACTGAACGTCTTGGTTCCATTAATTCTTCTATTTCCTCCTATGAGATAGTTCATCAAATGGTAATATTTGTATTAATTTTAGTGGACAACTCACTCAAAATAATATATTGGGGTTTTATTACAAGACTAAGACAAACTGTTTCCCGACATCTTTTTGGCCAAAAATTTAAAATAGTATTTTAGAATCTTATATGAAATGTACAATTTTACATCAGTCTATAGCTTCATCAGTCTTATATATTTTTTGCTTGACTTGTCTGTTTTGTCATATCTCCTATTAATTATGTTTTGTGCATGTTTGGGAAAATTACAAAAAGCTTTAGCTATGTTTCCTTGCTTTTGAACTGTTTCTTTAGTTGTTTTATTTTTATTTTGTATTGAATTAATTTACAGCTTTTATTTTGTTGCATCTGTCTTAATATATGAATTGGAACAAATAATGAAATTTGTTTATATTAATAATCTTGGCACAAATAAATGTTTCTGATAATCATTTTCTGCTTTTGATATGATCCAGTTGCTGATTATTTATGCATATCCGCTTCATAATGAACACCAGTGTTTTCTCAGCCTGCCAGCGCGTGGCGTCGGTCTGGGCACTGGGAACCCAGAGACCTCGTTCGGCTTCGCCGAAGCCGTTTACGATACACTGTCTACAGTCTGCGAAACTCCCCTGTGGGAAAAAAATGTATTAAATTTGATTTTGTCTTCCTCTTAATAATTTTTGTTTATGCATTAATAAATTAAATGTAATTAATTTCTTGTTGAATAACGTTGATCCTCATATCATTAGAAATACGCTTTTCTGCGATTTATTTCTTGATCGGTGCTAGTGGCTAGCATGCATAGTTAACAAAATGTTCTTTCTTCGTTAGACACCAGCGTTTTCCTCACCTACCAGCGGGGAAGGCCAGTCGGGACACAGGCCAGGAACACTGGAGCCTCGCTCGAATATACTCGCATTATGAGCCCAATGCACGTGTATTTGTATAATTATAAAAGGTGTTTATTTTTCTTTTAATGAGCAAAGTGCATAAAACTGAATAGTTTTCTTTTGAACCAGACATCAGGCTGTTTGGGTTTTCTTGACAACATTTTTTTAGGTATGGGTGTAATGACATGTTCCTTAACACATCAAAGGCAATGAAACATGCGGGATTTTATGGTGATGTTATAAATATGTAATTTGTTTTATGCCAGTATGCGTTATGTAACTTCAGAATTAGCCTTACAAATACTATTTCATACTTCTTTAAGTCTCGTCGCGATTGGACGGGTTAGTATTGGTAAAAAAACCTGCCTATATTGATGATGTTGATGACGCGTATGACGAAATATATCAGTTTCAGAAGTGAGTCTATTCTGGCGAAAATACAGACAGAAGTTTACAAGTCAGGTTAAATTAGGTCTAATAACAGATATTAACAAAACAATCAGACTTGAACCCAAGGCCTAGTCTTTAATAGAATAATTATGTTGTTAACAGTAGTCTTGAACTATCACCAGTGGCATTGCAGAAGTGTAGGATGTTGACCTTGAGCCAAGACCTCTTTGATATTCCATATTGTCTGTATTACAATACAGACGCAACACTAATATGTACAGGTATTTATGCATATTTATATGTACATATTCTTACTCTATTGAAAATTGTTGAAAATTGTGCTCTGCTAATATCGCATCCTCAGTCCTCTTTAGTGATCCACGGGTTGGCTTCAGAGGGTTTGTTGTGCTTCTGATCTTGCCTCCACGGTAACACTGTTTGCAAACATGGCCCTAAGTTACCTGGCTAATTCCAAAAGATTCTAAATTAAGTAGTCAATGTAGTCGTAAATAATTAAGTGCATTGTCAGATCGGGGAACTATATAAAGGGGGGTGCAAGCGGATAAGGAGGTGAGTAAAGACGGTAAATGTCCATTCTGCTTATAAAGGTCCCTGTACTGTTTGGTTCACAAAGATAATGGTCTGTCATCAAAAGGCCTCAGACCTCTCTATATTATTTATAAGCCATTGCCGAAACTAAATTGATCCTCCGCGAGAGGGACGTGTTCGCTATATCATCATACATGTTATTTTACCATTCATTGTTTAACATCCTCCGTTTCTTTGAGTCTCTTTACCATTGGTGGATGGCGGCGAGGGAGGGGACGTGCTTTATATCATCATACATATTGTTTACCATTCATTATTTAGGCGTCCTCCCGTTTTCTTGGTCTCTTTACCATTGAACGGATGGCGAGGGAGGGCGCTAATACACTATATCCACCATATAAATTTTTTTCATTGTTAGGCGTCACTCGTTTCTTGAGTCTCAAACCATTGATGGGGAACAGGGGACGGTCACTTTTATCATCATGGGTTATTTTACTATTCTTTATTTGGGCGTACCCTGAATTCCAGGTCTCAAACCATTTGGTGGAGGGACCGTGTTCCTTTATATCATCATACATGTTATTTTCTTCATTATTTTTGGGCGTCCCCATTTCTTGCGAGTTGCCCTTCCTTTGCCGTACTCATCGCTTTCATTTATAAAGCTATTGTAACTATTGGTAATCTTAAGTGAAAAGACAAGTTTGATTAGAGTTTTATATAAAGCTTGATGCAAAAATTGTAAGTCAAAAGACGATGATTGCAAAAGCTCGAACTACCATTTCTGAAGAACTGTCCTTTTTTTAAACATTCAGTCTAAATTTAATATATATGTGGAGACACCCCAAGGTAAAAGCTTAATAGGTTAAACAAGTCTGGTTTTCTGGTCTCCATGGCATCATCTGAACATGCGTCAGCGGGCCCTAGTGGATCAAGGATCAGTTGTATTTCTGATGTGTTAAACGACTTTTCATAAAGGGGTATAAACTTGTTCTTGATTTGAGGGTCTCTCTTGTAGTCATACTGTATATATGGGGAAAAATGTGGTCTGGTTCCAATAACCGCATACATATGTTCACTGGTTGGCAAAAAAAATAAATAAGTGAAATAGTGTCAATAAATAAATAAATAAAAATAAATAAATAAATAAATAAATAAATAAATAAATAAATAAATAAACAAATAAATAAATAAATAAATAAATATTTATCAGATCCTCTTTAAAGAGCACAATTAGTAGGTTTTATTCGTAGATTCATGTCGTACATTAGTTGGCGAATCAATTATATGCTTGGGCAGAATTATCAGATTATACCTGTGTTTTCATTTACCCTACATAGCTTAGTTCACATATTGGCCTAGCCACCGCTACGTCATTGAACACTCACCAGCGTTCTAAAATAAATTAAATTGCTATTTGGGGGTCCTGGTAATAAACTTAAAATAAGCACAAACAGACAGTACCTTGTAATTAACACCAGATTAGTCACGTAAGTTGGGCTGAATAGTGTTCAGTATGATGAACAACCAACATCGTCCCAGGATGTTCCTGTAGTTTACTTGTACCTCAGCCCTGCCCTGGTCTTCCCTTCCTGGGGAGGACGGTTTCAATACAAGTAAACAATAGGCGATGAGCTGATACTGTTGTTAATTGCTATTGGCGCTGCAGTAGGAGGCCGGTTAAGCCATTTAATTTCTTTATTATTTCAGTGCAAATCACTCATCCAAACATTTTATGTATGGCAATTCTTAATATATAGGCATTAATTCATAAAGCCAAAATTTATTTGTTTCCTCGAAACATTAAAACAATTCAAGGTTTGGGACTGTCTATTAAATTAATAATTTATCTTTTTGAGAGCAAAAGCAGATAAAGCTAGGCCTAATCAAGTTTCTGTCCCGTAATCAGGTGATACGCAGGTAAATCACCATTCAACAGTGACTTCACTTTAAGCCAATCAGTACTTTACATACAGTCCCTTTTGGATCTGGCGACCAATATAAACACTCATCAATTCAAGCTGTATTTCCGGCTTTCTACATTACGCCTGTGCAGTATAGTCGTGTTTCAATAAACAGTTGGTCGTCGATGATACCAAATATGATTGAATATAAACTGATATTCTCTTATTTAATTGGATTTACATTGAAACGATTTTCACCCATATACAAACAAAAATGTTGAAGATGACCCCCATAAGTACTCTTGATGTGCGTATTCCATTTCAAAATGATGTTCGTGTTTATAATATACTGATATCACAAGCGATAAGCAGGAAGTCATGTAAGTTGGGACTTGCAAATGAATATCTCCCTGCAGATAACCAGCACTCAAAAAACTTGCGTACGCCAAGAAAACTGTGCCCTATTTCGTCATGTGCAGACGGAGACTGGCAACATGGATAAGAACCTTAAGTCATTTCTTCTATAAATGCAATAAACTGTGTAGTTAAACATAACTCCACGAACGAAATGTCACAGATCATTCGTTGAGATTCACGAAAGTGTGTACTTCGGTAATGAAAATACCCTCTTCTCATTGCTGATATCTCCTTTGCTCACAGCAAGTTGTAAAGGGCTAATGGAGGCAGAGTTACTGCACAAGTGACTGTCTACAAGATCTCTACCCAGACGGATTCAGCAACGGTCTCCAGGTCTATTGTGAAATAGACAGTGACGGCCCAGATGGTTTGTTTCAGCGCAGGAGAGGTAAGCCAAATTTACTTTATCAGCGGGTAGTATAGTCTGGCTTCGGTGATCTAAGCAGGAGCATTGGATTTAGGTAATGATAACTTGGTAGTCTGACCTCCTGATAAATCCACACGGACATGGGACCTCCATAGATCTCACAGATTGGATGACATTACGGCATTCGCATGATACGGTTTCCCAAAATGCTGGTAGAAAGGCACTGGATGTAGCCCTACGATGTGACAGCACTGCTGGTGTCTCTTGGGTATCACCGAGAGATACACTTCTCAGCAAGGATAATGACAATGACGAAGTCCGTGTGGAATTGTGCACAATCCTGGGGAAAGGAGCCTGGTGGTTTAATAGCTGTCAAAAGGCAAATGGGTCGTTTATTGCAGATGGAATGGCAGTATCAAGGTGCCAAAAAGGCATTATCATGGCGTCTGGCATGAACCGATCCTCTCAAAGCATCGCGCGGTAATTGAAACAGACTAATAAAGTACACCAAATTTAACATTACTGAAACAACTAAAAAATGGAATAAAATAGTAGTTTATTTGGCGGTCAAAACTAAATAAAATGTGTTTCCATCTACCAGCAATCACCGACATCCGCCTATGCACTTTATCGTTTATTTGCAAATATTATAAATAAATAAAACCTTATGTTATTATAGTGCCTTTATTTTGTATTAATGCCAAAGGTGTGTTTTTTCCCTAATTGTTTGTTTTACAAATAATAACTAATAAAAATAATAATAACAGGAGCTGAAGATGTCCATTTATACTTACCTTACTTTTTATAATTATAAACAGAAACATTAAAATGTTTGAATTCTTAATTTTGAAAAACCTCATATTATAAACTAGTTCAGTTTATTTATTTTAATATTAAAAAAAAAACGACTTAATAAACTGTTCACCATTCGGAAAATTGATCTCACGAGGATTAACAATATAATTGTGTAGCCTTGACCAGTCGCATCGGACGGTTTGGATTAATGTTTCCCACAGTGCATGAATCAATAAAACATATCTGTACCAGCCTTATATTTTGTGTTTTAGGCCATAAGGTGTGTTTTTCCCACCTATTTGTTTCAAATAATATATAGAAGGGCTGAAAAATTATCATTTGTGGCCTTATTTTATAATTATAAATGGGAAACATGTCACAGTGTTTTAAATTTTTGAAAACCTCATATTTAAGCTAGTTCAGTTTATTTTAAATTTTTTAAATTTTTATTTTTAACGGTTAACAAGCTGCCATTTTTTGGGAAAAATTTAAATCTCTTGGATTAACAATGTAATTGATAGCTTTGATAAGGCGCATCGGAACGGAGTTTTGGGGTCGTAATTTTGCCCCACTTTGGGTTGTGTGTGAACTCACCGTTGCAGTCCAGCTACACACACAGTGCATAGATCCATATGTACACACCGTATGTGCATTATAATTATGGAAATACAGACAAGCTGACCACACGCTGGATAGATGTACATGTACGTGTCTGTACAATGTATGTGTGTTTGTAACACATGTATATACCCCCATTCGGGGACAGTGCTGATGTATGCTGAGATTTCTCTGGCAGAAATCAGTGCAGGATGGAATGCCGTGATGACATGTGTAGTTAACGCTATATAATTATTAAAATTGGAATGGATAACAAAAATTAAGTAGATAGGTGCATTGATGAGGTGCAACTAGATTGTTGCTCTTCAAAATAGCTAACCTATGATGAACTGTTTTAACAATGGTTTTCTGTTGCTCACTGTAATAAGTTTGATACATTTCTTCTAATAAGGGAAATAAACTGTGGACTTGCCGGTAAAATAGCGAATCTGTTTGTTGGGAAAAAATGATACAATGTTCTCATCACTTTGGACGATGGATAAGTTTTAAATATGAAGTTATCTTGACTGAATTGAAAGCATTTATGTCTGTCACGGTACATTATATCATCAGAAATGCATAACACTGAATGAACTTGAGATATTTGTCTTGTTAGTTCCACTTAATAGAAAGTTTCAAAGCTAGGAGTCCTTAGAAAAAGGCGGGCAACAAAAGCAGTTACACAAGAATTCCTTTTATTTTTTTATAAAATTCCGCACTGGCACTAGGCCGCTGGAAAGTTGTGCGCATTTTATTTGGTCATATAGAAAATATATTTGGTGTTTAAAGTTTGTCTGAATGTAATTTGTAATTATAAATGTATACTGCACTGAAAATGACACAATATTTGTAAATGTAATCATATTAGTATCGTTAACAAACGCTTTTGGCCCGTAGACTGGGATCTATGTTGAGAATGAACCCCTCCCCATCCCACCCCACACACCGCCTTCCAGACATGTCCCGCACTTGCTCTTTGTTAAACCTAAATATACTTTTGAAACATCATTGTGCGTATGCGACAAATTAACAATAGGTTCCCATTGGAAAAAAATACTGCAATGTAGTATACATTTGCAAATAACACCCGATTACATGATTACTAAAATGTAATCTAAAAACTTTACTTTTTGAATTGTACTCATGCAAACATCTAGAAATTAATTCAGTCTGAAGATTCTGTAAAACTGTGAAATGTGTACAAATTTGGAATGGATCCATTTCTGTTGAATACATGCAAACAAATATGATAACGTATTTCGCTATTTTCTCATTAACGACGAGGAATAAAACTGAAACTATTATATAAACTAAGAATTTATTGTATAAATATCCTTCATTCTTATAAAGTATGGATGCATTTAACAGACATATTACTAATAGTGTTGTATACAATCTCTTTAAGTCATCCAATCCCTTGACTCAAACTAGTCAACGGGTCAAATCAATATGAATGGTGTGTTTAGCTTTATTTAATGGGTTTCTTACTACCAAAAGGTTAATACTAAAATGTGAACAAATAACAGACCATATCAACAAAAGTAGTAATTAAGGTGATCGTCCTTACTCAACCTAATGGATTAGGCCCTGGCTTGATTTCTATTATATATTTTTATATCCAATAATTGGTTAAATAATTTGACTCCTAATAATAAAATAAAAAATAAATAAAAAAAATTTGGGTAGGTAGTTCCAATTGCATCTTCCTCCCCCCAGCATTCACGATGGATATAGACGGTAAAATAATCCCAATTCAGCCCGGACGGTAATTTTTTCCCCAAACGAGATTACGGTAGAAAGCAACATCGTTGTATCTGGCCTTGGTGAAAATAAATATTCGATACAATGAATCAACCCGACCTAATTTTTCCGATTTGAAAAGGACTATCACTAGTTTATTATTTATTACGCGGGTCTGGCTAACAATTTAATAATAAATACTGAAAAATATGTATATGTACAAAATAGGTAATAATACAAAAGACACTTGCATTCTATCAGCCGGTAATTGTTAATGACTGACTCAGGCAAAATGTTGTGAAATTATATCTAATAGAATATCTCTGTCTTAGAAATCTTTATTGAAATCTTTTAAATGAATATTTGAATGCGACATAAATTTACATATATCCTAGTCTCTTATCATAATTAAATCTATTAGATTCTTCAGACTTTGAAATATCATGTAAGCACACACGTCAATTGATATGTTTTCTTTGTTCTCTGATTTGTGGAAATTATACATACGGGAAAGTGACTGATGAAAATAAAAACAAAGCAGTCTACTGCAGAATTTAAGCTGTCTTTTAACAATGATTTGAATTGTTTACAATTTACTTATTTTTATAATTAAAGTCGTGAATATTAATATATTCCGTATAAAGCGATAATGGTCATTAAAAGTAAAACATGTGATTTAAATGAAACCATTCATAAAAATAGTGGTTATGACGTAATGTCATAAATTCATTAAAATTATAACCATTCTTTAATCCTTATTACCAAACTAAAACAGCATTTCCAAAATTAAATATATTTTCCAGGTAAACTCACTTTGAGCACGGGAATATCAATCTTTGAGAACAATCATTGTAGTCTAAAGAAATTGCCTGTATGCGCATTGATGTTATTAATTAGCTGTCGAGGGCCATCCACCAGTTTCAGACTTGTTTCAAAAGGAGAATAATGGACGTGTTTGGCAGTTCTTATCTTGAAAATGCAGTACTCAAATATCGAAAATGTTGATGGCACTCAATTAAAAAAGTGTCTATTCAGGTTCCGAATCAAGTGCAATAAACTGGGTGATAGGAACCGAATACAAATATTTTCTTTTCATTTCTGAATTTGTGTATAAACGAAGTCTTTCTTGACCACGTGACCCTGACAGATCCAGGACAAACGGCGACATGGGTTTAGGACTATAGATAACCTAAACCTCTCTCTGACATTATTGAAGGGACATCTAACATAACATTACAAAAAGGACACTGTTTTTCTTTTTCATTTCCAGTATTCAGGCGAAAAATTTAGTGGACCAGAAAAATTTTTACTAAATTTCATTTCAATCTACTAAAATAAGGAGAGCGTTAGGTGGGGTGGGTGGGGAGGAGGTGGGTGGAAGGAATGGGAGGGTAGGGAAAGGGAAGGGGAAAGGGAGGGGGAAGGGAGGAAAAAGGGAAGAGGAGTTAGATGGGTGGGAGTCTGGGAGGGGAAGGATACTTCTGGGGTGGGGAAGGAAGGGGATCAAATGCCGTTACCAAATAAATATCAGGGGCGTCTACGTCCTAGCTACTCATTTAAAAGTGTTATTTCCCCCTTGATATTTGTGGATTGCGGCATTGCTCCTTCCCCTCTCCTTACCTTTTCCTCCTCTCCGTCTCCTCACAAAAAAGGGGCGCTATTTGGGTTGGGTGAACTCTTGCGGTGCAGATTTACCCATTCTGAAAGCGCCCTCTTATATCTCTCACAGCAAAAGTCAATGGGGTTCTGTGTTTCCCACATGAATCTGATCATTATATCCTTGTTAATTTGGAACTGTGTTATTTAAGCCAGTGTTAGATTCCATACGATCTCTTAGGGTGTTAGAGGATTGGCGAGCATAATAGGAAGGCCCCTTTCCTTCCTCTAGCTACAGGGTATACTGGCTTCCGCCCTTCCTCGTCCTAGGCAGAGACAGAATGACTATGATCAGGTGAAAAGCCCGCCGTCTATCGATGGATAATTCTTATTGGTCATCCCGTCAAATCTTTTGGGGATATATACCCCATCCCTCGCGATTTGAGCTCCCTCCATTGTTGTAGTTTGTTTCCTTCCTAATCGACAACATTCCCAACCACCTCTAAACAGATCTTCCTCCTTAACCTCGGCCCAACCCACCTCCACCTGAATAAAACAAATCATTTGGGTTTGAAACATTAATTTTGGATTAAAAAATATTATTATAATGATTATGGGAAATTGAACATTTTTTGGACAATTTGAAGGGAATTTTCTGAAATGTCTATTTAATTCATTAAAAATATCAATTTTAAAAGATTTGCACTTATTTTGGAGATGTTTTGGATTAATAATAATTTAAAAAAATTGTTCCTCAAAACTACGCAATATTGAAAATGGAAAACCCAGGTGCTTTCTCAAAGTGATAGTTGGAAGTGCCCCCTCCCCTCCCCAGTGCGGATTTGTCAATTTGAATGCCTGCTTTAAACCTTAAAATAACCCCAAAGTGTTGCTAATGGTACCCTTCGGCGTCTGTTGGTCAGATCCAGTACAACAGGCCGCGAAGAGCCACGTCGGTGAGAAACATTATTACATTATTGCTTACCCCCAATGGGAACAATTGTGCCCATTGTGTATTGTTTGTTCTCCGCGTCTACCATAGTCTGCATTCCTATCTGAACCGGTTTGTACAGTTGGAACCATCACATTTAACCCGAGAACCTGTCTACCTGGTTCAGTTGTACATAACACCTCCATTCTGATTCTCGAACTTGTGTACAGGAAAGCAAAGATGGTCGCGTATACTTAAAACCTGCACGTATACTGATGGAAAGAATTAGAGTTTTACTTGGATATGGATGTGTAGAAATATTAATATTTTGCATTTTCCAAGATTTTTATTTAGTTAAGCATGGTTGGGATAAACCCCATCTTATCAGTCATTCTGACATGTAGTCCTAAAATAACCGTCTGAAAATATTACGGCTCAACAACTTTTGGGTTTTTAACCCTTTTGATCCACGGGCTCTATAAAAAAGGGCCCTTTTGTTGCGATACCTTCGATCCACAGGCAAAGAATTTACCGGTAATCGTAATGCGCTTGAAGCCCACGATGACCTAAAGTGTAATAAAATGTGGCGTTCTTTTGTTTGGCGCCCTCGATTGACAGGGCCAAGTTTTTAAAACTTCATAAAGAAAACGCGTCACTTTTGCGGTTTTCCCCCCGCTGGCGATCACTCGCTTTGCCACAAACGGTCAGTTTTGCGGTTGCAATCGCAGTGAAGCAGACAAATGATAGCATTTTTGAAACAGCGGTTTTGCGAAAGCGGACGGTAAAACCGAATCGGATGACGAAGTAACGGATGACGATAAAGGCATTTCTTCCGACGACAGCATAGAAGCAATTCCCAGCGCCGCCATTTCGAAGGTAAATCACGGTAAAGTGAATAACAATACAGTTAGGCCTACTCTTTGGCCAATGCAAACCTCGTCTTAATTAACGATATATTTCCTGGCGTAAATATTGCATGTGCTCAAAGGGATTGCAACTGTTGGATTGAGGGAAATGTAAATTTATAAATTGGATCCCTTGAATGGGGTGACCACGTCCACACCCCTGGACTAGGGCAAAAAGTCAGGCGCGATGCAGCCAGCCCAAAGTGCTCTCAGTGAAAATGTACAATTTATTTGTAGTTTATTTGGGTTATTTTTTGAAAGGCAAGTTGATGTATAGATATAGCACTTAAATTTTAACATCACCCACCAGCCGGTCGTGCTATTTAGTGTCAACAAACTGAAAAATGCACTCTTAGTCTTAAGCTTCCAAAGAATAGCCTCGTATTCGAAAGGCCCTCATAAGTCGTATTATGCACCCAAGAGTTGGAAATTCGTCACAATCCCACATTAAAACGAAATTTATCGGCAGCGACTTTCGGAGAGTGGATGGAGGCCGCCATGTTCTTTCTCAGTTCAATATTACATTTTGCGCATATTTCTGGCTTCTGTGCACATGCAGCAAAGTAGCAGTGAATATTGCATTTACAAATATTGGACCGAGATTAATCCTCCTTTTTCCCTTGTTTTTCTCTTTGCAGCCTACCTACCGGTGACAGCCAGCGAGATCAAGGAAGGACGACGAGAGGATTAGATTTCCGATCCGGTTGGGGAACAACAGAGACCATTACGAGTGTGGGACTGTGCAGTTCACTGGAAATCCTGGCCCCACCGGCGACTTTGCCACACCTCGGCGTGGAATCTTTCAAGCTGTATTTTGTCAACTCGTATGGAACATGCTCGTCGACGAGACTAATCGCTATACGCAGCAAACAATAGACTCCGATCACGGTCAACAGTTTTGGGCGCGCAAACCCAACTTGTTCCAGAAATGATAGCATTTGTGTGGCACTTCTCATTGCTATGGGCATAAACAAATCCTCTCAATACAAGATGTACTGGTCGACGTCTAAATTCTTAACATCCATTCTATCTATCAGTCTTGTCCCGTAATCAGTTGAGACAATTCTTGGTTTCTTCCGCATAAATGGCAAATTCCTCAATAGAGCCTTGGCTGGCGGACCAAACTTTCAAAGTTTCGGCCCTTGATAGAAGTCCTCGTCCCAAGTTCTCAACCTGTTATGCCACTGCCGAATATGTCTACAGACGAGAGTATATTTGAAGAATTCAAGGGACGCTTAAGTTTGTTCAGTACATGCCGAAAAAAAACCCTATATCAAACGGGGTGCTGACCTTACTCACGAACAGGTCCAAAACAGGATAACGTGGTGAAACTGTACACAGGGCTAGGGCACCAAACTGTTTATGATGAGACGTACGTGTAGATTCTTCAGGGTAACAGACCCATCACCGACCCGACAGTTGCTGGGAAAGTCGTCCATTGATCTGGTCCATGGACTTGAGAATAAAAGGGGACGTAATACATTATGATAGTTACATACTGTTAGCTCTTTTAAGCTAAACTATCTAAACTAAGTTTCGGATATTTAGCCGACTATTCGTTTACACTACAAGTGGGCCGCAAACCCCAAAAACATAAAATGAAGAGGAGATGACCCATTTTTGGGGGTGAAAGGTGGGCAATTGTGTATAGTTTGTAAGACAAAAATTTCTAACACTTACCACTAGGCAGTGATTTGTCCAAAAAGCAAATTCAGTGTAATAAGGCACAAGTGGATTTCGTGATGTTATGAGCCAATTGTGAAAATTACAACAAAACATAGGTGGAACTGATCCTTGCCGACCCAAATGTTTTGATACTACATAATCATACAGAAGCTTGAAATGGTGGAAAAAGTTTTTCCCTATGCTGAATATCTGTATTGTCAATAGCAGAAATAATATTCACAACATAGCAAGGGAACAAAAATAGATTTTTTAAATATAAAGTTAATACATGGCTGTTTGGAGTTTAGGAACATGTAACCCAACAAGTCAGTTAAGTTCTATATTCCTATCAAGTTGTGGGGCAGCACTATCCTGACAAAACCCCAATGGAAAGAAACATTGACTGCATTGTTTGCAGTAACCGCAAATTAGGCGAGCGAAACAAACAAGATGATCTGTAAATAATGTACACAACATCATTATGTGCATTGTTGCTTACTTTGAAAAAGGCGCAAAAATCTCATCCCAAGTTATTGTTTTTTCATGGAAAAGAAATCTTCGCCATGTACCGTATTTGCATGTATTTAGCCACAAATTCTCTGAAAGTATCACCTATTCATTATTACTTTTCTTCAAATAGGTCTATTTTTTCCCTTTACAACCTCCTTTTTTCATCAGTTTAAAATAAATAATGATACTCTAGGCCATTTAAACTGCCCAGTAACATGTAAAACGATAATATTACTGCAGAATGAGGGCGCCCTTCAGTAAATTGTGAAAAACCCACTGGTGCTAGTGACATTGGGCTCTAATTGCTGTGGTAAAGAAGGTACCTCTTACATAAGTGGCTGTTAATGGGGGTTGACAAGGCGTCTGCTGACAGTTTATATAGAAGACGTTTGGATTATAAAATACACACACAGTATTTGATATCATTTCCCAAATTTAAACCGACACTACACTAATACAACTAGAAACGTGTGGGTGATTTTTATTTTCAATTGTTTGTGTTTCATTTGTATAATTGATATGGGCAAAATAATAATTGTTTTGCGATAATTTTAAATTAAATTAAACATAACAATATAAAGAAACACTGGATTAGTTGGATCACTAAAAGTAATTTGAATGTTCTTGGGCAAAAGTGTAAAAGGTTTTGACATTGGACTGGAAGCCTACTCCCAGACAAAATAGAATGTCTCAGCAGTAAACCGTTCGCCTCTATCGTCATTGTTTGTTTGTCAGTTAAATTTGGTTCAGTATGTGGGAGAAAGAACGCATAATGGTATGCCTTCTCGACATGATGATGAAATGATAGATGGTACATTATTTCATCAAGTGATCATACATTATTTAATTTTTCCCCGTTGTAGTGCTTACCCTTTTCCTCGACACCGGATCCACCTGTATTACATTACAGTTTACACCAATGGAATAATAATTACCTAATATATATTGTTTTATTTCCTCCACACATCTATCATAGTCATGTTCCCTATCTACAGCGGTATCGTTATGATTGAAGCAATACATTTTATGGAGACCTGTCTACTGGTTCCAGTTGTAAAATATACATTCTGATTTCATAGACTTATGTACAGAAAGCCCCACATAGCTGCCCAGTTTCAATTAAAGATACCACCTCCTGGATGAAAAGAATTCAGTTGACCAGAAGATCATTGAATTTGAGATAGTTAGTGATAAGACCCATCATATCAGTTATTCAACATGATTGCAGATAATCAATCTGGCGACCATACTTAACTTAAATGTCAGTAACTTTTATTTTTTGAGAACAGGAGCCTACTTTTTACATACATATATAAATCTTGTGGTGTTTTTAATTTCGATCTAATTAAAAATGTCTAGTCACTTCACATGCCTTGAAATTTCGTCTCCAAAGCATAGGTAGAAACCAGTTCCTCAAGGAACTTTTCCATACAAAATGGATTATAGGATAGTATAGTTGTCTGACCTCCATGTAAATAAAGCTAGACAGTAGACGCCTGGGTCAGTTTTGCCAGCTTTATTGCATTTTTATTTAAAGCAATCATTATCTTGGGAAATTGTCTTTATCCATGCTTTATTAGATCCTCATCACATTAGGGCCATATTTGTCTGAAGTAACCTGACAGCTAATCATAAATCACTATGGGGTTTGCAAAGGCACCACACTATTTAAGACAGAAGGCCTCATTTTGGTTCAATAGAGAGTGCATTAAAAACAAAGACCATTCTGCAGATGAAGTTCTATTTGTCTATGAAATAAAAATCCAAGAAAGCAAGATATGGACTTTCAGGCTTGGTGTTTTATAGCAAACTGTCTGTTCTTTTTCATAGTTTTATTTTTATATAGTGAAATTTTATTTATTGTTATCTCAATCCCTCCCTCTCTGCCCTAGGTCTGACCTGAGGATTTTCTTATATTTCTTAAGATGGGTTGGGATTTTGGGGTTTCTAGTGTCCCTTTTGACGTGCCTCATGCTTAGGAACAGATGGGATTATCTTTGATTAAGACATCCAGGGCCAATGTATATAAATTGACCGTAGATTGCGCAGGTGGGGACAGCAATCTGGGTGTGTAAGCTCATTTCTTCCCTCAACAGCTCTGTGTCCAATTGGCCTGATTTGTGTTTTCTTTGTTCTCTTTCAGCTGTCTAAAATGGAGTACATGCGATTTATTATTTTAAGTTGACACATATTGTGGTGTGGTCACAAATACAGGAGGACGTTATCTTTTTTGCGTAGGTCAATTGGGATCCAGTGAAAATGCTTGGTAATGCGTGTCATAAAGGACCAATCTCAAGTGTTTATCATTTCATAATAAATTACTTTCATGTTTATAAAGCCACTGTGAACAGGTGGCCCTGAACTGAGTTTCAGGTACCTTTATTCATTTCACAGGACTGTTACTCTGTCCTGTGGCCCGTATTAGCTAGGTGGTCATAGAAAATAATCACAAAACGTTTCCTGGTTCTGTTTTATAATACAGTACTAATCTATTTACTCATTATTCATTATTTGATTTCATGTTGCAGTGTCCAATACTTCAAATATTACTGAAGTCACCATCATTTTTTCATATGTTGGTGTGCTTGGGAATATTTTCAAAAGAACTGTCAGTAGAAACATTTATAAAGTGCTTTTAAAATGGGTAAACTTTTAGGGCCTTTAACCCTAAACTAAATGTTTTCAACATTTTTCAACTCTTACAACGCTGTCTCTATTCCTTTCCTTCCTTGGGCTGTTGGGGGCACATGTTGTTGAACCACTGTGGGCGACAGAGCAGCGATAGTGTGTTGGATTGGTGTATTTTGCAGTTGATGTGTATACCATATGGAATATCTCCAACAATCATTGCTTCTTCGAAGTACTGTACGCATATAAAGTGTACGCTGATATTTCACGACGCAAAGTAAGCTATCATCAAAGACACTGGTTTGCAAATTCGCAATGAGGCTACGATGTGCTAGGCGGATGAACGAAGCCCAGATAACAAAACAATTGGGACCCAGTTGGGTATTGGACTGGGCAACATGGGTCCCAATTTTCACAAATGAGTCCCCGATTGGGCACGAACTGGGTAATCTGGGCAAAATGTTGTGACTGGGGACCCACCTGGGCCCGAACTGGACAACTTGAGCCACTTCGACACTTCTTCCCAATTGAGTCCCAAGTGGGACTGATCTGATTGTGAAATATGGGTACGTATTGCATCGATCGAAATTGTGACTTTTCATCGATATTTCTGATACATTCAGTCACTGCTTAAGAAAATAGTCAAAAGTGCTTTTTTCAAGTAATAATTCTTCAAACTGTTTTTGAGTGGTAATGTAATAGTTACAATTTTGGCATTTTTATGTTATTTTGTTTTGCGCGGAAAAATTATCAGATCAATGATGCCAAATTCGTTAGTTATTTTGCAGCATTACTAGGCTGAGCCGCCAGCGATTTTTCTAAACGACATCCGATGGACAGGTTCCTCAACCCCCTTTTTTCCGCTGAAAAAAAATCTCCAACACCACAAATTTATGAGGAATAAAGATAGAAAACATTTACTATGAACTTATTTGAGAGGAAAACTTCAAAAACCAAAAAAAGAAATAGAAAGAATCGGAAAATAAAAGAAAAGAGAGTCACAATCCTGGGTTTCGAACCCACGAAGTTATGGTCCATAAAGCACTCATTATCTCAATACGCCATCAGATCAACTCGACTAATGGTGGTTTCGTAATAGACATGCTTTAGCAAAATAATGGCATTTATGAGTGAAGTACGCATGCATAAAAATGGATGTTGTTTGGAAAAAATATTTCGCGAACCACTTAAGACATATGATCTTGATTTGAACTCCGCCTCCATGTTTAACGTTACACAGATGGTGCAGGA
Source organism: Zoroaster sp. YZ-2022 (assembly GCA_029582265.1). NCBI lineage: Eukaryota > Metazoa > Echinodermata > Asteroidea > Forcipulatida > Zoroasteridae > Zoroaster > Zoroaster sp. YZ-2022. Next base: position 9,675,846 of record CM055816.1, read on the forward strand.
ACCTGGCTACTTCCCTCCATTTTCGAGACCTCCAACCCCATTTGTTTCATCATTGTTAATGACAGTGTATCTTATTGTCTCCACGATTTCCGCTAAAATATCAGTAAGTTAAATCAATATTCATTACCCCTTGTAATGCATGCATCTAATGGTGTAGAAAAAGAAGCGTGGTGAGCAGGGTTTCCATCGGTGAACATTCCAGCACCATGCTGCATCGCCGGAGTGCAACTCGTCATACCACGCTCCACATACTGTACGCATAGGTGCTACGCGCATCGCTGATTCGTATGTTATGCTAATGTACGCCCATAATACCCAGCTGAGTACCATTCTTTTCATCTGGTTTTTATCTAGAAAGCTTCGAAATTTAGGGTCACGGAAATGTCATGACAGATCTGTTGACACTGCCGTTAATGACTGGTTCAGTGGGTCGAGGGACCGACAAGGAGGAAAGACCAAGAGGAAACCAGGCTGCACTGGCTAACAGGAGATCAACCATTGAACCCGAGGTTGGAAACAGGGGAAATGGTTAATTCCTCTTCATACAACTTTACTTGGATCCGCTAATTTTCTCAGTTTTTGTTTACTGAAAAAGGTTAAACACTATGCATAAAGCTGTGGTTTGCGTTTCCCTGGTTTTCTTCTAAATTTAGTTGCATTTTCCCTTTTCCCTTTTTTGGGTTACTCTTCCTGTCAGTTGAGTCGTTTCACCGATTTTCCAAACCGTTTTTAACAAGTGACAATCTCATCCCTGAAAAATGCATGAAAAACCTACAGTTTCAGGTGGCGCAGCAGTAATTTGCGCTTTATTGAATTTAAAAAAAACACATGATCTGATTTAGATAAAAATAGGCCAAAGAAGGGTCCGCAGCATCTTCATTTCGTAAGAGGTGTAATATCTGAATACAAAACTATATTATACAGATTTGGGTTTTTATTTGTTGGGAGGTTCTTGAACCTTAACTCAGATGGGTTTGCCTTTTTTCATTTATCGAAATTATTAAATTCTTTTTTAATTGAATTTGGTTTGTAAGGACCTTTTTTTTGTTCATTATAAACTTTGTAAATTCATAGTTTGCCACTAAAATATACGATTTTTATGCATTGAGTGTAATTCATGTAGAAAAGAATGTATTGTTTTCCTGTTACAGCTAATTTAAAGTACTTTTCACAGATCATCAGTTGTAGATTTGATCTGCATTCTAAATAAACTTATGTCATCGTTGTCTTACCTCTTAGAAAAAGTCCTTGGAATTTTAGTATTCAAAGTGCAGGAAACCCTAACAAATGCACCCATATTTTTTTTGAGTGTTATCCGTATGCATAATACATGTAGCCGCGCTGAAAATGCTGCCACGTTTGTAATGCTTTGTTCAAGCATTTCCATAGTTCAATTTAAGTAATTAATACCATGTACTTTAATAGTTCAAATTAGTAAGTATATGAGTTGATCATCACCTCAATCAGTTTGTTGAACATTAAGTTTGCAGACAGGTACTGTAGTTCCTTTGTTCACTGAAATCGAGCAAGATGTAGGTTGTAAAATGTGTAATTTAGACAATAAGGGTCATCAGTTATGAGAAGCTATGTAATTATGTTGCCCGTGTAAATTGAATCCCTATGTTGCCCGTGTAAATCCCATTTGCCCATTTGCCCAGATTGACCACTTGGGTCCCAATCGAATACCGGGTGCATTCCCAAATGGGGACCAGTCAGGCAAATTGGGCTTATTCAAATCTAGTTTACCCAATTGGGGCCCAGTCAAGTTGCCCATTTGGGGCCCATTTTATGAATTTCTATTGGGGAATTAACTGGGTCCCCAAGTATTTTTACTATCTAGACCCGTCAATAATGTTTTCAGCCATTACTGCAGTGGGGTACCGCAACACAGACGTCACACGCATTATCAAAGCCGTGGTACACTGGTGTTAAATAAGTGAACTGATTGGTTGAAGAAGCACTGGACTGCATAGAAAACAAACGCCTGACGCAGAATGTACATGTAGGTATACCACCGCATATGGCGGCCCGCAGTGAACTTACGACAATATTGAATTATATTCTGAACAGCAGGTTTTCAATCACCATTTGAAGATGTATGACTTGTTTGCCTTTCCCCCTTGCACTTGTACTGTGAAAATGTTCCTCTTTCCCAGCTGCTCCCGTTGAAGTCACCACAGCGGATCATGATCCGCATATTTGATTGGCATAGGTTTGCCGGATGCCCTTTCCCGGCCACAACCCTCCCATTTATCCGGGGCCCCACGGACTTCCGGCACCTAACTGTCACTGGCTTGTACATCCCCACAGTGGCTGGGTTCAATTCAGCCCTCGCAACAATTATAGTAAAATGTCTTGCTCAGGAAACTACAAAGCACCATAGTCGCAACAAGACTTCAAATTCACCTCTGGCGAACTCAGCCATCAGAACACAAATCATTCACCTAAACCGCTCGACCACTTAGCGCCCAGCGCATGAGAATAATGATATAGAGCAGCCCTAAAGCAGACTGGTTTCCTGCTTGAATTTGCTTTCAGATTAATTTGATATATATTTTATTTTATTTATTCAACCCTGTCCTTTTCCCTGTGCATGTACACCCAACAGATTATGAAAATTGGTAGAATTAACATTATTTTAAATGTGCAACTCTTTGTTCTTGAAATCAACCTTTGAAACTCTAGTCTTTGTAATGAGAAACAGAAACTTTAAAAAAAGGTAAACAGTTTTAAGGGGGCGATACTTGGTTTCTTGATTCTTTGAATATAATTTTTTTTTGAAGCTTATGTTTCATGATTTCAATACTGGTCATATTGACTACCCAGGACATGCATAAAAATAACTGGATTGTATGAATGTATTTTCCAAAAAAATGATGTAATTTACAGATGTCTAAGAGTACGTTAAAAACAGGGCAGTGTGGGATGTAATGTGCAAGTCATTGTAAGGGGACTTGGGACAGGCACATAGAAATCTAGGAAAGTCAAAGAAATATAATGATTAAAGGTATAGAATGGCCATGATAAATGGTTTCCATCCAAGACAAGTTTCTAAAAAGGTTTGTTTTAATTCGTGATTGTTTAATTCTATTTTTTCATTTGTAAGTCATAACAAAATGTTCATATGTCCAATACAAAGGATTTTGAAATAACTAAATTGTCATATAAAGTCTTCACAAACAAAACATGAACATTTAAACCCCTATTAACTACCAGTTATCATATTTAGTCTGAAGGGTCATGGAAATTTTTCCCTTTTTAAGATCCAATGTTAATGAATTGTGAGGTGTACATGATCCTTTGCTATATCAATTAGTCTTGATGCTGCCTAGTGTATATGTGCTGACCATCCCATGACTCTTGTCTATTGATCATTTACACTGCTTTGTGAGTCTAATTCATTGCTGTAGTATGACATCAAAGATATCTACAGCGGAATAGTTAAATGAATGTTGGGTTTATTTATGATCACAACAAAGATCTGAAATGGGTGTTATATTCCCTGATTGTCATTTGTGGAAAAGGTTTCACAGAAAATTTTGCTTACCGAATACGATTTCTGTAAATGTATGAAACTGGCTACCAATAAATGGAATTATATCCTGTTTCACTTTGAAAACAGGTACCATGAAATCAAACTGTGATACTACTAAGCATCTATTTCCCAGCCCATCAACTCTATACGATTAGTTTGTATTTGGAATCCTTTATTTTATGCAGGATTGTTTTGTTTGAAGAGGGTGTTGAAGTTAAAATAGGTCACCCAGTCATGATTGGGAAAATTTGATGTAATACTTCTATAGACCTTTTCACACTGCATGCATTCTGGTCATGTCACCATACACAAAGACCTTATGATTCTAATTTTCCCTTTCATCAAATGGTGCCGGACGTTTCCTTGGCTTTCAGTTTTGGTTACATTATGGTTGAATGGAAGAAAAAACAAAATAAGCTGCACTATGCTAAGGTACCTTCGACATCGCGGTCCACACAAAATTGTTACCACAGTCTGCAGACTAAAGGTGTCTGATATCTAAGGAGTCTATAAACATCTATAGGGTCCACAAAAATGTTTCACTGGTCTGCAGATAAGGGGTATGATGTCAAGTTCTAAACAAATTCTTTGGGGGTCCCAACAGAATGTTTCCTACAGTCTGCAGATTAGGTGTCTGATGTCTAAATTAAACAAACATCATGGGGTCCACAATATTTTACTACAGTCTACAGATTAGAGGTGATATTACAAAAGGTCTATAACAAACATCATGGATCACAAAGTGACTTTACAGTCCACGACTAGAGGTGTCAAACGTCTAAGTGCCGACAAAACTTTGGTGAGTGCTTGAAATGTTTACTACAGTCACAGGAACAGAGGTGTCCCCTGACGTCTAAGGTCTATAACAAACATCATAGGTCCACACAAATATTTACTACAGTCCTGCAGATAGAACCTCTGATGTCTGGAGTCTATAACAAACACTGTAGAAGATTTTTTTTAAATCTTCTACAGTCTTACAGACTGGAGGTGTCTGTTATTAAAGGGTCCTAGCAAAACAAAACGGGGTTCTTTGAAATGTTTATACTGATCTGCAGACTAGAACACTCTGATGTCTAAGGTCTATAAGCAACTCTGGGGTCACATTTAAAATTGTTACAAGTCTGCAGATTAGGAGTGTCTGATGTCTAAAGGTCTATAACAAACATCATGGGGTTCAACACAAAAGTGTTTACTACAGTCTGCAGACTGGGGTGTCTGACGTCAAGATACATATACAAACATCATAGAATTTTGAAATGTTTCACAGTGCAGACTAGAGGTGTCTGATGTCTAAGGTCTATAACAAACATCATGAGGATCACACAAAAGATATTTTCAGTCTGCAGACTAGAAGGTGTCCTGATGTCTAAGGTCTACAGCCAAACATCATGAGTCCAAACAATGTTTACTACAGTCTACCAGACTAGAGGTGTCTGATGTCTAAAGGTCTATAACAAACATCATGAGGTCCAAACAAATCTCTTCCTACACCATGTACAATTAAGGGTGTCCCCAGTGTCAAAAGGGTCTATAACAAAACATCATGCTGATCCAAAAAGTCACTAGCTCACAAATTGAAAGCATTTTCATTAAATAGGTGATTAAGAATCAAAAATGGTTTGTCTTCTGTTTGAAAACTTGACAGGGCCTCAAGACTTGCATTTCTTTGCTGTCACTCGGACATATTTCTTTTTGTCTCTCACATTATTCATCATTTGTACTTATATTTGCAGCATCATGATTTATTTGGGAACACCCGCTTTATAGGTACAATAAGTAACTGTTCAATTCTTGACGATCTAATGTCGGAGATTGCAGAATTTCCCAGTACTGTGGGTTTATGACTGGAGAATACTGATGTTTACAGCATCATGGTTATTGATACCCATTTATAGTACAATAATTACTCGTTCAGTGTATGATCATCCTATAATATCTGGGAGTCTGCAGATTCTAGTACTGTGCTTGATGATTATGACTGGAGAATACAGTGTTTACAGCATCATAGTTAGTGATACCACTTTACTGAGTACAATGATGTATTCAATTCAACAATCTATGTCTGGAGGTCTGCAGGATTCTAGTGCCTGTATGGGGCCCGGTTATGACTGGAGAATACAGTGTTTACAGCATGTGGTTATTGACACCCACTTTACTCAGTAACAATAAGTACTCATTCAGTAGTACTTGATAATCTACTAATATCTGGAGAGTCTGCGAATTCTAGTACTGTGTAGCAGTGATGTAACTGGAGAATATGATGGTTACATCCTTGGTTATTGAGACCCATTTGCTCAGGCTGTAAGTACTCATTCAGTTTACTTGACAATCTATAATGTCTGATCTGCAGAATTCTAGTGCTGTAACAGTGATTGCCCAAATCACCCATATTATTTGGTGTGTAGCGGTGCCGGCTGGTGTAGCCCTGTAGGCGGCGGAGCTCATTTGGCATGGGATGGCAGCCTAAAGTGCAAGAAATACTATGATACTCCCTTGATCATACAAATTTTGTAGACGGCTCAATTTATAGAGCATAGCGAAGATGTGACAATTTCTTGTTAAATTTCAGGTTTTGAGAATCGAAGACATTCTATGTCTCAAAACTTGAGTTATCATTCCTAAAATAACCACAATACATTATTCTATTGTAGTAATCTCCAAGAACAAAATGAAAGGAACACATTTTAAAGGTCATTTTAAAACTTCAGGCCCCATTCTTAAAAAGTCAGGATGTTGTTATTATAATTTAATCACTGAAACAGTATCTTGATCCTTATTCTTCTTGTGGAAAGAATTTTAGTACTTTTGTGTATTATTTTTTTTTTGGTTGTCGTTTTTCGGTCAGGAGGTAGAGGTGGGGTAGGGGTGGGGTGAACAGGTTAAGAGGGGTCGTCTAGGGAACTAAAATTTGATTAAAGCTGTTTGGACATAACGTGTTTGTTTTGGAAGAGTTGTATTTGGTAGGAAATGGTTTTGGGAAAAAAAGAATTGAGTTAAAAGAGCCCGGTATAGGATAAATGAAAACAAAAGCAAATAACCATTCAAACACAGTAATTTGGAGGCCCAAATTTCATAGCGCTACTTACCGGTAAGTAGATGTTTTATACAAGCAAAGCGGAATCATCTACTAGATATAAACATATTTCATCAGTTAACGGAAATTTAGGCACTGTGTGGTGCACCTTCATACCTTCCTGTGTGCGTGTATTTGGATCGCACTTTAACCCAACAGTCATCAGGCGAGATTGATTGCCTTTTTTTTTCTGTACTTGTACAGTCAATAGTGTTATGAAATTACAAATGTAAAACATCAAGTCAGCAAAATATTGGCTGCTTATTACCCATACAGTTAAACCTCTTATAGTGGACATAGGCCAAAACTACACCACCTGCTCAGTGTATTGATCTATGCAAATCCTGAAAACCCTTTGCCCATGAGGCCCACATGTTCTTAGCCTGGCCCTGTACGCAGGTTGAATTATCTGGCTCAAATAACCCTTGTATAAGGCATTGATTGGGATTAAATTTTCCCTGTTATTTCATTGCTATTATATGATGTGGTGTTAAACATTGTTGATTTGTGGAAAGTCAAGGTTTCCCAGGTCATCGGCATACGTACCCTGATTGGGAGATACTTGTACCCTGATTGGAGTAGCATACCCTATTGGGAAGTCACTTGCTGATTGGGAAGATACTTATACGTTAGGAATGCTTTGTCTGGCTATTTGACCGGCTTTATAATATTATAAAAAATATTGATCTTGAAGATGTTTCCCAATTAACTCAATGAAGAAGCATGATTGGTGATAGCTCGGCTGTTACAAGGTTGCAGCAGTGCGAAAACTGTTAGCTGCAGTTAAATGTGTAGTTGGCTTTTGATTAGAATCAAATTTGAATACGATTTTCAGTTGGGACCTATTCTTACGTCAGGATAGTGCCACTCAGGCCTTTTTGACTAGTGTTCCCTTAAGGTCATCAGTAACCATTCTCACCATTATTGGAGTTAAACCTCAATGATGCTCATGGACCCACAGGATGGCCCACCATGGTAAGGCTAATCAGGTTAGTATATATCTCATTCGCAGGGTAGTATATATCTCAATCAGGACATTATAGTTTGACATTAACAGCAATAGCCCCTGTTAAATTACCTGTATGCCGGGTCTGAAAAATTCTTAAATGTTTAAGTCTTACGAAATATCACAACATTAATCTATTGCTGGCCATTATTTTGGCTCTGGTGTTGGTCTACTCTGTAAATCTAATAATCATTGAAGAGAGACTGAATGTTTTTCTAAATAATAAAGTTTTATTGTGGTGTTTGCTTATATTTATTGGGGTTGTACTTCTACATATCGGTCGCTCATTCAGTCTAATGGCACTCCCTCAGCCGGCCAGCACCAAAACCCATAGTATATCTTGCAACTATTTCAAAAGGTATTATATGAACAAGTATGAAAGTTCCATTGCCATCCTTGAAAAAAGAGGATGGTTGCCATTTGATTGATTATCATAATTGTAAGCGATTGCCAATCACGTTTGTACAATAAATCAATCTGAATTTGGATGTCATGTATGAATGTCAGTGTAGGTATACTCTCTTGCTGTTGTTACGATATTGATCATTATTTCAATTCTCAGGCTAATACTTTTCGTTAAAAATCTCAAATATTTAAATCCATCAGGGAAAAGCAATATTAAAAATTATTATTCCCTTTTAATAGCTCTTTTAATCCCTTTAGTAGGGGAGTTTTAATTGGACCCAGGTTTAGCAGGACAGGCTTTTCAGTTAGCACGCTGTGTCCATTGGACATAATCAACTGTCATGTTTATTTTGAACCCTGTTTTCTTCATTACTACGAAATACGTTTATGAACAATTTAGCCATTTCAATGAAAAAAGAAAATAACGCTAATAATTTTTAACACCCAAGATGACTAGATATTTGAATTAATCAAATGTAAAACAAATTTCTTCCATTCTCAAAATTTCTGAATGACAATAATTTTTGTGCAGAGTATAATTATAACACCATACAAATGCATATAACTTATGAAAGAGAATAGAGCGAAAGGTATGATCTTACCACTGGATCTATTCTCATTAACATATAAAATATTTTGTAACATGTAAAAGCACCACTTGTTTTCAGCTTGGCTCCAAGGAAATAATAATTCGAATGTTTATTACAAAGACTGAACTGTTTTCCATAGTTTCAAGTTGTATCCCTTTTGACATGATAGCCATTGGATTGTGTTTCTATTATTTTACAAAACATACATCATTAAATCATAGTTTCTTCTAGGAATTCTATACTAAAGAAAATTGGGCATTACATTTATTTTATATTACGTGGCCCAGAGAAAAACAGGAAAATAAACAAATTAAAATCTCGCCCATCAATTGGGAATGTATCAGTCCTGGGCTCTATAGTGGTTTCCCGGGGATCAGGAGATCCAAGTCGTGTGAAATTACTAGGTTTGGCTAAGGTCCTGCTTATACCATCCCTCTTGTCGTTCTAAAATCACACCGCACCGTGCCCACCCTCATCAGACACCACAGCAAAGAGGCACAGTAATTTTGCTTATGGCTACAAAAACTAATACTAGTATCATTTGGTGGGTGTCAGAGCCAGGGAAGATTAGCAGATAAAGGGGAGGCGAGCCGAGGGACAGATTAGTACCCATTCATCACTGCAATAAATTTTACCTACTTTATAAACATTATTGCCCTTTGACAGATTTCACCCCTTACACTTATTACGATGTACCATTTCTGTTCAGCTACCTCGTTACCTGATTAATAAAGGTGTCTGTACTGTTTGGACTGTTAAAAGGTAATGTGGTTGTCATCAAAAACTCTCGTTGTTCCATATCTCTCGTTGACCAAATTAACATATTAATATTCGAGTAGTTTTATTTGTCATTTTGTTTGAGATAATAGTACAGCTTTAACATTACTGAAGATAAACCGCTTAAAATTTAATAGTCTGTTCTCAGTAGAGTTTGACCTCTCATAAATATTGACAAACCGATTGTAATGTTTCCGCCAAATGGAAGCCAGTTCAAGAGCCCAAAGGCCTTGACTTATAATTTAGTAATTGAATGTTTGTGAAATTCAGTAAATTAATGTTAATTGAAATTCAAATTCAACACTCAGTGCCCTCAAATCATAATATATAATTTAACGACTTTTAGTAAATGACATGCTAAAGTGTCTATTTCCAAAATTTTTTGAATAGAGACATGAAATTTCAGACCTCGGCTGGAATAAAATGTATCCATATAATCAGAGGTAGTATATATATCTCAATCAGGATAGTATAGTTGGGCATCAACCCTTGTTAGCCCTGTTATGATGCCATCATGGAAGTCCTAAAAATGATTAAATATTTACAAGGAGTCTTGATATTGCACGATACCATATATTATGACTGCATTGTTTGTCACGAATTATTTGGTATACCCTTAAATCTAGTCTACTAAGGGAACTTCTGATGTTTCACTTTTAATAAAAGGTTGTTATGGAAAAGGGTTTTTGCTTATGTTATTAACATTGGATGATTCCAGTGGGTATTGATAGCAGTTGTTGGTTGACTCTTGTCGGTAAATGAACAATGATTGACTGATATTGGAACCAAATAAAAGTAACAAAGGGATATGATGTACTTTCAGCTATGATTTCTGTGTCCAGCTCAACACATTTTACATTTTTGTAGTCTTGCTATTGTCCAGCTAACACATTTTGTTTTGTAGGATGGCAATTGGTGATTCATTAATACTTTGGTCGTCAATGACATCTAAACATTGCAAGTGGTTTTTCAGACGTATTTTTATGGAATTGGACGAATAGCAATCAAGCTGGTAGCAGGCGTTTGCGTGACGATCGCTTTTAGGTTTCCCCAAGCCAGTGGTGGCAGGCATGCGTAAAGGGTATATTGCTAAACAGTGCCAATCACGTGTGTGTAATAATCACTCGGTTTGATGTAGTGTGTAGAATTATCCAATTGGTCAATTTAACGTGCGCCCCGCCTTTGCGATTGCCAATCACGCGCAGTTTTATATGGCCAACTCTGATCGCACGTAGTGTATGAATATCAATTTGGTCATTTGACCTCCCCTCTTTGCTGATTGTCAATCACATGGCATGATGTAATTTCACTGGTTGGATATTTTATTATGAATGTCAGTTAGGCAATTTTGTAGTGCTCATCCTGAAACAGGGCAGATAGCCAAGACAGCTAAGGGGTTTTGGGGAAATAGGCTTTAAACCTTTACATCCCTCCTCAGATTCCTATAGTGGTGCAAGTAGCTTGGGTTTTAAAAGGGGACAAAGGGATATACACAATAGATTTTTACCCTCTCCCCATATTTCCCCTCCATCGACACCTTCATCAGCACCTCCATCGGCACCCCTCCGTAACCCCCTCCATCAGCACCCCTCCATCAGGCACCCCCTCATCGGCCCCTCCATTGGCCCCCCTCCATCAGCACTCCAGACCCCTCCATCACCCCTTATCGCACCTCCATGAGCACCTCCATGACACCACCTCGTGGCATCCTCCAAATGCTCCAAGCACCTCCATGTTTCCCTCATCGCTTTTGCTTCAACACCCCTCCTTAATACCTCCATCGGCACCCCCTCGTGGCACCCCTCCGCGGCACCCCCTCATCGGCTTCCTCTACTGGCACCCTCATGTGCCTCCGTCTGACACCCTCCTCATCGACACCTCTAAAGCCTTTTACTCAGCGCTAATCCCACGTGCTCCTGTAATGATGGGCTGCCTCCCCGGCCAGAATGGTCAAGAGCGTCGGGGTTGCAACCTCCAGTCAACTGCAGGATCGATACGATCAATTGAGAGTTTCCCACCTTGGTGTCACCACCGTAAACCAGTTAGACTGGGGTGAAAATGTCAGTGGATGTTGTTGATGTTAGAAAATACCCTTTACAGGCCCTTAAGTCTTAGAGATGATTGTGTGCTTGTTTTTGAGACGAAGTTGCGTATAAATAAAAATCACAGTACATGTTTTGATTAAAAAGAGACATTAAGTCTTTGAATGGTTTGATAAAATATAACTAAGGCTGAGATTAAGCACCAAAGGCGCTACAACTCTAAAGCGCCGAAATATTTATGGATTACGCCCGCCCCGAAAGAAGAAAAAAAACCTTCTTAGCTGGCGATCGACGCCAGCCGTTTGGGGGGAATGTTAGTCTGCGCGATGTTCAGCCGCTGATGAAATTTTGCGGTGGGGGCATTTTGTGAGACAGATCTACGACGCTGTGGCCGCAATCTTCGATGATTGTGCCCCGTTAAAGGGCCCCCAAATTTCTTGGGTTGGGTACTCTCTGGGTGCAATCTAAATTCTTTGAAATTATGTATATGATTTATAACACAAGGCCATGCTGACAAAAATGTTTCTTGCGCCAAATTGGTAGGGTTTTTAACATGTTTACGTGCACGTGTTTTTTCTCAGCAATATCAAACCCATTTTAATTTAAAATGGAAGACGTTGGTTTCATGTTTTTATTGTTCAAAATTATTTTATTCACTTTACTTGATAAAGTTAATCAGTTTCTCAATATCAACAGATTTTTTTATTTTGATATTAGTCATGATCATAGTGAATATATGAGCGTAAAATCCCATAATATATTATTTGTAGTCCATCCGCAGAGGAAACGCTAATAGTAAGCCATTAGTCTAATTTTTAAAACATATCGTAAGACAGATCTTGTAGTTAGTCATGCCAGTAGGAGTTTGCGTGGCGGGAATATGAGAAAATGATAAGTCGTCTGTACTTTCAATTGGAAAGTCAGTCTGGGCATCTTCGAGGTTCAGGATGGGGAGATCCAGGTCGATATGCAGAGTTGGGTTAGCTAGGGGTCTACTTATATACCATCCCTCTCGTCGTCTAGAAGTCCTTTAGCACTGCGAAACCCTTATAAAAATATTTCTTGCGTTTCAATTTAAGTGGTTTTAACGCTATATAAATCCGTAGTTCATCCTCAATAATGAACCGAAACATTAAACAACTCCCTGTTGAGTAAACCAAAACTCACGTAGGAAAATTCAAGTTAGTGTGCATACAGAAATATAGGTTTATTATCCATATCATGAAAATATAGTGAACGAAATGAAGTAATAGGAAAAAAACCATAAATTATACAATAATCAGGATTCTGGAAATTTAAGTACATAAAATGATTAAAGGCGCCAAATACTAAGGGAAAATTTATAGCGCGTTTCGTCCTCCCGGAACGATCTTGGGAAAAATCTTGAAGCCGCGGAAGGAACTTCTTGAAAAATGGGTGTCCTCAAAACGTATGTCCCTCTGTAGGCTAGATAAAAAGTTCACGGTACCCTACATTGGTGATAAAATAAAATTAAATGAAAACAACTTCTCCTTGTAGAAACTTTAGAATCAAAAGACTATCACTTGGGAAACGGCTCGTCAACTATCAAATATCAAACTGCCAACCTCAAAACTTTATCACAGAACACGAGCATGTCTTTGGTTTCAGGATACGTAATTAAACAAAACACTGAAAATACTTAAATATAAAAAATTAAAAAAAATTTAAAAGTGTTTCAATGCAAACATCTCATAGAGTTAAATATCTGTCTCCCAAAACTCTGTTACAAGACAACAGTTTGTCCCTAAGTTTGTGTACATTAGTTCAATTCAAAGAATAGAATCATATAAAGGAACATAATAATAAAATAGGTGTAACCTCTTCATAGAAATAAATATTCTAATATAAAACTTTATCTCAGACGCGTTTTTGTATCTTTAAGTTTTGATAAAAGGGAAAAAATGTTGCCAAATCACTAAAACACAGTGAATAAGAAAATGTACGAATCATAAAACCCAAGAAATCCAGACTTGACTTAACCTCAGAGTTAAGTTTGAACCAAATAAACTAAGATAAATCTCATGCATGGGCCACATTAATACATAAGGTAATTTATATCTAACTTTTAAACTCACCTATTAAAAAGCCAACATTCATAGAGTAAATTATGATAAAATGATAAAATGTACAGAATCAGAAAGCCTCTGAAGAAACTAGATGATAGAGCTGCCTGTGATCAGGACGATGGCTGGGGCGAGAATGCTGCAGTCAATAAACTTAGGTGAAACAGTTTCTCACACAAGCCCTGATCACATGGTCAAGCCAGACCCTTATTGGACGTTTAAAAGGCCTATCACTCCAAAGCTGGTTGGTCACTGTGGCTTCCAGGTAGATAAGATATTGATTTCACACACCTACACAAGCTGGGAGGTGCCTTCTGGATTAAAGAGATGACAGGTTTTAAATCAAACAGTTAAATATGTGATCGTTTTATTATTTTATATCAGTAAAAGATCAATACCAAAATTTGTTTTGTGTTTTTTATTGTTTTTGAGGTGTTATTTTACATTTATTAAAATGCCCCCCCACATTTTGCCCTGCTGGAGGGCTGTTCGGCGTAATGTCAGGAAGAAATTCAGCTCAAAACTCGACTCAAAGTCGCTGCACCAAGAGCTATGTGAGCCGCTGGACCTGACCGCTACTCTTGTCAGTCGAACTTTGCTCGTCCAAATATGGCGATATTTTAGGTCACCAGGGGAACAGACGAAGCTAACACCGTCTTTGGTGGTGTGCCATCCTGCAAACCCATCTTCCCGGCATTTATTTGGGTTCCCGGGAAACAAAAATCTGGAAGGAAATGAAGATCGGAGGCCTTGCTACATTCGCAGAACATTTGTATATTATGTAACATGTACACATGGGATCTTCCCGACCTTACGTCCCATATATTGTACAGAGTAGGCTTCCACCATGGGGCCGGGGGTTGCTCCCAAATTACTTCCCAAACATTGTTTTAAAATACTCGAAATCAATGTACTCAGAAATCAATGATTAAATAGACACGGGTGGGTCTCCGAGCAATATTTTGTTACAAAGGCCTTGCGCGGCAGGCGTAGTGAGATGTCAGTCCCCTTTTTAAAAGGTCTATGCCTACCATGGCGCAAGGAGGGCTTCTTGTAAGGGTGGCTTGTAGACTCACATAATTAAAAATAAAACATGTGGGTGCATCTTCAGCACTGCAAGTAACAGGGGAAAGGTCCTTTTAATCTTAAAACAGAAGTAGGGGTAGAACAAGGCAACAGGAGGTAAAAGAAATTAACGCTATTCACAAAGACCCGGCTTGTGAGTATATATAAACACATATGTTTCCAAGGGTAAAATTAGTACATAAAAAAATTTAATACATTAAGAAATTAATATAGTTTACAGAAAGTTTACAGAAAGAAAATTAGTAACCCTAAGACCTCTTTTAGGTCAGGGGGTTTGCAATCCATTAACACATTACGTGTTTCATCATAATAATTCTATCATTTTCTCCTTTTAATATCAAACCCATTTTTAAAATTTTAAAATGGAGTAGAAGACCATTATTATTGTTGTGAATCTTGTTGTATCTATACCCGGTAAAGATTTGCGGCTGGACTGGAACTGACAGGTTGACATTTCATAATAGTTTAGAATATTGTCTTTTATTGTTCCATTAGCACAACCATATTTACATCTCTTAACCCTGTGATGCTTAATTGAATTGTCCATTGGATATAATCGTATCTTGTCCTGTTTATTTTTGTTTAACCTTGAATCACAACACCTGCCTTCCATTGCTATGATATTTATAATACGTTATAACAACAGTTTAGCCATTTCAATGAAAGAAAAATAGCAACTAACAACAAGCAATTAATCAAATATAAGGCACATTTTCTTTTAAATTTCCTCCAAATTTTTATTAATACTGCTACGTACACAAATGCATATAACATGAAGAATAAGGCGAGATGCTTTGATCTTACCACTGGTTATCGCGCCAAAGCTTATAGCATTCATACGCGTGTGAAAGCACGCTTTATTCCCTTTTCGGCTTTGTTACTCCAAGGGGCATGTAAATTCAATGTGTTATTACAAAGACTGAACTGTTTTTCCATGATTTCAAAAAAGTTATCGCTGACATGGTAGCCATTGGTGTATTTCTATTCTTTTTTACAAACGCGTCACGTCCGATACCATGCCAATTTATTCTAGAATTCTATAAAGAAAAAAGTGGGCAGTACATTTTGTGTACGTAGACGGGAATAACAACGAGAAAGCAACAAATTAAAAATCCTACATAACCAAATTGGGGAATGTCAGTCTGGGCATCTAGTGGTTTTGAGGGATCAGGGAGAGGTCCAGTAGGAAATTCTAGGTTAGCTAGGGGTCCTGCTTGCCCCATCCCCTCATCGTCTGATCACCACCACTGAAGCCTTGCCTCCTCAGACACCACGTAAGCACAATGCATTTGCTTGTTGCTTCGTGGCTTTAATACTAAGTATCATTGGTGAATCCAGAGCCAGGGGGAAGATTAGCGGATAAAAAGGAGGCGAGCAAAAGATGACAAGTGTCCATTCATCACCCGCAGTTAATTTTCTCTCGCCTTTTTTATATATATGGACCCTCTTTTGGCAGATTCACCCTTTTTGATGTCTGTTTCATTTCAGCTACCTAGTCCATACCGCTACAAAAGTGCTTATGCACAGACTGTATAGATAATATTAGTCTGTCACAAAAAATCAGCTGATATTACCTCTCCATATATATGATTTACAGAAGCCAAAACTGCAGGTGAAACATTTAAAATTTAATAGAAACCTCAAATTTGGGCCTACTATAAAAAAAGACTTAAAATTTGACAAAATAATTGTTACTATAAATTATTACATACATATGACATAATAATCGTTACCAACACACCATTACCATTAAAATTCAGTAGTCTGTTCTCAGGTAAAAAGCTGAATACTCCTCATATGGCCATTATTTACAAAATGACTACGTGTGAAACACTTAATAGCAAGCCATTTCAAGTCCAAATACCTTGACTTAAACCATTTTAATTGTATTATTGATAAGGTGGTGATTAGAGAGGGAGTTCTTCCATACATACCATACATGTTCTATGTATCTGTCCACCGTTTTGTCAGTGTATTGTTGTTTACCCCCAGCGGCATGTCGGGACTTTTTTTCAGTGGGGGGCACGAGAGGCATTTGCTTTTCCAGTGGGGGCCCATGGGGTATAGGGATTTTTCCTTTTTCTTTTTATTTTCTCATTTTGGGGCACTATGAGGGTTTTTTCGTAGGGGCACCTGGGGTGCACTGGGAAAATTTTGTGGGGCACGTTTTCCCCCGTTTGTGCCCCCCCGTGGCTACGCCATGGTTTACCCCCCTTTCATTGGGCCCCCTTGCCTGGATTCGCCTTCAGCTAATGCAACATTACAATCATTGTACACTATAATTGACATTTTGAGAGAGTTTGAACAAAGTGCTTGTATGTAAAACGAAGAGGTCAACAAATCTTTTGAAATGCTTCTTGTCTGAGAAACCAGTGTTTCTAGCCATGATGAAATTATAGGGTTAGGGGGCATTTGTATGAAGGACGAGTCTGTGAGCGCGTGGCACTGAAACCCCACTACGGCACAGGGTCCAGGAGGCTCATTTAAACTTCAGAAATGTTTAAGGGTTCTAGATGTCTCTGGTGCAATCTAGGCTATTTAGGGGCATATTGTATAATCTATATAATTTATATTGTTATAATTTATAACACAAAACCATATTTTTTTATACACACAAATATTTCTTGCTTTTCAATTGGTGGGTTTTTAACACGTTTACACGTGCACGTGTTTCATCTCATGTAATTCTGTCACATTTTCTCTCAACTAATACTCAAACCCCATTTTAAAATTTTAAAATGGAAAGGGCCTTCAGGACAAATGTTATTTTATTTAAATTATTGTTTTATTCACTTTACATTTTGGATTGTTAGTAATAATTGTAGCTTTTTAAACACGTGAGTAAAGTTAATAGTTTTTTATCAATATCACATGTTGGCAACTTTTTTGTGATGTGATCGTGATCCTGATGGTTATAAGAACGTAAAATCTCCTGTATATAATTTACAACAATCCATCCGCAGGGAAACGCTACTAGTTAACCATTCATTGATCTAATGGCTTTTAAGCACTTATTTAATAGCGTAAATTGAATGCTTGTTTGTATCCTATACCGGTAAGGGAATTTGCAATGGACCGGGAACGACAGGTTGACATTTCGCAATAATGGTTTGCAGATATGTGTCTTCTTATTTTCAGCTTCTTTAACATTTCATCCTCTTAACCTGTGATGTGGTGGTGTCCATTGGATATAATCATCTTGTCCTGTTATTTTAACCTTGAATCCCACAACACCTGTCCTCATTGCTACGATGTTATAATACGTTATAAATACAATTTAGCCATTTTTAATGAAAAGGAAAAGAAATAGCAACTAACAACTAAGCAATTAAGTCCAAATATAAAACTTTGAAATTTTCTTCTTAAATTTATCGAAATTTCATTAATCACTGCCACTACATGTACAAGAAATGCATATATAACTTATGAAGAAGATAGAGCGCAAGATGTATGATCTTACCACTGGATTTTTCCTTTTCAAAACTTATATGCGTAATAATACGCGCGTATTGAACTCACATACTGCCTACTTTATTTCAACTTGTGACTCCAAGGCAATATTTAAATTCAATGTGTTATTACAAAAGGCCACTGAACTGTTTTCCATGATTTCAAAAGGATTGTATCATGATACTGCTGAAGTAGCCATTGGGTATATTTCTAACTTTTTACAAAACATACATCACGTCCAAGTATAACCTTTAACGATTTCGTCTAGAATTCTTTAAAGAAAAAAGTGGACAGTACATTTGTGTACGTAGACAGGGTAACAACGAAGAAAATAAACAAATTAAAAAATCCTACATATTTCAATTGGGAATGTCAGTCCCAGGGCATCTAGTGGTTCCGGAGGAGTCAGGGGAGAGGTCCAAGTCGTGTCAGGGTACTAGAGTTAACATTACCTCCTCATCAGACATGCCACGTAAAAGGCACAAATGCATTTGCTTGTGCTTCATGAAAACTAATACCAAGTATCATTTTGGGTAGATCGGGAACCAGGGGGAAGATTAGCGGATAAGGCAGGCGAGCAAAGAGGACAAGTGTCCATTCATCATCTTACAATAAATGCTACCCTTTACTTTATATACGTGTGGACACTTTGCCCAAGCAGTTTCACCCTTTTTTGCTGTACGATGTCTCATTTTCATTTTCACTACCCTGAATCCACCCCTAGTCATAAAAGGTGTCTGTACTGTTTGGACTGTTAAAAGATAATATTAGTTTGTCATCAAAAACAAATTTATTGATTTTCCTGTCTCGTTGACAAATGATTTGCATATAATATTCGGTAGTTTGTATTGTTTTTAGTTTGAGCTAATAGCAAATTTACAAAACACAACAATTAATAATACCGAACAAAAATAACAACCCTTAAATTCAAACAGTCTATTTCTCAGTGAAGAGCAAACCTCTCATTGTAATACAGCCAACAGCGGGCGGAAAAACGTTATAGAAACACGAAATTGTCCACTGTCATCAAAAGGAGCAATTATACCCTTATTAAAGGGACAATATCGTCGGGATCCCAAAACGGGCATGGAATCGGAGTACATGCATAGTTTGAATTAACTCATCAGTGACTGAAAATAATACCCACATAATAAAGTCATAATTGTCATTGCTGCTGCATAAAATGAGCAGTGATTTGCAGATCACATTTTCATCTTAAACTTCGAATCACCGATTCAATGCCCTGTTGAAATTCTACTCTGATCGTGACGATACTGTCCACTTTAACAAAGAATCTTATTCATATTATAAATACTTCCTCAGTTTTTAGTTTATGTGTTTCGAATTAAAATATGATAAGACGTGTACAATGAGTCAGCCAGGAGGGTCGTGGGTTGGTTCCACCAGTCGCCTATAATTTTTTCAAGACACTTGGAAAGGGCCTGGGTAATAGCGTTGCCTACACACACCGTTAATTGAGGCAAATTAAATCAATGTTAATAATTATATTGTCTAGTAAGATTTTTAAAAAAATGTTTTTATTATGACACGACGAGAAACTCTTTTTGCCAAAACAGTTCTTCTAACACCTGATTTGGGTTATTTAATTCTTACGTAGGGAATAAACCAACTGCATTTTATTAGTGTTTCTACAGAAACAAACAGTTCAATATTATAAACAAAGGTTATGGGTTCTGTGATCTTTTATTTAAATCCTTTATTTGAAAATCTCAAACTGTTAAAACTGAGAAACATGTATTATCTTAATTTAGGAAATTTGGATTGAAATATATTCATAACCCTTACTGCTTGCTTATGTTTTCAATCTTGGTTTTACATTAATTGGGCCAGTTCACTCCTATATGAGACTCAATAGTTCCATCAACTGGTAATATTTATGTTAATTTTAGTGGACAACTCACTCAAAAATAGCCTATTACAGGAGTCGTGTTTTGTACGGACTTCTGGATAAAGCTGTTTCCCCGACATCTTGTTTCCAAAAACTAAAAAGTAAGTATTTAGAATCTTATATGTAGGTAACCTGATTTTACATCAGTCCAAAGCTTCATGTAGTCTTACTCCTGTTTTTGCTTGACTTGTCTTTGTCCCATCTTGTATCTCTCCTGTTAATTGTGTTTTGTTTGTGTTTGGGGAAAGGTACAACAGCTTTGCTTCCTCATTTTCCTTACATTTGTTTTGTTTAATTGTTTCATTTTGTTTATTTTATTTACAGCTTATAGTTTTGTTGCATCTGTCTTAATATATATGAATTGGAAGGGAAAATATGAGAAATTTATTTCTTAATGATATTACATAATGAAATAAATGTTTCTGAATAATCATTATTCTGCTGATGATCTGCGTTTTTGATGGGTTTACATATCGTTTCCAAAATTGAACACCGGTGTTTTTCTCAAATACGCAACGCGCGACAGCATCCAGCCTGGGCACCGAGAAACCCCGGAGGCCCCTTGGCTTCCCGAAAGCCGTTTACGTACCTGATGTTTCATACAGTCATGAAACTACCCCTGTTGAAAATGTATTAAATTTGTTAATTTTGATATTCCTCTTAATAATTTTGTTTTTCTTTAATAAATTAAATATTAATTAATTTCTTGTTGAAATAAAGAGTTGATCTCATGTCATTGAAAGACGCTTTTCTGCAAATGTATTTCTTGATCTGGTGTAATTATTTCATACATACAGTTAACAAAAATGTTCTTTATTTCAAATTGAACACCAGCGTTTCCCCTCACTCTGCCAGCGCGGTGAAACCCGAGTCGGACACGGGCGGGGAACCCTGAAGACCTCCGCTCGAATACTAATCACCACATGTGGTATGCACGTGTATTTGTTAATTATAAAGGTGTTTATTTTTCGTTTATTGTGAACAGGTAACACGTATAAAACTAGACAATTTTTCTGTTGGCTTGACCAGACCTCTGGAGAGCTGTTCTGAGTTTCTCTTACAACATTTTTTTAGAGGTGTGAGTTATAATGACATGTTCATTAACACATCACATTAAGTAAATATGTTTTGGTTTTAAGCAACATGATTGGTAATTGACATAATAAGGTTGTAACGCACATCACGGAGTGAGGACGAGGGTTGAGGAGCTGATTATTAATTTCATCGTGGTTTGATGTTCAATATGCATGAAGATTATTTTCAAGTCCTAAAATACCATCGATTGGAATCGATTCTCACTCCTTCATGAAAACGCAAACCTGAACCAAACTTATAAATGATGGCAATGTTCGAATCCAGGAGCCTATTTTTTGCAGGATAGTTTGGCCCCAGATTTCTATGAAATTCCAATTTTATAAACTTGTTTTTTCAAAATTGCCCACGTTCATCCTGAAAAAACCCGCATCCATGAGGAGTGTGGGGAGGGGAGGGAACATTGGTATTGTCTTCCCTATTGTGTGTGTGGACTACATAAACGTGTTTAGGAATATGAATGCGTTTTTTAATACTAAACTCACTCTGTTGTACGTGCCATCCTCTGTACGTGTTACCAAAGAGAAAGGATCATCTATGATGATACACAGCTAAACGTGCTGTAGCTTTTGACACCTGTTCATATATGATATTAGCATTCAAACACACATCAAAGAAAAGCACAATCTAAACGTGTTTTAGGCTCAACATGTGAATACAATCTAAGTGTTTATTAGAAATGTGTTAAATTCTAAACACCATGTTTACATTTGTATGTGTAGAATGACCGGACCTCATCTAGTCTGGTGTTAGATCTCGTCCCGGTCTGAACGAAATGGAACGCATGGATGGAGAATGATAGAGCCACTGGCGCCTCAGGCACAGGGAAAGGTTTCAAAGTTCCCTCTCCCCCAAAACAAAAAAAGAATAATACAAATAACAAATAAATAAATGGAATCGTCGTTTGGTGTGTTGGGAAGTTAAAACCTACTCACAACAACTACATCGTGAGTCACAATACTTTGCAACTTTTTTTTCCTGAAAACGCTGATATTGCATTAGAGTCCCAATAACATTATTATTTTGTTGTTGGTTTATTTCAATGAAAAAACATGGCGGCCGTAAGGTCGGTCAATATGTTTACATTTAGGCCCCAAAGTTGAAGACAACATAACTATTTAAAACCACTGTATGAAAAATAAATAGTATAATAAACAAATAAATTCTTTACAAGTTAAAATTCTTAAACTAATTATAATTAAAATTTAAAATTTACAAATTAAACAAATTCTCCAGCATTCCCCCGGAAATATTGGTTCCCAGTGATCCGCCTTGGTTGATCGATTCTGTCCCTCAAGGGAATTACAGTGTGATCGCTAAAAGAAGGTCACATGGTTTAAAGGGGCCTGCCAAAAAGGGCCCTATGCCTCTTTGACCCATAACTTTTCAACCCACTTATTACGCCAACTATGCCCCAGTCACATTTTGCCCTACGGCTAGATACATGGCAGCCATGCTAAACCCCAAAAATGGAGAGATACCTGCAGGCTGCAGAGGATTTGCAGGGGCCTCAAAATTTGGGCCCTTGGCGTATCCCTATGCTTTTTACGGACCGTAGGGGTCGCCGTGAGATTATAAGCGCGGCGTTATAACTTTTTTCTTTTCCAGGTTCGCCGTAGCAATTAGACACGCCAGCCAGCCATGTACCGTGGCGTATGCAACTCCACGTCGACGCCATACGTTGGCCGTACGGTGTGCCTTTGCGTTTGCCAAAATACGCTTGCCACTAGGGTGTTATGGGACTTTGTGGACCCCCCAAAATATTGCATGCAGCGACGCAGGGGACAGCCACCCTATAGGGCAGCCTCAAAGGCCCTCTACTGTACCCGCATGGTGTGGCCTTGCGGTATGTAACCCTGCGCCAACGCAAGGCCCACGCAAGGCTTACGCGCGGCATGCGTACGGCGACCGTGGTCTCTGCCTTTGCTGTTGCTCAAAACCTACGGCCGCCGCAGGAGATCGCCTTGAGGCAACCCGTGCGTCATCACTTAAAAGGCCGTACGGCAGCCCGCGGGTTTTCATCCGTGGCAAAAATTCTAAATACGCCCGTGCGGCTACCTTTACATATGTGACTGCTAGTGTATGACACCCGTGAATGCTGCGGCAGCCCGATAATTACTACTGGCCGTAGATATTATTATGACCCCTACGGGCGCGCCTTGGCAAATATGTGACTGGGGCATTAATGCTCTAGCCTCTCTTAAAATTCAAAACAAGTCTCTGGTATGGTGTTCCTTAAAACGGCCACATGCACATTGCAAGAAGAGTGTAAGCCAGTCACATTCACGGATTCACGCGTCGCACTAGAAGTGTTGTTGTTGCTTCGCGTAGAAGTGCTGTTGAGTCGCACTAGAAGTGTGTCGGGTCGCACTAGAAGTGTTGCTTGCGTCGCACTGAAGTGTAGGCGCGTCGCACTAGAAGTGTGTCGCGTCGCACCTGAAGTGTTGTCGCGTCGCACTAGAAGTGTAGTCGCGTCCCACTAGAAGCGTGTCGCGTCGAAAAAAGTGTTGTCGCGTCGCACTAGAAGTGCGTCGCGTCGCACCTAGAAGATGTTGTCGCGTCGCACTAGAAGTGTTCACCATTGCAGTTTTTTCTCTGTATGAAGAGCCGTATATGGCGTGAAAGTACGACTAGTTAATATATAAAGACTAAAATAAATGTAAATCCATATAGGCTGCTATTACTACAACTACAAACCACCATTATACAAAAGCGGCAACTTCAGACTGGTTGGCAGCTTCTGCTTGTCATACGGTAACAACATGAATTCGGCGGTTGCGGGATTGTATATTCGCTTTAAAAGGGTCCTCCAGCCCATATTATTGTTTTAAAAGAAGGGGTTGTTTCTTTCACAGAATTAGTGTTGTAAGTTAACAAAAATGTTGCTAATCCTGTTACAAATATTTACAACCTAAAAACCTAGTCTCGATCCCAACTACCTACATGGAAGGTGAGCATTACTGAGACCACAAGCCTACCATGCCACTTGAATTTGGCGGTGAATTAAGTACAGAAAGAACCTTTGTAAATTGTGTATTTATAAATACTATATAAATTCTTTAATGCAAAAATATTGCTCAGGCTCCCAGGGTTCACTCGTCCCCACCACCCAGGTCCGTATCGAGCGGGGCAGGGGTATGGTGTGCGACACCCCAATTAAATTGTCATCAACAACAACAACAACAACAACAACAACAACAACAACAACAACAACAACAACAACAACAACAACAACAACAACAACAACAACAACAACAACAACAACAACAACAACAACAACAACAACAGCAACTACGACAGCAACAACAACAACAACAAAATAAACAAATTAAAATCCTACCTTTTTCAATTGTGAAGAGTCAGTCTGGGCATGGAGTGGTTTCCAGGGGAGTCAGGAGGATAAATCCAGAGTCGTGTAGGGGTACTTAGGTTAGCTAGGGGTCCCCTTATACCCATCCCTTCCTCGTCGTCTCTAAAACCCTAATTACTTTACTCAAAGCCTTACCCCTCATCAGACTACCACGCTAAAGGCACAAATGCATTTGCTTATGGTTTCATGAAAACTAATACTAAATATCGTTGGCAGATGGGGGAGCCGGGGAAGATTAGCGGATAAAGGAGAGCAGGCAAAGAGGACAAGTGTCCATTCATCACCTTGCAATAAAATTTATTCTATACTTTATATATGTGGACCTCTTTTATAGGCAGTTTCACCCCTTTTTCACCCCAGTTTCACCCCTGTACGACATGTCTCATTTTCATTTCCCATTACCTGGATACCATCCGTGGTGTTATAAAAGTGCACATCCCAAGTGGGCACATCGATGTCTTAAGAGAGATCTCGTTTACGGTCGTTATCCAAGTCGTGTTGTACTACAGCGGCCATGTAGCAAAAACGACGTCTTAAAAGACGTCTTTCTCCCTACCCGAAAACTCATCCTCACCAGCCAAAAACTACGTTTTTTCTGACGACTAAACGACGTCTTTTCCCACAGTGCTAAAAATTACCGTAATTTTACGCCGAAAAGTTTGTAAATTTTACGGTGAATTACCGTAATCATCCCTTTCTCATTGTTTCATCTGCCGAAACCCGTATTATGGCTGCTCCCATTGCACTCTGGGATATATCAATATGTAAATGATCTGACCTTAATACTTTGACATAGCTTTGCGCATCGAATCATTTCAATGTTTAAATATATATGTAAAAATAGGTGATTTAAAGGTCAGTTTCAAATAATTTATTATTAATTTTATGATTAAAAGGTAATATTTTGATTTCTCTTCTATGTTTATGTAAAAAAAAGTTACATTCAAAATTTTAAATATTGAAATATAGAGTATAATTGCATGCCACCATGAGCAGATGCAGCGTTCCATCCTACACAAATCCCGTTTTCTTCTGTACGGCACTGGTTTTAGAAACTTCCACCGTAAAATTTACGGTGCTTAACGTCGTTTAGTCGTCAGAAAAAGACGTCGTTTTGTTTTGCATATACGACCAAAATAAGACATTTATAAGACGTCAATAATTTACGTCTATAAGACGTCTTAAAGACATCGTGTGCCCACTGGGATGTACTGTTTGGACTGTTAAAGATAATATTATAGTCTGCCATAAAAAAAAACTCAAAATTATTAATTTCATATCTCTCGGTGACAAATGATTTATATTAATATTCGGTAGTTTTATTGTCATTTTGTGTGAGATAATAACCGTTACAAGCGCAACAATACCGACAAAACCAACTTAAGATTCAGTAGTCTGTTCTCAGTAAGTAGTTTTATTGTCGTTTTGTTTGAGATAATTAGATTACAAGCACAACAATACCGATCAAAACCGAACAAATATAGTCCTGTTCTCAGTAAGAGCTAAAACCTCATATATTGTTCCAAATGACTGCATTGTTTTCCTCAGCCAGGCCAGTTCAAGTCCAAAGGCCTTGACGTTTAATTTAGTAATTGAATGTTATTGAAATTGATAAATTAATGTTATTGAAATTCAAAATTCAACACGCGATTGCAATTGCGTCTCGAACCATTGGCAGATCGGGAAGGGGGCGGGGTCAAGGGGGGCAGTTTATAATCATCATAATATGTAAGTTAACGACTTTTCAAAATGCGTGACAAGTGTCTATTTTCAGAATTTAAATTAGGGGCACCTGGGGGCAGGCACGTGTATTATCTTCCTCATTCCCCCCGTGCCCCCGGTACGCCACTGAGTTTAGATGTCAATATAATGCGATAAACTCAAAGAAAACTGACCCTTAATCTTAGCTTTAAGTTCCAGAACACAAAACCAAAACAAATATTTTTTGAAGAGAGGTGAAACTTTGGAGTTTGCTTCCCAGATGTATTTTTCTGCGGCAATTCTGATTTCGTTGGTGCATTGTATTGACATAACATATAATGTACAACGGTTGTTTTATGTTGCTGTTTAGCTTTGGATCTTTTGGAGGCTACGTCTGGCAATCTTCAAACAGTCGTAACAGTGTTTTATTGGACGAGGCTTAGCATTTAATTTTTGGCAAAATTGGCAAACGAGTACAAAGCTACCGTTTCACGAAGTCTATGTATTTGTCTATTTTCGTAACAAGAACACATATATGAATCCTCCAGATTGTACCGAAAAAATTAGCTGGCTCATGGATTGTCCTCACACATCGTGGATATTTATAAGGACAATATCGTCACGATTCTGAACAGAATTTCAACAGGGCTTGGAATCCGTGTCCTTGCACGCGACTGAGGCGACGCCCCAAGTACCAGTCTATTCTGTGATCTATGTTTTTCTTCATATTTCTCTACCGATTTGAATGGGTATGATAGAGAAATGTTAAAGCATGATGTATTATGATACCACCAGTCTTATTCAAATAATGACGAGCTGAGCCCAGCATTTTGCTTACGATGATTGGTTCAAATAAAATAAATGCATACACATATTTTTCATACTGTTAGATATTTATGAATTATTCATGAACACAATAGATCAGACTGGTGAAGGTGACCGTGGCTTCATCACTCGTGGGCATGATGTTTGTTACGGTGTTCTGGGTGGCCGCGTGAGCCTTGACTAAAGGCTGGGCATATCACGGCGTCATTTTACGCTCCGTCTTCCAAATATACCTTTGTTATATGTTCTGGAATACCTTGCTGGGTATATCATTGAGTATGAGGTGGGTTCTACACAAAACAGAGTTTTTATTCGGCCATTTTGTTAGAACAGATAAATGCCACGCCAGAAGCCGAAGGCCACGCAGGGCCAATAATCTAGAAGGGTCGACGATTGGATGGAAACTCAGGACGAATGACGAATTTTCGACGGCTGAATCATTCATACAATTTGGTTTTGTGATTGGTTTGCTAAAAGGCAAATAACGATGTGGATTTGTAATTATTAGTTTGAACACAAATCCCAAACTAGTTCAGAACAACATGGTTTGTGATTGTGACATAAGATGAGTTTTAAATCTAGTTATACTATGACAAGATTTGAGTTTAGTTGGAAGAAGATGATTCCAGAGTCTCGGAGCTGCGACAGAAAAGACCTATCACCCCAGTTCCGTTTTGAAGTTGGTTCCTTTGGGAGTGACATGTTGCTTTGGGCGCAAATTGCGTGATGGAGTGTAGACTTCAACAGTTCAGAAATATAAATTGGAGCAATACTATTAAAGATTTGTGAACAATTAGCATCAGTTTAAAAACAATTCTCTGTGAAACAGGAAGCCAGTGCAGTTCTTTCAAGAACATAGTAGCTATTAGTATAATTCTATTCTTTTTGCAAAACATACATCACGTCCAAGTATAACACTTAACGATTTCTTTCTAGAATTCTAAAAAGTGGGCAGTACACTTTATTGTACGTAGACAGAATAACAACGAGAAAATAAACAAATTAAAATCGTACATATTTCAATTGGGAATGTCAGTCTGGGCATCTAGGGGTTCCGGGGGAGTCAGGGGAGAGGTCCATAGTCGTGTAGGGGGTACTAAGTTAGCTAGGGGTGATACTTATACCATCCTCGTCGTCCCTAGAAATCACCACCACTTTTAAACCTTACCCCCTCATCAGACACCACGTAAAGGCACAAATGCATTTGCTTATGGCTTCATGAAAACTAATACTAAGTATCATTGGCAGATCGATTGAACCAGGGGGAAGATTAGCGAATAAAGGAGGCACACTGTAAAAAACAAACATGTAAATTTACAGCAAAATGCAACTCTATTTCCAACAATTTGCTGTACAATTTTACATAACAAATGTGTCAAACTGATTTACACAATTTCTAAAGGCTTCATAATGAAACTGCAGTACGTTTCCATATTTGTTTGTTTTTACCCATTCTGTTTCTAAGTAAGACTAATTGCGGTGACACCATGTGGAATCTCAATTGAGTAGTAATTAGTTCTGAAAAGAACTGGGGTAC
The DNA here is from genome assembly GCA_029582265.1 of Zoroaster sp. YZ-2022. Classification (NCBI taxonomy): domain Eukaryota; kingdom Metazoa; phylum Echinodermata; class Asteroidea; order Forcipulatida; family Zoroasteridae; genus Zoroaster; species Zoroaster sp. YZ-2022. Next base: position 9,704,331 of record CM055816.1, read on the forward strand.
AACTCGACGTTTCGATCAGTATGCTCTGATCGTCCTCAGGAAGAATGCCGGACTCTGAAAATGCTGCTGCTTAAGTAGGCTGCTGGAGGATCATCCCATGAATGGATGCTGGAGGATTGGCAGTTCGTTGAGGCGCAGGCGAAACTGGGACTATGAGACTAGGATCCTAGGGGTTGGGGGAAAGGAGTGTGTGCTCACTGAACTGAATCAGTTGTTAACAAGCACAGGGGAAGGAGGGTGGTTGACTTAGGATATAGGGGATCCCTCAGTCTGGGGTGGGTTATGGACTTTGGATATAGAAGATCCTTCAGTCTGTAGTATAGGTCATAAATGTCGCTGATGAAGAAACCGATGTCCTGTGGCACAGTGTCGTGTTTGACGATCTCGATGGCCTCTCTGATGCGTCTGGGGTGCCATGCGTCGATGGGTGTGATGAGTTGGGCTGCCTGCCAGTCGATTTGGTGGTCCTTGATGTGCGAGTGTTGACGATGGCGGACTTCTCGAAATCTCCTCTGCGGCCGTGTGCTCGGTGTTCCTTCAATCTGATGGGGAGGTTGCGTTTTGTTTCGCCGATGTACACCTTTACCGCACCTCACAGGGGATCAGTAGACTCCCGCTCTGTTGTTTGGGTCCGGTTTGTCCTTGTGGGTATGTAGAAGTCCTGAGTTTGCTGGGGGCTGAGTGGAACACATCGATGCCTGCTTGTCGGAGGATGCGTTGTAGTTTGTGAGACGTCGAACCTAGATAGGGGAGACAAGCAGAGAGGGTTAGATCACTTACCTTGCTTTTGGGTTTGGAACCGGCTTCGCTGTGCTGATCTTGTTGTGATTGCTTAACCGTTGCGTTTTGAGGGTAGTTCGGATGTGGTATAGTTCAGCAGGAAGGCTGTCCTTGTCACAAATGTTGTAGGCGCGTTGTACGAGCGTACGATTGACCGATGACTTGACGCGGATGATGGAAGGAGCGCTGGTTCGGGTACCGATCTCTGTGTGCGTGGGCTTTCTGTAGACGTTGTGGTGTGAGGAGCCGTCTGGGTTTCTGGAAATGCCAACATCAAGGAACGCGATCTTTGTCATCTTCTTCCGTTTCCATGGTGAACTTGATGCTCGGGTGTTGCTGGTTTTAGATGTTGTAGAAAATCCTGGAGTGTGTCTCTGCCGTGTGGCCAAACCACAAAGGTGTCATCCACGTATCGGAGCCACAGCTTGGGTTGGAGGTCGGCGGTGTTGAGGGAAGAGTTTTCAAACTCTTCCAGCGAAAATATCAGCAAGGACCGGGGATAAAGGAGATCCCATGGAGGTCCCAGCTGTCTGCTCGTAGAACTTGCCCTTGAAACTGAAAACAACTTGAAGAGACACATGTTAGTAGCAAATCATGAATTTGGTCCGGGGTGAGTGATGTGCGATCATCAAGAGAAAGATTCTTGAGTCTGTCCTTCACCAGGAGGCATGTCTCTGTAGTTGGGACATTGGTGAATAGGAGACAACATCAAAACTAACCAAGATGTCGCTGGGTTGAAGTGTGAGGCCCCAGGTGATCTCAACGAACTGACTGGAGTTGGACACATGGTGTTGAGTGAGACCCCACCAGGGTCGGGATCTTAGCTAAATGACGGGCTGTGTTGTACGTAGGTGAACCTCTGGAGGCGACAATAGGCGGAGAGGGACATCAGGTTTGTATCTTCGGCTGGCCAAAGAACCTAGGGCAGGATGAGCTGGATGGTATGAGATGTCGGTAGAGTTGGATGGAGAGGCCACCGGCACGGTGGAGGGCAAGAGTTTGCTAGCTACTCTTTTCTCTATGGATGGGATGGGGTTCTTCTTGAGGGGCGGTATGAATCGGATAATAAATGTGACTTACCTTGTCGGTGTATTGTGCTCGGTCCATGATGACTGTAGCGTTGCCTTTGTCTGCGGTGAGGATGTGGATGGAGCTGTCTCGTCGGATGTCCTGTAAAGCAGAAAGTTCTCCCTTGGAGAGGTTGGGCTTGGCTGGCTTGGCTTTACGCAGAACATCGCTCATCTGGTCTGACGTCATCAGCTGCTGTTTTGTTGAGTCGTCTGCAGGGCTGGCTCAACTGACTGGATGATTTCTTCCGTTGGAATGGATTTGGGTGTGAGGGCGAAATTCATTCCCAGTGACAGTACTGATGTTTCGATAGGGTGAGGGTGCGTTGGCTGAGGTTGACGACGGTGTGTTTCTGGAACGCGTCCTGTGAGCGGAGGTGTGAGTGTTGCCTTAGGGATATAGCAGATCCCGTAGGTTTACTTGAAGCGCGGTTGGAGCGAGATGTAGAAGATCTCAAGACTCCGAGTCAGAAGGTCGTGAGATACACGGGATCCCTCAGACCGTGTGAACGCGGGGAATAGGGATGTAGAAGATCCCGTATCCAGTCTGCCGAAGCGCGGTTGGGTGATATAGGAAGTCCAGGACTCCAGGTCGGATGGTCGTGGATATGGGGATCCTGTATCCAATCGTTGAAGTCGAAGTTCTCTTTTCGGCCCACGACCGAAAACCCTGGCTATATTTACCATATACACAACGGAATGCCGTGAAGTTGTCGATCAGTGAACACGGTAGTCCGTTGTTGTTATGCGTCCGCACCAAAATGCTGGCCGCGCTAGCATTTCAAATTGACGCATGCGTAGTGGTTTCTTTGGTGCCATGGTTTAATGCGAACATTAAGGCAGCTGTGAGTTGAGAAGACAGGCTGAAAAGGAAATGGCGAACTGGGACGCCGACGACTTAACAAATTTTAAAAATTAAAGAAACAGGGCTACATCTCTCATGAATGAAGCCCGCAGTGATTTTTATACCAACTTTATTGACGCCAACAGTTCTGATCAGAGTAAATTATTTAAAGGCCACTAAGACACTGCTCCAACAATGCCATGTTTCCCTTCCCATGTTCAATAATAAATTTGAATTAGCAAATGAAATGGGGATTTCTTTGTTAAAAGATAACAAATATTCATTTCAAACTTGACAATTTGGGATCAGCAGATGAATCTTCTTATTTTCCAAATATTATTCCATCTGATGACATTTTTGTTGATCATTTCATTACATTAACTGAGAAACAGGTTAAGCAACTTGTCAGTAAATCTACAAAGAAGTCTTGTTCCCTTGATCCAATGCCAACTAAGCTAGTCAGTGATTGTCTTGATGTTCTGCTGCCAGTGCTTACCAGTATCATAAATTTGTCTATTGGTTCTGGCGTTTTTCCTGACTGCTGGAAAGAGGGACTGGTTTTCCTTTCTTAAAAAGCATAACCTTGACCCAGTTTGAAAATTACCGACCAATCACCAACTTGCAGTTTTTGTCTAAACTTACTGAGAGTGCAGTGTGTTGCTCAAATTAATAATCATATGGCTAGGCATTCATTATTTCTAATTTCAATCGGCATATAGGAAACATCTACAGTACAGAGACGGCTCTTTTGAGGGTAAAGAATGACATACTTTTGAAGATGAATTCTCAGCATGTAACATTACTTGTTTTTATTAGATCTTAGTGCCGCTTTTAGATACCATTGATCATAAAATTTTGCTGGAACGCGCTTCAGTCAAAGCTTGGGATATCCGGTTTGGCGCTTGATTGGTTTGCATCTTACTTGTCTTCCAGAGAGCCAGCGGGTGTCTATAGATGGGACCTTGTCCAGATAGTTTCAGGCGACTGTGGGTGTTCCCCCAAGGATCATGTCTGGGTCCACTTCACCATCTATGCTTCTAGGTTGTTTGATATTACTGAGCGCCATCTGCCAAATTTCTCATTGTTATGCAGATGACACACAGTTGTACATAAACTTTAAACCTGACGATACAAACAGTCAGTCGGAAGCCGTAGCAGCAATGGAGAGATGTATTCAAGACATCAGGCAATGGATGATTCATGATAGGCTTATGATCAATGATAAGAAAAGTTAATTTCTTGTCATTGGTACGCGAACAACAGCTACAAAAATTAACATTCCCAGCCTCACTGTGGGAAAATCTGATATTCTTCCCAATTCATGTGTTAGGAATTTGGGATCATGGTTCGACTCACAGTTGACTATGAATATTCATATTACTAAGGCTTGTTCGGCTGCTTTTACCATCTGCATAACATTAGAAGTATTAGTAAATTTTTATCTCGTGAGTCTCTATTGACCTTAATCCATGCTTTTGTCACCAGTCGAATGGATTACTGTAACAGCTTATTGTACGGTCTACCAAAAGGGTCAATTAAGCCAAACACAACGAGTCCAGAATGCTGCAGCCAGACTTGTATTTAACACACCTAGGTTTCAGCATATAACACCAATTCTTCGCGAATTACATTGGTTACCTGTTTCGTTTAGGATTAATTTTAAAATTATTTTGTTAACTTTCAAGGCACTCCATGGTTTATCTCCAGTGTACATACAAAATCTCATTAGTATTATAAAAGTTCCCGTTATAATCTCAGGTCAAGTAGTAATGGTCTTGTTTTAGAGTACCCTAAGGGCAAGATGCTTGCTACGCTGGGTGCTAGAGCATTTTCTTCGGCAGCCCCAGTGCTTTGGAATACACTTCCGCGTCACATTCGCAATGAACAGACACTTGATTCTTTTAAACGTAAGATTAAAACATACCTTTTAATGAAGCCTTTAAATTAAATTAATTGTTTTTCTCTTTCCTTAATTGTACTTTGATGAGAACCAAGCCAGTTAGGCTATATTCTTTAATTAGTATAGGTAGGTTAAAGGCGTCTGTCTCTGGGAAAGATCGAGACATCACCGATGCTAGTGGGGTACATTGACATAGATCCTCCTCTGGCGGACAGACGTAACCCCATACTGAGGTTTGGGAGCTGGCTTGGCAACCTCATCTGTTCTGATTAAAAAAAAAAAAATTAAAATTTATAAAAAAAAGTGATTTGTGTTTAAATTCTTGTTTGTATTTATATCTGTTTATTCTATGGCGTGTTCATTTTTTGTTAGGCGCTTTTGATCATTTTTAAATGGAAACAGCGCAATAGAAATGTTTAATTTATTATTATTATTATATTATTATCCCCCGTTTTCAGGGGGAGTTTCTACGAAATTCCCAAGACTGTTTGAAAGCGGTTCGTGTGTGTGGTAGCGGTTCGTGATTGTAGGGGTTCGTGATTATAGCGGTTCGTGTGTGGTAGCGGTTCGTGTGTGGTAGTGGTTCGTAATTGTAGCGTTCGTGTAGCGCCGTTGGATCGTGTATCAAAAACATACAAACACAGTTTTTAACCAAGACTAGATCAATAACCGAGTCGTGGATACGCATGGGCGGATCCAGAATATTTTTAGAGGGGGGGGACTGAGAATCAAGAACGATTTTTCAATACTACAAAATTACAATGAAACAATCAAGGGAGATAAAACAAAGCACAGTGAGGGGGAAATGAAATCCTTTTTAAATTTTTTTGTGTTTACGATTGTAGGGGGGGTTACAGCCCTTGCTTCTGGATCCGCCAATGATACGGTTGTGCAGTGCGTCCTCGACGTTCGAACTCAATCAACAGTATTGACGCTTCTGTAATCGAAAGCTTATGTGTTTCTTTATTTTCCCATTGGAATTCCAATGGAAAGTCATATGCATAAATTGTTGATTTGTGGGCGGTTCATTTTTAAATGATGGCTAATTACAGGTCCCTAGCTTTGACCCGTTTGATCCCCACATACACTGCACGATACATGTACATGACGTTGTCCAGTACAATGTACATCGCGCACAGCCAGCAGTTGCTGGCCCAACCAATAACCAATGAGAACACGTCTTTCGTATTTGAATTTAGTTATTAGAATTGATGCGCTCTGCCTTAAATTTTGGCATGACGAATGGTCACTGTATGTAGATGTTGTACATGTACATGTACAGTAATGTACAGTGAGTATACTACATACATTATGTACTGTACTATATACATGTGTGTACTTATACATGTAGATGTACGTATATATACATACATGTTGATGTATGTGTATACAGTATACATATGGATCCATGCATTGTGTGTATGTGCGCTGGAGTTCGGATAGCTTAGCGGGGCAAATTATGCAACCAAACTGTTCCAACGCGCCTTGATCAAAGGCTATTACGTGTGACGAGCAGAGCGTTAACAAAAGTAAAGAACATTGGCTTATAATAATTGACTTATAATAATGTCCTTTTCCCAACATTTTGGGAAACATTTGAAAAGTGTATGACGCGCTATATTTGTAATTTATTTAAAAAAATCATTAACTTTCAAGAAAAATTCAACAGAACTTAAAATTAAATGTATACAACGTTTATTCATGGCATTTTCTTTTTAAAACCTGCCAAAATAAGGAAGATGTTATTCGATGAAAATCGACAGTTCTATAGACAATGACACAGCCAGGACGTAGCAAGGATATTGTAATTGGAGCGATTATTACGCAATCACTGTAAGGCGGCAGAACTAAGCGGCATGTATGAACATACGTGAATATAGAACCCGCCAGCTATCGGACGAGCACTGGGCCGAACAGAACACTCACTGGAGGGTTTCACCCGTGGTCCAGAACTGGACCAATACCGCTTCATTCTGGGACAATATGACATAACTGCAATTGCCTGTTTGGTTAAATCTGCAGTGCGAACCTCACTACCTGATCTAAGTGCCTGTTTAATGGCCTTCAGTGCAGGGTCACCATCTTGTGCTTCGGCAAGATTGACATCTTGGACTATCCCTGAACTACTCTCATGTACCTCTGACTGGGGTATGTCTGGTTCTTGTACCGCTCCAACCTCACACAACTCAGATTCTACCGTTGGTAGTCTAGACATGCAGTCGGCATTACCATTTTCCTCCCCCTGTTTGTACTGGATATCAAAATAATAACTGCTTAGCTCAATGGACCATCGGGTGCATCTACCAGTTGAGTCATTTTCATGTTTCACAGTCTTAATCTGAAGCAATGGCTTGTGGTCGGTGTACACCTCGAAATGCTTGCCACAAAGATAAGGCCGAAAGTGTCTGACCCCCCACAAGATGCACCAGAATTCTTTGTCATACGTGCTCCAGTTTCTTTCAGATTTCTTCAGGGTGGTGCTGGCATAACCAATAACCCTCTCCTCTCCCTGCTGTATCTGTGATAGCACAGCTCCAACTGCTGTATTGGACACATCAATAGTCAAGATGAAACTTTACTTGAAATCTGGGAATGCCAAAACAGGATACTTAACAAGAGCTCCCCGCAACTCACAGAAGGCTGCATCACAAGCTTTCATCCCAATGAAAGTCTGCGTCTTTCCTCGTTAGTGCTATCAGAGGCTCTGCAATTTTGGAAAACTGGGAACAAAACGCCGATAGTAAGAAGCCAGGGACAGGAAGCTCTTTACATCTTTGGTTGATTGTGGTGTTGGGAAGGCTTGTACCTTTTTGATGTTCCTTGGGTCGGGAGCTGTCCCCTGCTGAGACACCTGGTGACCAAGAAAAGTCACACTATCACGCATTTGGCCGGCTTAAGCTTTAACCATGCTCTTCGCAGCCGCTGGAGGACATCCTCCACTAGAGTGATGTGTGCTTCAACCGTCTTGGTAAACAGAACAATGTCGTCAATATAAACCAGGCAGGCACTCCAATGAAGCCCTGTAAGGACTAAGTCCATAAGACGCTGGAATGTTGCGAGGGCATTTGTCAGCCCAAATGGCATTACACGGAACTGATATAGGTTACATCCATTGGAAAATGCCGTCTTCTCCCTATCCTGTTCATCGACCTCAACTTGCCAGTATCCAGATGCACAGTCTAATGTGCTGAAGACACGAGCACCACTCAATGCATCAAGACAATCATCAACACGAGGTAATTGTGGAGTGCCATGGTCGAGCGGTTTAGTGCATCGGATTTGTGTTCTGGTGGCTGAGTCGTCAGAATGTGGGTTCGAATCCCAACCGCAACCATGGTGCTTGTGTTCTTGAGCAAGACACTTTACCATAATTGCTTCTCTCCACCCAGGGGTAAATGGGTACCTGTGAGGGCAGAGTTGGTTGTTGTGTTTGATAGCCCATATGCGCCGAAATGGCAGCAATTGAGCTGTATACTCCCCAGGGAGCTGAGATGGTTTCAGGAATGATTTATGCGCCTGATGAGCAGGGGTAATAATGTACAGCGCTCTGATACCTTGTTTAAGAGCGCTTTTAAAATGCCATTATGATTATTATTATTAATGGGTGGGCATCCTTATGGGTTACCGCATTCAGGTTGCGGTAATCGACACAAAAGCGCAGACTCCCATCTTTTTCTAACCAAGACAACTGGCGAGCTCCATTTTACTTTCCTCAATGATGCCATTACTCAGCATTTCCTCCGTCAATTTACCCATTTTCGCGTAGGTGAACTGGTATACGGTAGCATGGTTGTTTTATAGGCCTGCTGTCACCTGTGTCTATCGTATGCTTCGCAACACTGGTCCTCCCGAGGTCGGATGAGTTCATTGCAAAAACATCACTGTACCGAGTCACCAAATTGGAAACTCGGGCCTTCTCTGTATCTTCGAGTACCGATGAGTCTAGGTCAACCTGAGGACAATTATGAAGCTCTTTGGGTGTGCCAGTACTGACCCCACGGCCATCGTGGGCCATGAGTTCGTAGACACCAACCCGATCAATTTTCGTGCCTACTTCTACAGCTGCATGGAACATACCCAATGGGGTGCCTGCATACATTTCAATAGGAGAGCTGGTAACATTCACGATACGCACTAGTGTCAAACCACTCTGCACCGTTCCTGCTGTTCTGGCTATCATAAGGTCTCCATCTTGATGATATACGTCAGCTGCTTCCAACACACCCGAAAACCCACTGGAACAGGATCGTATACTTTTTCCGCTTCTAGCCTAGCACTGACAGTGATCTCTGTACGAGGTGGAATGACTGCTGTCTGCTGAAGTGAAGCTGCACACACACTAGGGAATGCACGCCACCAAGGGATCAATGGGATGTGCTCCCCCTTGTTCACAACTATGCCGCTGTTCATCTATCTGAAGGCCTGTATGTTGAAAAAAATTCCAACCCAGAATCGCAGGACTTGCCATCTGCTCTGCCACAAAGAATCGAAAAGGAACCTCCATCGTACCAATCCGAATATCAAGTTCCAGATATCCTTTCAACTTAACAGGGTCGTTGGTTACAGAAGAAGCACATATGGAAACATCTGTAAACAAGCGTCTGTGTTTCAAGATGGGATTTGCCAAACGAAACCGGTCACTGAGGAGACAAATACCTACCCCAGTATCCACAAGAGCCTTAGTTGAACATCCCTCAACTACCACTTGACACATATTGGACGACCCCTTAGCCCATAATGACCCCTTGGCTGACACCTCGGGCACAGTGTCAGCCACTACCCGTTTAACATCTGGGATGACGATTTTCCATCTGTTTCTTGCAATCCGGCCCCGGCTCACCCCAAGATCGTTGCCTTGTACCCTGCCCACGCCTTGGGTCGCTTCGCCAATTACCATTTTGCGATCTAGGTTCTTTGTCACACTCTCGAGCGAAGTGGTTCGGTGATCCACAGTTGTAGCACCTGTTATTGCTGTTTGGGGGTACGCCTCGGTCTTGTGGCAGTTGTGGACAGACTGGCAATGCAGGACTGCAAGTCAGTGATTTGTTTCCGCATTTCTTCAACATACACTGTTGGTGGCTCAGTGGCAACATAAAACCACACTAGCGGCCTCCTTCCGCTCCATTTCAATGCGACACTCAAGTTTCGAGGTTAACTCGATTGCCACCTCGATCGTTTTGGGATATTTATGCCAGACTTTTCGTCCAATTTCCCCTGTACCAGCCAGAAAACGTGTTAGCACTACATCGTCTAATGCATCTTTACATTGGACATACTTTGGGTATGCCCGGCGTGCTAGGCGTCTTAATTCCCCAACGTATACCGCCAAGTTTTCATTCTCTTTACGATTCCTGACAGAAAGCTCAGACTGGAAGGCTTCAACAAGAGCAGGGGAGGAATAAGCTAGAGTGAAAGCTTTAATCACCTCCCCAAATGACTCCCTTGTTTCCTATCCAATTCCTATAGATAGCAAAGGCTGCATTGCCCAAGAATGTAGGGAAATATCGCAACTTATCCTGTTCATCAGGCGCATGTATGTTGCACCAGGCTTCAAAGCTATCCAGCCATGTGTCAAAGTCATCCCCCTTGTCACCCTCAAAGAGCGGTGGAGGGGCGGAGAGAAAGCAGTCTTGCCTCAGCCATAAAATTACCTCAAATGCGTATACTAGGGTGTACAATACCAGCTCAGCATGCGAAAGTTTCACCTACCACACCAGCATGCACTACACTAATATATGCACAGACAATGGCTACTTCAAAATAGAGTGAAACAGCAATACAACAAGGCTACACAACACAGTCACAAAGCTATTCTGTCCTCTGTCTTTTCCAGCAGGTATAGACTGGTTCCGAATCAGAGTCGGAAAAGCAATCAGCAGACTCACTTATGTAATCCCTATCTTTCAGTAACTGGGACTCCCCCTGGATGACGATTCTGAGTGATCGAAACCACTTTCTCTTTATATGGGATTTAGCGTGCGAACCATCGTACAGTCGGGAAAAAATGGAATGATCGGATTGTCTTAGTTCTACCCTTCAAACGGCCCAGACGTTTTTGTGCACATGCACAATTTCCTTGTGCCACTGTACTGTAAGGGGCCTGATATTAAAACCGTTACTGTCAGTGATGTTCTCCTGAATCAAAAAAATCATTGACTTGCTTCACTTTATCATTAAGAATTGACTGTCAACTCTCCAGTTCCGAGTCAGAAAAAAATGACTTGGTCAACCTACCCTTATACAGTAATCTCTGTAGCCTATTAGTGATGCATGCGGAATTGTTATGAAACCAAACAAAGTTTTAGGTCTCTCAAACTTCACAGCTACCTTGAAATTGGACAATTTGGTACACAGATCTGCACTCGAGATATCTGACAAATCTAATTCAACGCCATGCTCATGGCGTACTTTTACCAGCAAATCATTAATGCCAACACACACTTTTATATTTAGGGCTTCAGACTGTGAAGTATTCTCCTTTAAGTAATGCAGTAAGTCTGCCTGCAAACTAAGTACATTCGCCCCCCGCCGGACAACGTACTCGATACTGACGTCTTTCTGAGGGTATTTATTAAAATAGTTATCCCTCGAATCTGCTCCCAATATGTTCTTAAACATGCGGAATATATAATGACAATACTAGTTATTCAGTGTGGGACAAGGAGGAATACCAAAATGCTGTTGGAATGAACATCAAGCTACAGCGATCAGCGAGAGTTTCACCACACCGCGCTAGCGATGTATGGGCGACCAGGTAAAACACAACCAAAATTCACAAGGATTTTTGGATCGGATTTCTTTGGGAAAAAAAACCAAAACAACAACCGATACGAATATCGCTACAAATGATCCCAGCGCTTTCAACCAAATGTAACTTACAGTCGTGGGCACCTCTAGTCCAGCCACAGCTTCAGTCCTTGCTCCCAGGTCCTTCACGTCGTCCAACTCGACACTTGTAAGATGGCTGCCCCCGACCTCCAGTTTTGTCTGCCCGCCCAAAAGTATCAATTTGTTTTTTTTTGTTTTAGCGCGGGACCTACCATTATTATTAGGGGTGCCCCGGCCCATTCCAACAGCATGTTACACAATGTTAAATGAAGCAACACAGTTGGAATAATAACTGATTGGGGCATGTCCAAACTGACAGTTTCTTGGAGGTCATGGTTTGTACTTTGGTTTGTATATTGTCAGCCATGATGAATTGAAGAAGCCACACAAGAGTGCTTGGTCAGAACATGGGCTTGATTGTGTTGTACAGTAGCAGGCATCAAGGTGACAATGGAACCAGTCAAGCGTGTTATGAGTCATGCGTCCTTCTTGAAGAAAAAGCTGAGAAAGTTCAGGAATGAGCTTGAAATCTGCCCAGATTTCCTTTTCCATGATGAGGCTTCACAAACTACACCAAAGTAATCACTGGGTGAAACTACAAATGATGATATGAGATTCACACTGCAAGTTGAATGAGAAATATCAATGATGATGGCAGTTGTCAGAGCTAGATGTAAAGCTTGTGGTCTAGACGCCTAGTCCAGGAGCAAAGTCTGAAAAGCCCTCTAGTTTAGGAGTTGGTTCAACACCTACTACATCTAAGGTTTGACCACACACAGGATGGTAAAACATACCTAATGGAACACCGCTAGGTAGTATGTGGTATCAAATTGTGGTATCAGTTTCGAAAAAATGCCATTTTCATAAGTAAAAATTACAGAGTGATGACAGAGTTAAACTTCTGTACCGAGCTGCAAAACTGGACCATTTGATTTATTTTTTTATTATTATTTTTTTTTAAGTTTAAAGACTTTAAAGTGCTTCTTTTAATGGAAAGTTCACACATTTATCAGGCTTCCAGCAGATAAAAGTTAATGCCCACTGTAGAGTGAAGCTCCAATCCAAGACAATGCATGACATGTTTGCCTTGTCACTTCCAATAATTAAGAATACATTGCAATTCATCAGAGGAGAGGACACGCCCCTTAAGAGCTTTCTGAAATTTCGGTGCATCATATGAACTGAAATCGGTCCATTCATTTTGCTAAGTGTGGGAGCAGGTTGCCAATTATGAAAAAGGGGGTAGCTACGCCCCTTTTTTACCCCTCCTACATCCGCCCACTTTGGCAAATTGAAAGATTATCTCTTGTGAGAAAACCCATCATTTATGAAAATAGAATGTAAATTTATTAATCGACTGCATACTGTAGTTGCCAAAGTTGAAGATTTTATTGATTTTTAGACCTTTAAAATATAACATTACGTTTTGCACTTTAATGCAAAACTGATACCACAATTTGACACCACATACTACCTGGAGGTGTTCCAGAGGGTCTATTCTACCACCCCGTGTAGTCAAACCTTAGATGTAGTGGGTGTTGAATGACCATATTTATGCCAGGTCCGTGCTCCTGGACTAGCCATGTTTAGTGCAGCGGCAGACATTTTTAAATTCGATTCATAATTTTTCCCAATGTTAAAACTAATTAAGTATAAGTTCTTACCTAATAGTTAATTTTGGTGAGGATGTTTTTCGAAGACTTATTTGATCGATTGATAATAATATTTACAAGCCCGTCTGTTCGTGTCCGGTTCATATTAAGAGCGCCAAATTTCAACAACGTGGTATTTGTAGTCTAGTGACTTGACTCGCCTACTTATACCATCCCTCTCGTCGTCTCTAGAAATCACCTCCAGTTTTAATCCTTACCTCCTCATCAGACACCACGCTTGTGGCTTCATGGAAATTAATACTAAAGATCATTGGCAGATCAGGTGGGGGCAGAGGGAAGATTAGCGGATAAAGGAGGCAGGCAAAGAGGTCCATTCATCACCTTGTCCATTCATCACCTTGCTATAAATTTACTCTACACTTTATATACGAGGACCTCTTTTAGGCAGTTTCACCCCTTTTTGCTGTGTCTGTACTGTTTGGACTGTTATAGATAACATTAGCCTGTCAACACAAAACTTCAAATTTATTAGTTTCATATATCTAGTTGACAAATGATTTATATTAATGTTCTGCAGTTTTATTGTCATTTTGTGAGAAATGATAACCGTTAAAAGCACAACAATACCGAACAAAAACCGCTTAAAATTCAATAGTCTGTTCTCAGTAAGAGCTGAAACCTCTCATATATTATTTACAAGCCGACTGCGTGTGTTTCCACGTCATGAGCCAGTTCAAGTCCAAAGGCCTTCACTTTTAATTTAGTAATTGAATGTTATTGAAATTCAAATTCAACACGCGATTGCAATGGCGTCTCAAACCATTGACGGATCGAGAAGGGGGCGTGGTCAAGGGGGGCATAATATGTAATTTAACGACTTTTTAAAATGCGTGACGAGTGTCTATTTTCAAAATGTTGAATGGTGGCACCTGGGGGCACAGACCTCGGTTGGGGGCAGGCACCTTCCCCCATTCCCCCGTGACCCCGTGACCCCGCGCCCCCGGTACACCACTGAGAGTTTAGCTGTCAATGTAATGCGATAAACTCAAAGAAAACTGTTCCAAAAACACAAAAGTTCCAAAACACAAAACCAAAACAAATATTTCCTCCGAGAGGTGAAACTTTGGAGTTTGCTTCCCAGATATGTATTTTCGTTAGTGCATTTTATTGACATAACATGTACAACGGTTGTTTTATGTTGATGTTTAGCTTTAATTATTGTACTGCGTGTAATAAGATGGGATCTTTTGAGGCTACCTCTGGTAGCAATCCTCAAACAGTCGTAACAGTGTTTTATTGTATGAGGCTTAGCGTTTGAATTTTGCTTAAAAACGAGTACAAAGCTACCGTTTCAGCAAGTCTGTCATATTTGTTTGGAATTTTCATATTTTCCCCGAAAGAAAACATATAAATGGATTAGTCCCTACAAATGTACCGAAGTATTACCTGGATAATGGACTAATAATATCCACACACCTTGCATATTTTACTTAGGTGCTCGTATCCAATGGAGTTTGGAGTTATAATCTGCTACAGGGTAAATAACATGATCAGAGCACACTTTCGGTGTCCTAGGTTAAGATGAACACAGTGATTGAAAATTACACAGTGACTGAAAAATAAAACTAGGACTCCGAATCCATGCCCTGTTGATCATGACGACATTGTCCCTTTAACTTAGGTGCTCGTATCGAATGGAGTTTTGAGTTATAGTCTGCTACAGAGTAAATAACAAAAGCGTGTGCTGCATTTCTATTCATACGCATGAAAAGTACAAATAAATTTCGTCATATTCGGCATTCTTTTCGATAAAATTAATTATTCTAAAACTGTAAGTGTTAAGAAAAATAAGGCATAACACAAGACTACTGCATGTGGACCACTTAACGAAACAATTGGCCTGTCATCAAAAAGACTTCAGATCTTCGTTGACAGTATTATTAATATTATCATTATACGGATGAGATATACTACTCGTTACAAGCACAACAATACTGAATAAAAACCGCTTAAAATTCAAAAGTCTGTTCTCAATAAGAGCTGAAACCTCTCCATATATTATTTACAAGCCGACTCTGCGGATGGAAACACTTAATGAACCATTTCTATTGCGTCTCAAACCATTTGATGTATTGGGGAGGGGATGTGGTGGTTGGGGAGGGGCTGGGGAAGTAGAGGTTTCCCCTTGTCCATCGTTTAATGGTAGTGTGTTCTTTTGTGTCGTGTTCTCACCGTTCATTTACCATTCATCCTAGATTCTCCCTGCTTCCAGTTACTACATCATTACATTCACTGCAAACTATTGGTAAATACACTGAAACCCTGATTCTCCTGCCTCCAGTGAATACATCATTACATTCACTGTAAACTATTGGTAAATACACTGAAACCTGGATTCTCCCTGCCTCCAGTGAATACATCATTACATTCACTGTAAACTATTGGTAAATACACTGAAATCTGGATTCTCCCTGCCTCCAGTGAATACATCATTACATTCACTGTAAACTATTGGTAAATACACTGAAACCTGGATTCTCCCTACCTCCAGTGAATACATCATTACATTCACTGTAAACTATTGGTAAATACACTGAAACCTGGATTCTCCCTGCCTCCAGTGAATACATCATAACATCCACTGTAAACTATTGGTAAATACACTGAAACCTGGATTCTCCTGCCTCCAGTGAATACATCATTACATTCATTGTAAACTATTGGTATATACACTGAAACCTGGATTCTCCTGCCTCCAGTGAATACATCATTACATTCATTGTAAACTATTGGTAAATACACTGAAACCTGGATTCTCCCTGCCTCCAGTGAATACATCATTACATTCATTGTAAACTATTGGTAAATACACTGAAACCTGGATTCTCCCTGCCTCCAGTGAATACATCATTACATTCACTATAAACTATTGGTAAATACACTGAAACCTGGATTCTCCCTGCCTCCAGTGAATACATCATTACATTCACTGTAAACTATTGGTATATACACTGAAACCTGGATTCTCCCTGCCTCCAGTGAATACATCATTACATTCACTGCAAACTATTGGTAAATACACTGAAACCTGGATTCTCCCTGCCTCCAGTGAATACATCATTACATTCACTGTAAACTATTGGTAAATACACTGAAACCTGGATTCTCCCTGCCTCCAGTGAATACATCATTACATTCATTGTAAACTATTGGTAAATACACTGAAACCTGGATTCTCCCTGCCTCCAGTGAATACATCATTACATTCACTGTAAACTATTGGTAAATACACTGAAACCTGGATTCTCCCTGCATCCAGTGAATACATCATTACATTCATTGTAAACTATTGGTAAATACACTGAAACCTGGATTCTCCCTGCATCCAGTCCATACATCATTACATTCACTGTAAACTATTGGTAAATACACTGAAACCTGGATTCTCCCTGCCTCCAGTGAATACATCATTACATTCACTGTAAACTATTGGTAAATACACTGAAACCTGGATTCTCCCTGCCTCCAGTGAATACATCATTACATTCACTGTAAACTATTGGTATATACACTGAAACCTGGATTCTCCCTGCCTCCAGTGAATACATCATTACATTCACTGCAAACTATTGGTAAATACACTGAAACCTGGATTCTCCCTGCCTCCAGTGAATACATCATTACATTCACTGTAAACTATTGGTAAATACACTGAAACCTGGATTCTCCCTGCCTCCAGTGAATACATCATTACATTCATTGTAAACTATTGGTAAATACACTGAAACCTGGATTCTCCTGCCTCCAGTGAATACATCACATTCACTCTAAACTATTGGTAATACACTGAAACCTGGATTCTCCCTGCATCCAGTGAATACATCATTACATTCATTGTAAACTATTGGTAAATACACTGAAACCTGGATTCTCCCTGCATCCAGTCCATACATCATTACATTCATTGTAAACTATTGGTAAATACACTGAAACCTGGATTCTCCCTGCCTCCAGTGAATACATCATTACATTCATTGTAAACTATTGGTAAATACACTGAAACCTGGATTCTCCCTGCCTCCAGTGAATACATCATTACATTCACTGTAAACTATTGGTAAATACACTGAAACCTGGATTCTCCCTGCCTCCAGTGAATACATCATAACATCCACTGTAAACTATTGGTAAATACACTGAAACCTGGATTCTCCCTGCATCCAGTCCATACATCATTACATTCATTGTAAACTATTGGTAAATACACTGAAACCTGGATTCTCCCTGCCTCCAGTGAATACATCATTACATTCACTGTAAACTATTGGTAAATACACTGAAACCTGGATTCTCCCTGCCTCTAGTGAATACATCATTACATTCATTGCAAACTATTGGTAAATACGCTGAAACCTGGATTCTCCCTGCCTCCAGTGAATACATCATTACATTCATTGTAAACTATTGGTAAATACACTGAAACCTGGATTCTCCCTGCCTCCAGTGAATACATCATTACATTCACTGCAAACTATTGGTAAATACACTGAAACCTGGATTCTCCCTGCCTCCAGTGAATACATCATTACATTCATTGGAAACTATTGGTAAATACACTGAAACCTGGATTCTCCCTGCATCCAGTCCATACATCATTACATTCATTGTAAACTATTGGTAAATACACTGAAACCTGGATTCTCCCTGCCTCCAGTGAATACATCATTACATTCATTGGAAACTATTGGTAAATACACTGAAACCTGGATTCTCCCTGCATCCAGTCCATACATCATTACATTCATTGTAAACTATTGGTAAATACACTGAAACCTGGATTCTCCCTGCCTCCAGTGAATACATCATTACATTCACTGTAAACTATTGGTAAATACACTGAAACCTGGATTCTCCCTGCCTCCAGTGAATACATCATAACATCCACTGTAAACTATTGGTAAATACACTGAAACCTGGATTCTCCCTGCATCCAGTCCATACATCATTACATTCATTGTAAACTATTGGTAAATACACTGAAACCTGGATTCTCCCTGCCTCCAGTGAATACATCATTACATTCACTATAAACTATTGGTAAATACACTGAAACCTGGATTCTCCCTGCCTCCAGTGAATACATCATTACATTCACTGTAAACTATTGGTATATACACTGAAACCTGGATTCTCCCTGCCTCCAGTGAATACATCATTACATTCACTGCAAACTATTGGTAAATACACTGAAACCTGGATTCTCCCTGCCTCCAGTGAATACATCATTACATTCACTGTAAACTATTGGTAAATACACTGAAACCTGGATTCTCCCTGCCTCCAGTGAATACATCATTACATTCACTGCAAACTATTGGTAAATACACTGAAACCTGATTCTCCCTGCCTCCAGTGAATACATCATTACATTCACTGTAAACTATTGGTAAATACACTGAAACCTGGATTCTCCCTGCCTCCAGTGAATACATCATTACATTCACTGTAAACTATTGGTAAATACACTGAAACCTGGATTCTCCCTGCCTCCAGTGAATACATCATTACATTCATTGTAAACTATTGGTAAATACACTGAAACCTGGATTCTCCCTGCCTCCAGTGAATACATCATTACATTCACTGTAAACTATTGGTAAATACACTGAAACCTGGATTCTCCCTGCCTCCAGTGAATACATCATTACATTCACTGTAAACTATTGGTAAATACACTGAAACCTGGATTCTCCCTGCCTCCAGTGAATACATCATTACATTCATTGTAAACTATTGGTAAATACACTGAAACCTGGATTCTCCCTGCCTCCAGTGAATACATCATTACATTCACTGTAAACTATTGGTAAATACACTGAAACCTGGATTCTCCCTGCATCCAGTCCATACATCATTACATTCATTGTAAACTATTGGTAAATACACTGAAACCTGGATTCTCCCTGCCTCCAGTGAATAGATCAGTACATTCACTGTAAACTATTGGTAAATACACTGAAACCTGGATTCTCCCTGCCTCCAGTGAATACATCATTACATTCACTGTAAACTATTGGTAAATACACTGAAACCTGGATTCTCCCTGCCTCCAGTGAATACATCATAACATCCACTGTAAACTATTGGTAAATACACTGAAACCTGGATTCTCCCTGCCTCTAGTGAATACATCATTACATTCATTGCAAACTATTGGTAAATACGCTGAAACCTGGATTCTCCCTGCCTCCAGTGAATACATCATTACATTCATTGTAAACTATTGGTAAATACACTGAAACCTGGATTCTCCCTGCCTCCAGTGAATACATCATTACATTCATTGGAAACTATTGGTAAATACACTGAAACCTGGATTCTCCCTGCATCCAGTCCATACATCATTACATTCATTGTAAACTATTGGTAAATACACTGAAACCTGGATTCTCCCTGCCTCCAGTGAATACATCATTACATTCACTGTAAACTATTGGTAAATACACTGAAACCTGGATTCTCCCTGCCTCCAGTGAATACATCATAACATCCACTGTAAACTATTGGTAAATACACTGAAACCTGGATTCTCCCTGCATCCAGTGAATACATCATAACATCCACTGTAAACTATTGGTAAATACACTGAAACCTGGATTCTCCCTGCCTCTAGTGAATACATCATTACATTCATTGCAAACTATTGGTAAATACGCTGAAACCTGGATTCTCCCTGCCTCCAGTGAATACATCATTACATTCATTGTAAACTATTGGTAAATACACTGAAACCTGGATTCTCCCTGCCTCCAGTGAATACATCATTACATTCATTGGAAACTATTGGTAAATACACTGAAACCTGGATTCTCCCTGCATCCAGTCCATACATCATTACATTCATTGTAAACTATTGGTAAATACACTGAAACCTGGATTCTCCCTGCCTCCAGTGAATACATCATTACATTCACTGTAAACTATTGGTAAATACACTGAAACCTGGATTCTCCCTGCCTCCAGTGAATACATCATAACATCCACTGTAAACTATTGGTAAATACACTGAAACCTGGATTCTCCCTGCATCCAGTCCATACATCATTACATTCATTGTAAACTATTGGTAAATACACTGAAACCTGGATTCTCCCTGCCTCTAGTGAATACATCATTACATTCATTGCAAACTATTGGTAAATACGCTGAAACCTGGATTCTCCCTGCCTCCAGTGAATACATCATTACATTCACTGTAATCTATTGGTAATCTTAAAAGAAAAGAAAAACAAAATAAGTTTGATCAGAGTTTTACATAACGCTTGATGTAAATTGACAGTCAAACATCCTTGAAATCTTTCTTTCTGAAGAGCTGTCCTTTTAGTAAAATTTGACACATGATAATTTTATTGAACTAAATTTTGTTGGCTTATTAAAATTCTGTAAGAATAAGTAAATTATTACACTGTTCTCAGTAATGTGTGGAATTTTGTGACCTGAAAAATTAACAGGATTTGTTGGTGGCCAAATTAGCGGATCAATTGGAGGCAGGCAAAGAGACCAAGACTCATTCATCATATTGCTTTAAATTTATACGTGATCCCCTTATAGGCAGTTTCCCTGCCTTTTCAACCAAAGATAATTACATCATCAGGACAGCTAAACTGAGACGTGTGTTAAGTTATAAAGGTGTTTATTTTTCTTTTATTGTGGACAAGGTAACACATAAAACTAGACAAGTTTGGCTTTTCCTTTTAATAGCGTAAATTGAATCTTGTTGTTATCCATACCAGTAGGAGTTTACAATGGACTGGAACTGACAGGTTACAATTTAGCAATAGTTCGCGGATTTTGTCTTCTTATTTTCAGCTTGCACAACATATTCATCTCTTAACCCTGTGGTGAATTGTTCATTTTACATTTCCTTTGCCGTATTCACCCCTTTCATTTAACCATAAAAGCCATTGTACACTGTTAGTAATCGAAATAAAAGACAAGTTTGATTATAGTTTTATATTACGCTTGATGTAAAATCTTAATAGTCAAAAAGATGATGATTGTCAAAGAACCTTGAACTGTTCATTTCTGAGAAACTATCCTTTTAGTTAAATCAGTCTCAGAAATGTGGAACTTTTTTAGCTGAAAACTTAACAGGTTTAACAAAAGTGTATCTTTATTGGTCTTTAAAAATAGAAATAGTGCCTTTTTCACTATACAAATACAATATTTCCCCTCCTTACCTTTCCATTCGTCAAAAGAAATCGTCTCCACTAACCTCATCCCCTCATCAGATCCTTTTTAAAGGCACATTTAGTGCGTTTATTCGTGGCTTCATGTCGTGCATTAGTTGGCAGATCGGTGGAGCCAGGGGGCATGTTAGTGGATCAAGGAGTCCACTAATCACCTGGCTTTAAATTGACCCTACTTTTAGGCCTATGTTTTAGGCAGTGTGTCACCACTGTGTCACCACGGTGTCACCATTGGTGGATACATTTGTGTATGCAATCCCTCCAGCTCATTTTGTACCGTGTTTCCCCTTTCATTTACCCTACAGCTTGGATTCACACTGTCTTCAGCTAATACATCATTACAATCATTGAACACTCATTTACCCTACAGCTTGGATTCACACTGTCTTCAGCTAATACATCATTACAATCATTGAACACTCATTTACCCTACAGCTTGGATTCACACTGTCTTCAGCTAATACACCATTACAATCATTGAACACTCATTTACCCTACAGCTTGGATTCACACTGTCTTCAGCTAATGCATCATTACAATCATTGAACACTCATTTACCCTACAGCTTGGATTCACACTGTCTTCAGCTAATACACCAATACAATCATTGAACACTCCTGGCATTCTAAAGAGAAACGCTATTTTGGGGGTCACCAAGTAATAAACTTAAATGAAAACAAAACGAATAATGCGATAGTAATTATCAAGTTTTGAATTGGTCACGTACGTGAAAGTTGTGATGAATAGTGTTCAGTATGATGAACGACAACATCGTCCCCAGGATGTTCCTGTAGTTTATGTATACCTCGTACCCACTGCTCTCTCGCCCTGGGAGGGGACGGTTTCAATACACACAAATGTTGGATATGCAAATTAGGCGATAGACTGATACTGTTGTTGAATTGCGTTAGTTGCAGTGGGGAAGCCGGGACTAGGCCATTTAATTTATTTCATAAATATTTCGGTAAAATCACTCATTCAAACATTTTATGTGCTAAACAAATTCATATAGGCATTAATTCATAAAGGAAAATTTGTATTTTGTTTCCTCGAAACATTAAAACAATTCAGGTTGGGACTGTCTATTAGTGAATAATTTTATCTTTTTGAGGAAACCAATCACCATTTAGCAGTGACTTCACTTTGACCAATCAGTGCTTCACGCATACAATCCTTTGGATCACAATATAAACACTCATCGGTCGATGCTGTGTTTCATTTCTACATTGCGCCGTGTGCAGTATAGTCGTGTTTCAATCAAACAGTTGGTCGACCGATGATACCGAAATACTTGATTGAATAAAAACCGATTACTCTACTTTAAATGTTTTCACCCATATACAAACAATACATTGAAGATGACGCAGCAAGTACTCTTGATGTGCGTACTCCATTTCAAAATGATGTTCGTGTTTATAGTACCACTGATATCACAAGCGGTAAGCTTGGGAAGTCAATGTGGTGGGCTTGCAAACGAATATCTCCCTGCAGACAACCGAGCACTCAAGAACTTTACGTATGCCAAGAAAACTGTACCCTATTACGTCATGTGCGGACGAGACTGTAACGTAGATAAGAACTGTAAGTCATTTAACTTCTATAAATGCAATAAACTATGTGAGTTAAACAACTCCACAAGGTCTGAATATCCTGAATCATTCGTTAAAGATCAAGAAAGTGTGTACTTCGATGAAAATGAAGACACACCTCTCTTCTCATTGCCTGATATCTCCTTTGCTCACAACAGAAGTTGTAAAGGGCTAATGGAGGCAGGTTACCGGACAAGTGGTGTCTACAAGATCTACCCAGTCGGATTCAGCGACGGTCTCCAAGTCTATTGTGAAATGGACATTGACGGTGGCGGATGGATTGTGTTTCAGCGCAGAGAGGACGGTAATATTAACTTTTATCGTGACTGGAGTGAGTATAAGTCTGGCTTCGGTGATCTAAGCAGGGAGCATTGGCTAGGCAATAATAACTTGGTGAGTCTGACCTCTGATAAATCACACGGGACATGGGGCCTCCGCATAGATCTCACAGAGTGGAGTGACGATACGGCATTTGCGAAATACACGGATTTCCAAATCACTGGTGAGAAGTACACACTGAATTATGGCGAATACGATATGAGCAGCACTGCTGGTGACTCTCTTGGGTATCACAAGGGAAGACCCTTCTCAACAAAGGATAATGACAATGATGCAATAACAAGGATGAATTATGCACAATACTTTGAAGGAGCCTGGTGGTTTGTTAACAGTCACTATTCTCACTTAAATGGTCATTATTACCCAGATGGGCAGTATCAGGGTAACAAAGGCATTGTGTGGCATCACTGGCATAAAAACAGCAATCCTCTCAAAGCATCCAGCATGAAAATGCGTGAAACAGACATGTAAGTACACCAATTAACATTACAGGAAACATGCTGGAAAAACTAATAAAAAATAGTAGCTTTATTTGGCGGTCAAAGACATAAATATGTGTGTTTCCCGTCTACCCGCAATCACCACACATATCACGCCCACCTTTATCATTTAATTACAAATAATTATAAATAAATCAAACATATCTTATTATAGTCCTCATATTTTGTGTTTAGGCCAAAAAAGGTGTGTTTTCCACCCTAATTATTTGTTTACAAATAATAATAATAATAACAGGAGCTGAAAAGGGTATTCATTTATACCCACCTTATTTTTTATAATTATAAATGAAAACACTTAATAATATTTTGCTCTTAATTTTGAAAACCTTATATTGAAAGCTAGTTCAGTTTATTGATTTTTTTTTTTTTAATATTAAAAAAAAACGTGTTTTAACGATTTAACAAACTGTTTCCCCATTTTGGAAAATTAAATCTCTTGAGATTAACAATACGAGCCTTGACCAAGACGCATCGGAACGCATACTTTTGCCCCACTTACAGTTAGCTATCCGAACTCCCCGTTGCAGTCATTACACACAGTGCATGAATCCATATGTATACACACTGTATGTACATGTACATATATGTAAATACAGACAATGACCACTCGTTGGATAGATGTGCATGTACGTGTCCTGTACAATGTATATGTGTTATGTACATATATGTAAATACAGACAATGACCACTCGTTGGATAGATGTACATGTACGTGTCCTGTACAATGTATATGTGTTATGTACATAATGTAAATACAGACAATGACCACTCGTTGGATAGATGTGCATGTACGTGTCCTGTACAATGTATATGTGTTATGTACATATATGTAAATACAGACAATGACCACTCGTTGGATAGATGTACATGTACGTGTCTTGTACAATGTATGTGTGTTATATACATATATGTAAATACAGACAATGACCACTCGTTGGATAGATGTACATGTACGTGTCCTGTACAATGTATATGTGTTATGTACATATATGTAAATACAGACAATGACCACTCGTTGGATAGATGTACATGTACGTGTCTTGTACAATGTATGTGTGTTATGTACATATATGTAAATACAGACAATGACCACTCGTTGGATAGATGTACATGTATGTGTCCTGTACAATGTGTTATGTACATAATTATATGGAAATGAAATGCACAGTGTATGCTGAATTTCTCTGGCCAGAAATCGGTACGGGATGGAGATACCGTACGATAACAGCCGTGGTCAACGCTATATAATTGATAAAGATTGGATATGGATAACGAGACATTAAGTGAATGAATGCATTGATGATGCAGCTGGATTCATTGCTCTTCAAAATAATGGCACCTACGATAGACTGTTTAAAAATGCTTTTGCAATGTCACTAACAATAAGTAATTTCTTACTAAATACGAAAATGTACCGGACTTGCAGGTAAAATAGCGAATCATTTGGAACATGTATATTTAAAAAAAAATACTAATGTTCTCATGACTTTGGACATTAAGATAGAAGTTTAAATATGAAGTTATCTTGACTGAATTGAAGGAATTTTATGTGTGTCACGGTACATTATATCATCAGAAATACATAACACTGAATGAACTTGCGATATTTGTCTTGTTAGTTCACTTAATGAAGTTTTCAAAGCTAGGAATCATGAAAAAGGCTTCGACCTTTCAGCGATTACACAATAATTCCTTTAGTTTTTCGTAAAATTCCGCACTGACTTTTCTTGGCCGCTGGAAAAGTTGTGCGCATTTTTGTTTGGTCATATAGAAAAATATATTTGGTGTTTAAAGTTTGGTTGAATGTAATTGTAATTATAAATGTATCCACTGCACTGAAAATGACACAATGTTTGTAAATGTAATCATATTAGTATCGTAAACACTGGCCCGTAGACTGGGAATCTGTATTTGTGAATGACCCCCCCCCCCTCCATGTTACACTTACTCTGGTGTTTAACCTAATGATATTTTGAAACATCATTGTGTAGTTGCGACAAATGTGTAATGGGTTCCATTGGAAAAATGTGCAATGTGAGTGTACACCTTTGGTAATCACCCGATTACACGATTACTAAATTATAATCTAAAAACTTACTTTATGTGAAGTTATTTGCTCGTACCAAACATCTAGAGAAATTATTCCGTCTGAGATTCTGTAAAACGTGAGAAATGTATTACAAATTTAGAATGGATCAATTTTCTACATTTGAGTACATGTTCACTATTTCTCGTTAATGAAGAGAATAAACTGAAACTTTAAATTTATTGTATAAATATCTCTTCATTCTTAAAAAGTATGGATGCATTTATAGACATATTACTAGTAATAGTGTTGTATACAATCTCTTCAAGCCATCCAATCCGTTATTTTCAAACTAGTCTACGGGTCTAAATAATATATGAATGGTGTGTTTAGCTTTGTTTAGTGGATTTTACTTACTACCGAAAAAGGTTAATACTAAAATGTGAACAAATAACAGACCATGTCAACAAAATATTAATTAAGGTGATCGTCCTTGCTCAACCTAATGGATTAGGCTTGACTTGATTTCTGTTATATATTTTATATCCAATAATTGGTTAAATAATTGTCCAATAATAAAAAATAAAAAAAATTGGATAGGTAGTTCCAATCGCATCTCCCTCCCAGCATATTCACGATGGATATGAACGGTAAAATAATCCCAGTTGAGTTCAATCGGACGGTAATTTTTCCCCAAACGAGATTACAGTGAAAGCAGCAGCGTTGTAGCTGTATGTGGTGAAAATAAATAAATACAATTAATCAACCCGACCTGATTTTTCGATTTGAAAGGACTATCACTAGTTTATTATTTATTACATGGTCTCATTAACAATTAATAATAATAAATACTAAAAAAAAACTTACAAAAATTCAAAAATACGTATATATACAAAAATAAAATAAGAGTAATAATACAAAAAATATTTTACATTCTATTAGCCAGTAATTGTTAGCCAGTGACTCCGGCAAAATGTTGTGAAATTATATATGTCAGCATATCTCTGTCTTAGAAATCTTTATTGAAATCTCTTCAATGAATATTTGAATGTATTTGTAGAATTTACATATATCTTAGTCTCTTGTCAACAATTACAATCTGTTGAATTCTGCAGACTTTGAAATGTTATTGGCAAAGCAGCCGTCAATTGATGTGTTTTCGACCCCTCTTTTGTTCTCTGATTCACGTGAGTGTACATACGAGGAAAGTGACTGATGAAAAACAAAACATAAGCAGTCTGCAGAATTTAAGCTGCTTTGTTGACAATGGATTTGAATTGTTTACAATTTACTTAATTTTTATAATTAAAGTCATTAAAGATATTAATATATTCCATGCTCAAGCGATGCTGGTCACTAAAGTTAAACATGTCATTTTAAATGAGAAACCATTATAAAATAATTATGAATTTATGACGTAATGTCATAAATTCATTTAAATTTTATATAACCATTCTTTAATCCTTATTACCAAACTAAAACAGCATTTCAAAATTGAAATATATTTTCCAAGTAAACTCACTTTGAGCACGGAATATCAATGAGAACAATCGTTGAGAACAATCGTTGTAATTATAAGAAAATTGCCTGTACATAACGCATTGATGTTATTAATTAGCTGTCAGAGGCCATCCACAATTTCAGACATTTTCAAAGGAGAATAATGGACGTGTTTGGCAATTTTTATCTTGAAAATGCTGAGTACTCAAATGTCGAAAATGTTGGATAGCCTCAATTAAATTAATACTGTTGAAAAACCTGGTTCGAATCAAGTGCAATAAACTGAGTGATAGGACCGAACACAAATGTTTTCTTTCATTTCTGAGTTTGTGTATAAACGAAGTTTTCTAAACTTGACCACGTGACTTGACAGATGAGGACAAACGGCGACAGGAGGTTTACAGAGACTATAGATAACTAAACCTCTCTCTGACATTATTGAAGGGACATCTAACATAACATTACAAAGGGACACTGTTTTTTAAAACAATTAGTGCACTAGAATAAATTTTCACTAAATTTCGACTTGATGCTGTGTAGGGAGAGGCGTTGGGTGGGGTGGGAGGAGGAGGAGGTGGGTGGGGAGGGGTGGGGAGAGATGGGAAGGAAGGGGAAGGTGAGGGGAATGGAGAAGAAAGGGAAGGAATGGGAGTTAGATTGGTAGAGTCCAGGAGGAAGGGTGGAGAGACTTCTGGGTGGGGAGAGGAAGGGGATCAAATGCCAAGTTACCAAATAAATATCAAGGGGCATCCTACATCCAAGCTACTAATTTTGGGGGTATTTATTTGTCCTTGATATTTATCGGATTACACGGCATTTGCTCCCCTGCCTCTCCCCTCGCTCACCCCTTTCCTCCTCTTCGTCTCCTCACAAAAAGAGGGCGCTGTTTAGATTGGGTAAACTCGTGCAGTTACACAAGAGTTACTCATTCTGTCTGCCACATCTCAAAATTTCTGAGTTTGTGTATAAACGAAGTCTTCTAAACTTGACGAACGGCGACATGAGGTTTACAGAGACTATAGATAACTAAACCTCTCTTTGACATTCTTGAAGGGACATCTAACATAACATTACAAAGGGACACTTTAAAAAAAAAATTGTTTTAATATTTTTCATTTGCAGTATTAAGTCGAAAATTTAGTGGACCAGAATAAATTTTCACTAAATTTCGACTTGATGCTGAATAGTGGGGTGGGGTGGGAGGAGGAGGAGGGGGAGGGGAAAGGGAGAGGAAAAGGAAGGAGGGGAGTTAGATGGCTAGAATCTGGGAGGAAGGGAGGGGAGACTTCCGGGGTGGGGAGAGGAAGGGGATTAAATGCCAAGTTACCAAATAAATATCAAGGGGCATCCTATACGTCCCAGCTATTCATGTTGGGGGTATTTATTTCCCCTTGATATTTATCGGATTACACGGCATTTGCTCCCCTTCCTCTCTCCCCGCCCACCCCTTTCCTCCTCTCCGTCTCCTCACAAAAAGAGGGCGCTGTTTAGGTTGGGTGAACTCTTGCAGTTACACAAGATTTTCTGAAAAGCGCCCTCTTATGTCTGCCACATCTCAAAAAGTCCAATGGGGTTTCAACGTGTTTCTACATGGTCTGATCATTTTATATCCTTCGTGCCCCAATTTGGAACCAGCAGTGTTAAACCAGTGTTGGATTCCGGCCACGATCTCTTGGGGTGTTGGGGGGGGGGGATTGGCGAGCATAATAGGAAGGCGCTTTCCCCTTCCTCTAGCTACAGGGTATACACAATGACTTCCTAACCCCTTCCCCGTCCTTCCCTGTCCAAGACAGAGACAAGAGACGACTGTGATCCAGGTGAAAAGCCCGCCCTCTATCGATGGATAATTGTATTGGTCATCCCCCGTCAAATCTTTACGGGATATATACCCCCATCCCTCATGAAGATTTGAGCTCCTGCCCATTGTTGTAGATTTTGTTTATCCTAATCGTCAACATTCCAATGACCGCCCCTAAACGGATCTTCCAAAACGAGCAGCAGTAGGCCTAACTTATGATGCGTCTGCTGACAGTTTTATGGAGGAAGTTCGGTCATATAATTATACACTAATAGCCACATCAAGTCCAGTTAAACTTACACTGCACTAATACAACTACAAATCTGTGATGGATTTTGCTTTTATTTTTAATTGTTTGTATTTCATTTGTATAATTGCTTATGTTTGAAAGCTATATACAGAGAACACACAGCCCAGACTGTGTTTGGCGTCATATCAGTGAAACCCGTTTTGATAGGATCAATCCTGCCTTTATGTAAGAGCGCCCTCTTGAGTTCAGATTTCACTGAAGGGGATGAAGTATAACATAATTATCACAAAGATTTTTGTCCTAATGTTCTATGTGTCATTCTTTGAGTATGCATTTCTCTAAGAGTTTGCTTTTGCTTTATTCAAGAAAACAAAATTTGAACTTAATAATATTTTTTCATGAATTCATCCCGTTATTTTTTTTAAATGATGATCTTGTCAATTAATTGTAAACATCAAATCGTCGAATTTGTTACATTATTTTGACGAACCGGAAAAAATGCGTTACGAGTAACTTTTTCTCTCGGGAATTGACTGTTTTCATTATTGTAATTTGATACTGTAAACAATCAAGGTCAACTGTGGAAATTTTTAATAATTTGTTTATCTTTGGACTACTGAAGTAGGTAGGATATCAAATAAAGGTTATAAGTTTTATTGGTCAATATTGTGCGGTCGGTTATCAAAACAAGTTAATAAGACTCGTTGTCAAGTGATGACGTTGGAACCTTTTATAAGGCTCGTTGTCAAAATGTGGCACGCACGTGGGCCTTTAAAACTCTTTCTGGTCAGCAAGCCTTTTAAAAGGCTCACGCGCCTGTCGCGTTTTGACAACAAGCGTTTTAAAAGGCTTGAACGTCATCACCTGACAACGGGTCTTGTTTTGACTTGTTTTGACAATAAAGCGCACAATTGACCAATACCAATCATAACCTTTATTTTGATACCTTACTCTCATCTCTTCAATAGTCCAAAGATAAACAAATTATTAATAATTTCCACACCTGGCCTTGTTTGTTTACAGTATCAAATTACAATAATAAAAACAATTAATTCTGGAGAGAAAGAGTTTTTAAAGTGGCTTACCGTCCAGTATGTTTTAAGTTGGACACATTTTCGCTGATAGTTTCTTGGTTTTGTTTATGTTTTAATAAGTACCTGGTTGGTATGGTTGGTACTTTGCTTTGTTTAAAATGTTGATTTTCTATGTGTAACGATGGCTTGAACTTATTCGTCACTATGTAAAAAATCTAATTCCGCGTGGTCGCCTATTTGTCACTTCAACGCATCGCACAGCGTTTTATGCCTATACTTTCTTATTTATCACTTTGTAAAAAAAAAAAAAACAGAAGTGCCGCTGGCGCTTATTCGTCACCCATGTACGTACTCTATAAGGCAGATATTACCAATAAGTATCGACAAACGAATGCACTTCCTAACGAAAAGATATAAATACCTTAGATCAAAACAGAAGTTGTAAAGGCCAAATGGTTATTATTACCCAGATTGAGGGTATCGGCATGTCAAAGGCATTGTGTGGTATGACTGGTAGGCCTATAGAAAATTCTATCCTCTCAAAGCATCCAGCATGAAAATGCGTGAAACAAACATGTATTAGTACACCAATTATGTTACTGGAAACATACTGGAAAAAAACAGAATAAAAACAAATAAGTTAGAATTATTTGATGGTCAAAACTTTTGTTTTGTGTGTGTGTGTGTTTCCGTCTACCCACAATCAACTAATACATCACGCCTACCTTTATCAATTACAAATAATTATAAATAAATAATACATTATTAGACCTTATAGTTTGTGTTTATGCCCAAAAAGGTGTGTTTCCACCCTAATTATTTCTTTACAAATAATAATGAAAACAGGAGCTGGAAAAGGTATCCACCCTATTTTTATAATTACAAATGGAAACACTTAATATTTTGGTCTTCATTTTGAAAATCTCACATTGAAGGCTAGTACAGTTTGGTTTTGGACGATTTAACAAAGTGTTTCACTCTTTTTGAAAATTAAATCTCTTGAGATTAACAATATAATTGATAGTCTTGACCAAGGCGCATTGGAACGGTTTGGTCGCGTAATTTTGCCCCACTTACAGTTAGCTAATCCGAACTCCCTGTTGCAGTCATTGCACACACGTACAGGATGTAAACAGTGTGTGCTGAATGTATCGGGCCTGAAATCGGTACGGGATGGAGATACCGTACGACAACAGCCTTGGTCAACGCTATATAATTGATAAAGAGTGGATCTGCGACGTGCCATGGCGCTGTTGTTGGGAGTAGATTTGTAAACAAAATTTAATTACTCCGTTCATGCTCACCCCAAATTTCTCAAATTCCGTAAGTTCACTGTTGAGGTATATCCAAATAGCATGGTTAATTCCCATTAGCCTGCTTTGAACCCTTGACTCAAAAAACCCTACTGCAAAAAGCATGGTCCCATAGGACCGTGTACAAATCCTGCATGGTCCCATAGGACCGTGTACAAATCCTAATGCCATCTGTCAACACACAAGGCCATTGACTTCGGCTCTGAGCGGCTTATCAAAAGCTATCAGTTACCCACTATATTGTGGCAGACCATGGATCCAGACATGTAGGCACCATCAGCCAGAGGGTGAGAGATGTTTATTCCTATAACGGCTATGGGTACACATAATAGGGTATATTTTATGTCGATTTGGGGTAGGGGAAAAAGCGTTATCAAAACTAAAATAAACATCAACCTAAATGGCCCTTACATTTTGTTTTGCTTCAAATTGTTGTCTAGGGTCTAGAGGACCTCTAGGCATCTGTTAAAACCATTGGCAGTTGGTAGTGTTCAACGCAACAGAAGTTATAGCGCCCTTTCACACCTACTGTAAAATACAGCGCGATGCAACCGCGGTTTGAGTATAAGTGTCATGGGGCGTCGCAGGGATGAATTAATGCATTGATGATGCAGCTGGATTCATTGCTCTTCAAAATAATAATGGTTTTTACAATGTCAGTGGTTTTACAATGTCACTAACAATAAGGTTGATACATTTCTTACTAAATAGGAAAATATAACTGTACCGGACTTGCCGGTAAAATAGCGAATCATTTGGAAAATGTATATTTAAAAAAATTACTAATGTTCTCATCACTTTGGACAAGATAGAAGTTTAAATATGAAGTTATCTTGACTGAATTGAAAACATTTTATGTTTGTCACGGTACATTACATGTATATTATTAGAAATACATAACATTGAATGAACTTGAGATATTTGTCTGGTTAGTTCACTTAGTTTTCAGAGCTGGGAATCATTAAAAAGGCTCCGCGACCTTTCATACGTGTTTTATTTTCCATGTAATGTATCACGAACATGCATTATTACCTAATTACCTTCCGCATACTGGCTTTTCTTGGCTGCTGAAAAAGTTGCGCGCCGGTGATGAGAAACATTTCGCTTTTTTTGTTTGGCCATAAAGACAAAAAAATTGGTGTTTAAAGTTTGGCTGAATGTAATAGTAATTATAACTCTATAATTTTACTTACTACCGAAAAAGGTTAATACTAAAATGTGAACAAATAACAGACCATGTCAACAAAATATCAATTAAGGTGATCGTCCTTGCTCAACCTAATGGATTAGGCCTGACTTGATTTCTGTTATATATTTTATGTCCAATATTTGTCCAATAATACAAAACTAAAAACTTGGTATGGTAGTTCCAATCGCATCTCCCTCCCTGCATATTCACAATGGATATGAACGGTAAAATAATCCCAGTTCAGCCGGCCGGTAATTTTTCCCCAAACGAGATTACAGTGAAAGCAGCAGCGTTGTAGCTGTATGTGTTGAAAATAAATAAATACAATTAATCAACCTGAACTGATTTTTCGAAAGGACTATTTGAAAGGACTATCACTTGTTTATTATTTATTACATGGTCTTATTAACAAATAATAATAATAAATATTAAAACAAAACAAATAATTTACAAAAAATACAAACAATACAAAAAATACAAACATTTATTTTAAAAGATATATTACATTCCAGTAGCCAGTAATTTTTTAGCCAGTGACTCAGGCAAATGTTGTGAAACTATTTAAGCATTATGTCTTTCTTAGAAATATTTATTGAAATTTATTAAATTAATATTTTAATGTATTTGTAGAAGTCTCTTGTCAACAATTACAATCTGTTGAATTCTGCGGACTTTGAAATGTCCTTGGCGAAGCACCCGTCAATTGATGTGTTTTCGACCCCTCTTTTGTTCTCTGATTCACGTGAGTGTACATACGAGGAAACAAAACATAAGTAGTCTGCAGAATTTAAGCTGTCTTTGTTGACAATGGATTTGATTTTTGTTTGTTATGATTTACTTAATTTTATAATTAAAGTCATTAAATGAGAAACCATTATAAATAATAAAGAATTGATTACATAATATTATGTAGTGATATGGAGTTATAACAAAATTAATGAGACAATTAATTATTGTTATTAAAATGATTCCCTTGCTTTACGCGCGAGCTGCATGCGTACGCGTGCTGCATGCGTGCGTAAGCGTATGCGTGAGTTGATCTTTCTAAGAAAATAATATTTTGTTCTAGAATGAAAATAATAATAAGTAAAGAGGTATAATAAATATGTTTGCTGATGGAATAAGAAGTGAATCGGAGATTGATCGGGATAAAGAGAGGAACTGATGAGTTTGCATCAGTTATTAATAAAATAAGTGATCGTCAACTAGTAATCCTGTCTCATTGTTGTGTGTTTATTCAATCTTTGGCTCAATTAATGAACCCATGTACTTCGCACGAAGTCATTCATTTACAATCACTCGTACGAGAGAACTTTACAATTATAAATTTATTTCAGTTTTAATTCCTTGTTTTGTTGACCCAACTAAAACAGCAATTCAACATTGAAATAATTATATTTCCCAGGTAAAATCAGTTTAAATTAAGCACGGAATATCAATCGTTGAGAACAATCGTTGTAATTAAAGGAAAATTTCCTGTACATAACGCATTGATGTTATTAATTAGCTGTAAGAGGCCATCCACAATTTAAGAGACACTTTCAAAGGAGAATATTGGGCATTTTAGGGAATATTTATTTAGTGTTTTCTTGAACATGTTGAACACAATAAACACACCATTTCAAGGGAGGTTAGGGGTACACTGAGAGAGTACTCAAATGTCGAAAATATTGGATAGCCTATAAAAATAATTAAATTCAGTAATACTGTTGAAAAACCTGGTTCGAATCAAGTGCAATAAACTGAGTGATAGGAACCGAATACAAATGTTTTCTTTCATTTCTGAGTTTGTGTATAAACGAAGTCTTCTAAACTTGACCACGTGACCTGACAGATGAGGACAAACGGCGACAGAAGGTTTACAGAGACTATAGATAACTAAACCTCTCTCTGACATTATTGAAGGGTCATCTAACATAACATTACAAAGGGACACTGTTTTTTAAAGAATCCTTTTCCTTTCCAGTTTTAAGTTGAAAATTTAGTGCACCAGAATAATTTTGCACTAAATGTTCCACTTGATGCTGGAGAGGGAGAGGCGTTGGATATGGGTGGGGAGGAAGGGGGAAGGGGAGTAGGAGAAGGGGTGAGGTGGAGGGGTGGGAAGGGGTGGAGTTAGATAAGGGGCGGGGCGGGGAGGGGAGGGGAGGGGAGGGGATCAAATGCCAATAACCCAATAAATATCCAAGGGTTGTTCTACACCTCCCTCCCCTCCCCTCCCCAGCTCCTCCACATCTGTGCATTCCGAGATAACAAAGACAACTCGCCCCATAATTGACGATGACTGACACCAATAGAGGGCGCTGTTTAGAGTGGGTGATCTCTTTTACACTTACTCATTCTAAAAGCGCCTTCCTATGGTTTCAATGTGTTTCTACATAGTCTGATCATTATATCCTTCGTGCCCCAGTTTGGAACCAGCAGTGTTACAACTAGTGTTGGACCCCATAAACCCTTGGGGGGGGGGCGGTGGCGAGCATAATTATGCTCCTGTGCAGGCCCTGCGATTTATCGGAGGGGGATAGCCCCCCCCCCCCCAAATATTTGTCGAGGGCTGAACAAATACCTAGATTTGCATATTCCTCAAAATATAAATGTACAATGCAATGGAACTCCGCCTACCTTGTGCACACTCCTTGTAAGTTACGTTTTAACAAATATTTGCCCCGAGAATAGGTTAATAGACGAGACGACGGTGATCCAGGAGAAAGCCCGGCCTCTATCGTCGTCATCGTTTCATCAGTTATCAGTATCTCTCTCTGTAAAATAGTACCCGGATCCAGGTAGGGAGGCAAACAAGGGGTAGGCGTAGCCTCAGTAAAACATGGGGGGACACATAATAACGCATAGTAAAAATAACGCATGTAAAAATGGTACACGTAATAACGCATAGATTTATTTTGATGGTGATGACAAGGTGGTTCCCCCTCCCCAGTGTAGTACCTGTTTGAGATTTGTTTTGCAGACCAGATACAATCGCCTATAAATTATCCAAAACAGATTTTTATTATTACTGTTACTCCAACCAGTATTAACTCTGACTTACTTTTATAATAACAAAGTGAAGAAAAAAACCTCCACAAACAAGGAAACAAAATCATCCTCCAAATCGATCTTGGACCAAGGTGAACATCTCTGTCACTATGCCGGGAAACTATACCAGCTATAGACAGCCAGCAATCGGTGATTAATTAGATATTAATTCCCTGTTATAAACAGGGGCTGTCTTTAACACTTTTTAATTGTTTGTATTTCATTTATATAATTGCTTATGTTTGCCAGCTATACACAGAGCACACACAGCCCAGACTGTGTTTGGTGTCAGTGACTCAGTTGATAGGACAGTGATAGGACAGTGACGCAGATGATATTCTGCCTTTATGTAAGAGCGCCCTCTTCAGTTCAGATGTCATTTAAGGGGATGACGTACATGTATAACAAGGTTTTTGTCCCAATGTTCTTTGTACAGCTCTTTATTCGAGTATACATTTATTGTATGAGTTAGTTACTTCGGCTTATTCAACTGCATATTACTAATGAAAGTTTATAACTGCTGACAGTATTGAAACAAACCAAGAGACATTGTTAGTTTTAAGTTTTGAACAAAAACCTTCAATGGTTCTGTAAGCTGAATAGTTTAAACTGGGGCAAACCATTTATGTTTTTGTATTATTTATTTATAATATTGACATGGGAGGTATAAATAATCACTAAAATCGTAGTTGGGAACCATTAGATCTTGCTTTACAAACATGCTAAGCAGATTTATAATTATGCTATAATCATCTCTGTATAAAATGTATAAAGTGATTAAAAACCAAAGCAGATTTATCTGCTATAAGGTGATTCCGGTTTTTTCCGATCAAGTTTTATTTTGAACATTGAATTGTGTTTTGTCTGTGAAGACGGGTGACACACAACATTTGTACTGTCGTGAATATCCTTACCCCTTGCCTATAAATGCCTACATGATGTTCCTTATGGAATTCTTCATATTGACTGGACTCAATCATGCTGATAAACAACAAAGGGTTAGATTTCTTATGCTTATTCTTCTTATTGCTTACCTGAAACATTTGCTTAGCAGCCTTCTTTGGTTACCAACCAACCTTTCATACAAAATGTGTGTACTTAACTGGTAGCCTGCTTTATATTGCTTCGTAAAACAATTTTCTCAGCAAAATTCGGACATGGCGGACACAATAGAGGGCGTTTTTCTCCTTCCTCCATCTGCGGAGTATAATATAAGTTTTCCCGCCAATTTCAACCCTTTTTCATTCATTTTATATACCTGACTTATTCTATTTTGATTTGAAAATTTCCCATCATCATTTGATCTGTAAAAGCTTAACTTCAAATTCATTAGTTGAGCATTCAAACGTCATTTAACCCAACTCATCGCAAAAACAAGTACGTTCCAATTCAACGAAAGCGATAATAAATTTCACAAAATCATTTGCGCATAGATAACTGTTAATTTGATTGCATCAATCGCAAAAGATTCCAAACATCAAATTTCAGGATGACACAATTGAAGTCATGAATGCCAAAAAAACGAAATAGAACTAAATAAACACATTTGAGTATAATATGAATGAAATAATGATTGCTTATAAATTAATTTGACAACAGAGAACCCTAGTTGATTGGATCATTAAAACGGCGCTTCTTAAATTGGCCAGGAAAACCTATACCATCCCACTGACAACATACGATGACTCGGACAGGTATACAGCCCACTCTTTATTGCTGTTATTGTTTCATCAGTTGTATTCATTCGATAACAGAGGTGGATTCAGGGTTGGAATAAAGATAACACGTAATTAGCGTATAAATTTACTTCCATGACAATGAAAATGGTGAATTGCACTCTTTGTACATCAATTTATCATACGTTACTTGTTTTCCCCCCTTGTTTGGCAATGTAACCCCGCCCGCTTTATCGACACCCAGGATTCACCCCTGTATTATATTATCGTTTTACCCCCAGTGGAATAATAGTTACCCATTGTGTCTTGTTCGTTCCTCACACACGTCTACCATAGTCATGTTCCCTATCTACCGGCAGTAGAGATATCGTTATGATTGGATCCATCACATTGTAAAGAACCTGTCTACTGGTTCAATTGTACATGTGCCTCGTTCTGATTCTCATAGACTTGTGTACAGGAAAGCAAATATGGCTGCGGTTTATTAATTAAAGGTCTATTACACCTATAGGATGGAAGGATTCGGTTGACAAGAGATCATACACGTATGAAATATTTAATATTAAATTAATATAATTATGAATGTGCATGAAGGTCCGGTCACATATGAAACGGCCCCTAAGCAGACTGGTTTACTGCTTGAATTTTCTTTCAGATTTAATATATTTTTGTTTTTATTTGTTCAACCTGTTGTCCTTTTCCTTGAAATTAGCCTTTGAAATAGATCTTTGTAATGAGAAACATGAAACTTTAAAAAGGTAAACAGTTTTTAGTTTTTTAAGGGCTGATGTTAGTTTCTTAAAATTCTTTGGAATGTAATTTTTTGAAGCTTAAAATGTTTCATGTTTTCATTACTGTTCCTTATTTCTTAGAGTTGCTTAGCATAAAATAACTGGATTGTATAACGTATTTCAAAAAATGATTTAATTTACAGATCTCTTAAATTGCGTTTAAAAATCAGGGCAGTGTGGAATTAACAGTAATGCAAGTCATTGTAAGGTACCTGGGACAAGGCACATAACAATCTAGGAAGGTCAAAGAAATGTAATGATTAGGTATGGAATAGCCATGACAAATGTTTCCATCCATAGAAAAAGTTTACAAAAGGTTGTTTAATTCCTGGAAATGTTATAAAAGCTGATTTCAATGCTTGGAAAAATTATAAATCTTATTTTCATGTTTGTAAAGTCATAGCAAAATGTCCATATGTCAATATAAAAAGTACTGTCATTTTGAAATAACTAAATTGTCCTTATAAAATATTCACAACAAAACATGAACATTTTAACCTGTTAACTATGAGTTATCATATTTAGTCTGAAGAAGTCATGGAATTTTCGCCCAGAAATGTTTGGAATCCAATGTTCATGAATTAGCAGGTGGATACATGATCCTTATTTATACCCAATTAGTCTTGATACTGCCTAGTGTATATGTGCTTTGACCATCACATGACTCTGTCTATTATTGATCATTTACACACTGCTTTGTAGAGTCTAATTTATTGCTGTAGTATGACATCAAATATATCTACAGCAGGGAATAGTTGTAGATATTTGGGTTATTTTAACAATGACAACAAGATCTCAAACGGCCGTTGTATTCCCTGATTGTCATTTGTGGAAAGCTTTCCCCATAGTACTACACATATTTCCTGCTTTAGTTAGATATCACTGACACAAGAGGTTTGTACAAAACGTACAGAGGTTTCTTGAAAGAGTATCTGATACACTACAGCAATGGATTTACTGCCAATTTCATAGAATTACTACACAGGAAATTTTGCTTACCGAATACATTCTGTAAGTAACATGAAACTAGCTACCAGCTAAATGGAATATGTATCCTGTTCCACTTTGGCTGGTTACCATGAAATCAAACTAAGCAATTATTTCTACTAAGCAGCTATTTCAACCATCAACTCTATGAAATTGGCTTTGGTTGTCTTGTTTTTAAGGAGATCTTTATTTTATGCAGAGTTGTTTTTGATTTCCTTGAGAATGAGGGATGTGTTGATGTGATAAGATAGAAGTTAAAGTGGGTTACACCAGTCATGATTTGAAGGTACATTGTAATACTTCTATAGACCCTTTTTCACACTGGGGTCATCTTGGTCAGATTCCGTTCATATATAATGACATACAGTTCTAATTATGATTTAATCAAATGGTGCCAGACTATTTTCCTTCCAGCCTCGGTTTGGTTACATTGATTTGAATGGCAGAAAAACAAGATGGCTGGGGTCCACACAACATGTTTACTACAGTCTGCAGACTAGAGGTGTCTGATGTCTGTAATTATTCTCCTTGGCATTTGTTCATGTAAGAGCGAAGATAAAAAATAATACATTGTACTTATATTTACAGCATCATGGTTATTGACACCCATTTTACTCAGTACAATAAGTACTCATTCAGTGTACTTGACAATCTATAATGTCTGGAGAGTCTGCAGAATTCTAGTACTGTGTAGCAGTGATTATGACTGGAGAATACTTATGTTTACAGCATCATGGTTATTGACACCCATTTTACTCAGTACAATAAGTACTCATTCAGTGTACTTGACAATCTATAATGTCTGGAGAGTCTGCAGAATTGTAGTACTGTGTAGCAGTGATTATGGCTGGAGAATACTTATGTTTACAGCATCATGGTTATCGTCACCCATTTTACTCAGTACAATAAGTACTCATTTAGTGTACTTGACAATCTATAATGTCTGGAGAGTCTGCAGAATTCTAGTACTGTGTAGCAGTGATTATGACTGGAGAATACTGATGTTTACAGCATCATGGTTATTGACACCCATTTTACTCAGTACAATAAGTACTCATTCAGTGTACTTGACAATCTATAATGTCTGGAGAGTCTGCAGAATTCTAGTACTGTAGCAGTAGCAGTGGTTATGACTGGTGTAGCCCTGTAGCAGTAAGACTCATTTGACATAAGGATGGCATGCCTAAAAGTACAAAAATACTCTGAAATATTAATGCCTTGATCATACAAATATAATTACGTAGACGTACTCGAGTACATAAAGACATGAAGATGTGACAGCTGTGATGAAATATCAAGAGTTGTGAATCAAAGACATTCTATGTCTCAAAACTTGAGTTATCATTCCTAAAATAACCGCGCATTATTCTGTTATGGTAATCTCCAAAAACAAAATGAAAGGAACATTTTACGGTGTTTTTAAATCTTTAGGCGTGCCATCCTTAAAGTCAGGATTTTGTTATTATATTAAATACTGAAGCAGTATGCTTAAATTAAGTCACCTTATTTTTCTTATTGGAAGAAATTTTCAGGTACTTTTTATTATTTTTTAAAAGTTTTATTAAAACAATTTCTGGTGGTGGTGGTGGGGGGGAGGGGTGGGAGGAAGGGATGGGAGGAAGGGGTTGGAGAGGAAACACTGCAGAAATTGGTTTCAGACAAACGTATTTTTAGCAAATTAAATTGATAGCAATCAAAGCTAGCAAAAAGGATTAATATTCATTATATCAAACAATTTCATTTTGAACAAGTATGAAAAGTTCCATTGCCAATCTATGAAAAGAAAAGACGGTTGCGACTACAATTTAGCGCACGGTAAATTCAGTGACTATAATGGAGACCAATGGCTAAGTGCAAGCTATAACCCCCGCTAGGCGTTGCGTGACGATCCCGCTTTTGAGTTTCCCAACTAGTGGTGCTTGAGTGCATGCGTGAATGTAATTAGCATATTTCATTAGAATGGAGTGCCATGGTCGAGCGGTTTAGTGCATCGGATTTGTGTTCTGATGGCTGAGTCGTCAGAATGTGGGTTCGAATCCTGGCCAGGGACGGATTAACCCCCACTAGGGCCCCTGGGCCGATCATTTTTCAAGGGCCCCCCTTGACCTAAATTTAACACAATCAACGGCCAGTGACGGGCCGGCGGGCCGCCCGTCAGAACACAATATAATAGGCATATAGGTCCTAGTAGTATGTTAGATAGCGTAGGCCGACCTTTCCCTTAAAAAGATATTTTTAAGGATGGTTCCAAACTACTTGTTGAGAATGATATGTTTTCTTATCAATTTGTAAGAAAACTAGTGTTTGAGAGTGAGATTAAAAACACGAGTTTGAGAGTGAGATTAAAAAACTAGTGCTTGAGATTTAAAAAACTAGTGTTTGAGAGTGAGATTAAAATGTACTCGTGTTTGAGAGTGAGATTTAAAAAAAACTAGTGCTTGAGATTAAAATGTACTCGTGTTTGAGTAAAACGAGCTCGTTTGTTTATCAGCGCTACAATCGTATTGTAAGAAAAAGTAAAATTGGTAAGAAATATTAGTTTTCTTACAAATTGATAAGAAAACATATCATTCTCAACAAGTAGTTTGGAACCATCCTTAAAAATATCTTTTTAAGGGAAAGATCGGCCTACGCTATCTAACATACTACTGGATTTTAAAAAAGAGACTTAAAAAAGTGAGATAATGAATCAACTATTATCTAGTTGTATAATAAAGATGTATACAAAGAAACAACTCAAATGGGCATTGAAAGAATTGAAAAAGTTTAATCGAGAAATATTTAGTAGTCACGTAAAATTACTATTGATTTATAAAGATGATAAATATCACTACGTTTGGAGACTAGTTGAAAAAGAATTATTACCATACAGACACATTTTAGCAAACGGTCACGTAACTCGTATTCGCACGGTTATTACAGAGATTTGGTGAGTAATCGATGAGGCTTTAACGTAGTTTAAAAAGTGAGATAATGAAATAACTATTATATTGTTTAATAATAAAGATGGAGAGAACGATGATTTTGTGTGAATGGCTTTTAGTTGGTAAAAACTGCAAGTGTTGTAGAATGAGTATTCGCGATGATGTCTATTGCCCGATGCATCGATGGCGTATTCGGCTAGGAAAAAGTATTCCACTTGCATGTTATAGATGTAAAAATGGCACAAAAGCAAAGGCGGGCTCGTGTACGAAATGCACGAAGATATTAAATGTAGCGAGAGTAAAATCTAAACGATCGTACAATATAGTGATGAAAGAATTGTTAGAAAAGAATTTATAAATTATAATTACAGCGTTTGCGCCGCTGGGGCGTACGGAGGAGGTCTATCGAACGTTTTTACACGCTCCGCTACTCGCGAAGCGTGTTTTTGCTGACACGAAGCGTAATAGCTCTTATTTATCGTCAAAGCTACTTTAAACTCAAAAGTTTTTCTATAAGAATTTTTTTTTCTGCATTTACAACATCAGAGTTTACTTTTGTTTTAACCTCTGGTTCACTCTTTGCGACGGCGTTACGGATTTTTTCTTTCATTTTATAATATTTTTCTCGCTCTTCAGTCACGAGTACAAATTCTTCTTGGTTGATGTAACCGTCTTCTAAAGCTTTACTAACGTGGTTTTCGATCGTGTTGAGTTTACTCAACGCTAAAATTCGTATTTCATCGTGTTTTTTAGCTTTTTTATAACATTTATTTTTCGCGTATCTGATAGCGAAAGCTGCGCCGCCCAACCCCAAAGCTAAACCTTCTAAAGCGAATCCTACCGGCGATGATACGACGGTAGTGATACTGGCTATTCCGATGGACCCCGCTCCCATACAACCCAATCCTGCGAGAGTTTCTACGGCGTTACAAGCGTTTATGATTTTATTATATTTTTTATATACACCCTCACGTTCGTTTATTTCAATTCGTAATTCTTTTTGAATATCATCGATTTTTTGCAATCGAAATGATTTAGCGTCATTCGTCAAAGGTGGTAAAGGTGGTAAAGGTGGTAAAGGTGGTAAATTTGGATAAAGTACGTTCGTTGATTCTATAGGCATGCTCATTTGTTTTATTAATAGAAAACAAAAAAATATATATATATAATTTGACGGCTAAATGATAACTTTTATATCGCGACCGGTGACAACTTTTATATCGTAACAGATTCCAACATTTAAAGAGCCGAAAAAGGTTGCTTGTACAAAAGCGTTAAAGTTGATGCGTTTAAATTTAAAACACATCCCAGATTCTAAAAGCCGTGAATACTCATTGAAATAAATTAAATCACTACCTGCGTGATATAATAAATCTAATATAAACACATCATTCGTTTCAATTATATTATTTTTATAAAAAACATGGTTTTGTTGGTCAGTTTCATCATCGTATGAAGAGCCAGAGTATATTTTAACATACATTGAACTGATTATTGGGCCAAGAACATGAACCATCGGACGATTCTCAGTATGCCATATAATTTGTATTACATTGTTAAAATTGTACAAGGTTATATTTTGTTGTAAATCATCCGTATTGATATGTCCACTAGTTTCAAAAATGTTACCATCGTTGCTACCACCGTTTCTACCACCGTTTAGTTCTTGAGATAAAACTCGCTCACTCGTTTTTCGACTGGGTCCGTAAATGCTCGCCATATTTATATTATAAATTATTTAATTCGACGGTAAACTTGCAATTTTTATATTGAAACAGATTTTTGAATTTAGCGAACCGAAGAAACTCGCTTCTACAAAAACTTTTCTAACGTTTCGTATTTTAAAACACATTTCGTATTTTAAATGTTGAATTTCATCATCGAGAAAATGAAACTTTTCATCTCGTTGCGGAGAAGGAATATAATAAATGTTGGGAGCGTAATCGCGCGTCGTTGAATGCGTGACGAAACTATCGGTTTTAATAAACTGCGTGAAAATACTACAGTACGTGGGCGCGGTCGTAAACAAGAAAAAGGGTTGTTTAAAAATATCGTGCCATCCGAGTACAACGTCGACTTTTCGATTAAAACTAATCGCTGTAAAATTTCATCTCTGTTTAGATATCCGTGATGTTCGTAAATTTCGTCTTTGTTGATGCTTCATCGCTAGCGATCGTTCTAATATTCGTTGTACGCTTCGCGTCAGCGCGACTCGGTCCGTAAATACTCGCCATATTTATATTATTTCAACATTTAAAATAATGGGGAAACCGTGATTATGTATATCTCTACTTTTGCTATCTCTAACTCGAAAACTCAACTCGTTAAAAGTTCCGAGTCGTAATTTTTTTGCTAATGGATTTGTATATTGCATGAACATGCTTTCACCAAACGACGCGTCTCGCA
Organism: Zoroaster sp. YZ-2022; assembly: GCA_029582265.1. NCBI lineage: Eukaryota > Metazoa > Echinodermata > Asteroidea > Forcipulatida > Zoroasteridae > Zoroaster > Zoroaster sp. YZ-2022. Next base: position 9,748,966 of record CM055816.1, read on the forward strand.
AAGGCAGCGAGTTTAAAATTGTGCAGGCTTTTCCGTTGAAATAATTATCGGTCGTAGAAATTTGATCGCAATGAATGTAAAAAAATTTAAAAAGTTGTACGTCAATTTTGTTGGTGTATTCTCCCGCGGTTAGAGATTCGCTATGCAACCCCAATAAATTAGCTAACCCAGATGTAAATTTAACGCTCTTGTTCGCTTGAGCTAATATTAACGTGTATTCACCCTTGGATTTATCGATTCTATACGTTATCCAAGGCTCATTTTTCGTTATAATCTCGATAATTTCGACAATGTTGTAAAGGCCCGCTTCGATAAATTTTACTTCACCTTCCGATTCACCAACCGTACGAATTAGTATTCTTTCTTTTTTACGTATGTTGTAATATCCCACCCAAATGTTTACGCTGTGTAATATAATCGAGAGATTGCCTCGCCGATTATCGATAACGTTTTCTAAAGAAATCGATCCACCTTCTTTACCAATTTCGATTTCAAACGTATGATACATTTTATTATTAAACATTATATATAATAAATGACGTTTCCATTAGCATTCAAGAGTAATTTTACGTATTCGTACGAGCAATCTGGAAATTTTAAAGCGCCTCTCGATTTTAACGATGGTGATTTAACGAGTATAAACATTTACGTAAACAAGAACGAGTTTTTTAACGTTCGTTTTAATAATGTTTTCAACGACTACAAGCTGCCTCGCGTTAAAAGCGACGACGTTGTAGACGATTGGTATTCTAACCCGCTCAAATTTTATCAAAATCAAATAAATTTTGTGACGTACTGCGCCACGACGAGATGCGGCGTGAGTTATCAACATTTAAACCATTTAAACCCGATGATTCGTAGTTTTTTTAGATTTCACGTCTATTATCAAATTAGACGATTGCTCAAAGAAATGAGCTGCCCCGCATCTTTTCAAAATTTTTATAACGCGTTTGCCAATAATATAGACGTGAGCGCGTACAAAAAAATATGTAAAGAATTTCACCTTTCTCAAAACAACAATTGGAAACAACGAGTCGATTTAAATTCAAACGGATTAGGAACTGCTTATTATTACGATAACGGTATCAAAGCGGTACCCAATAACAACTACGATAAAAGTAGTTTGAACGTTATTTCTACCGAGGTGACCGATTACGATTATTACAAAACCGCGACTAAAATGAGTTTTGGAGACCATCCTTCGACCTATACGATCGCATTCATTTCACAATCTTCAACGGAGCTCGCTTGGTCAAAATTTATAATCAGCGAGTCTAGAGGTTTTACGGATGTTGGTACGCAACGAATAAACGACTCGTTAAGAACGTACGTTTACGCGATTTTAGGAGCTCAAGCGCAAGCAAAAAGCTCATTTTTAGCGGGTGGTACGGGTTTAGACGCGCAACGCGAATTTATAAATATAGTAGAAGCAGAGATTGACTCTCCGGTCGATTTACGAGCTAGCATTCAACGATATCAAGATGTTTTACAATACGCTCGCAGTCGTTTAAACTTTTGTCTAGGAGAAAATTTATACATGATGCCTAGCGATATGAATTTACGAATAGGTAATTATGCGGGATACAACAATAATCTATTAATCGCGACGAGCGGTTTATCTTTAGGTTCAAATTTAGATACAAATTCAACGCCCACTATTCCTCCTATTTTACCGCTAGAACGAACGCAACTACCAACGATTGCAAAGCACGTAGAAGACGCAGAGAATATGAGCGATAGTTTATCACACCCGTTGGAAACTACATTTAAAAAAGACTCGGTTGAGGGCATAGCACCTTCTTTAAAACACAACCATCAAGAAGAAAAAAATTCTTTAATACTTGGTTTTGCGATTTTAGCCGGTGTAGGCGTTATGATTTACGAATTGTTTTAAAACACACTATCGCGTCAGCGTTTTCTGAGTGGCAGCTAAAACTAATACTCCGACTCCGCTTATCGTCAACCATAAATGTTCCGCCGTCCACGCGACAATGCTGGAAGCTGTTTTAAATAGCAAACTTACAACCGTTCCGATAATAGCCGGTAAAGCGGCTAAAGCTTTCGCTCCCAATTTAGATAATACATTCGCTAGATTTTTTAATGTTTTTTGTATCCACTCTTTTACACCGCCGCTTGGTTGTGATGGTGTGGGTTGTGGAGTTGGTTCTGGCGTAGGAGTTGGTTTTGGAATAACTGAACTTACAACATTACCGATCGATTTAACGATAAAAGCAATGGTCATACTAAAAGCTGTTAATATACTGATAATCGTTACACCTTGTTCTCTAAATAAAGTTTTAATTCTTTCACCCAACGTAACGTCTATGGTTTTTATTCTATATAACGTTTCTTTAATTCTATTGAGTTGGCTACTATTCTTATAATCAAACTTGTTAATTTGTTCTTTAATCGTATCAATTTCATCTAATAATTCTTGTTCTCGTTGCGCAAGTTGATCTATTGCATTTTCATCTCCTACGTCGTTGTTAGCAATTCTAGTTCTAATTTCGGTTAATTCCTCGTTACGTGTGTATAAATCGGCTTCAAATTTTAATTTTTGTCCTTGCACCGTTTTCATAAGATCTGCGTAACCCCTTAGTTCGCGGAGTATATTTCTTTCATCTCGAGTTTCTGCGTTTTGCGTATAAAAATTAATAAATCCTTCAATCGTGTCTAATTTTTCTTTACCTCTTAGATCATCCATTTCGATATCGTCATTAACATTGAATTCTTCTTCGGGCGTTGGTGACGATGGTGTTGTTGGTAACTTTCGACTTGGTTTTTTCCTAACTGATATACTTTCTAGTTCTTTTAAAGTTTCATCTACATTTTTTTGTATCTTAACTTTTCTAATACTTTTCCAGTCTTTTATACCCAATTGTTCTCTCATGAATCTAACCTGGCTATAGCCAGCTTTAGCCGCTTCATTGGCTATTGAATTTAACGTAAGAAAGGTTTTGTTTTGTTTTGCAATCGTCAGCCTTACTTTTCCTCGTTCACTAAAAGTATAAAATATACCCTCTTTCGTTACTTGAAAATTTTCCCAATCTGGTATTTTGTTTAGTTTCCAGCCTTGTTCTTTTACTATTCTATAAAAGTCATCAACTCGTGCACTATTCGATGATCTTACAGCATCGGGTGATTTTTCTAATGCACCTAAACTTTTTTGTTTGTTTTGTTCTCTAATAAGAGACGTATTATAAGCTTCATCACTTAATTCATATTCTTCCGCATTATCGTCAAACATTTCATCCTCTTCAAGATTTTGTAATAACGGATCTGCTTCTATTAGATCGTGCCCTCCTTCTGCCATTTACAATTACTTTACATCTTTTATTTTAATAATCTATAACTCGCGTAACCAACTACACTCATACCAATAATGATAAATACCATCTCTCCCGTTTTTTGATCTTCGCTAGGAACGTAAAAATCTTCTAATCGCGGTTCTTTACGTAAATCGAGAGGTAAATTTACTCGTGTATTTGAAACTCGCGAATATTCTTGCATCGCTTCGTTAATGTTATTAAACGTTCTTATCGCGCCCGATTCTTTTTGTATTTTCTCATTTAAATAATCTATATATTTTAAACGCTTTTTACTAAATTCGTCTCTAGCTTTCGAAAGATGTTCCAACGCTAAATCGTGACGTTTACGTTCTCGTTCCGCGTCATTTCCACGTAAATTACTAAATAAAAAATTCGATCCGGTAAACGCTAACGCGTTAATTACAGCACCTCCAACCATCATCGCTACAGACACCATTTTCTTTTACAGTTGTTAAATATAGTTTTACGCAGCTTATATAAAAATTATTATATTTAACAACATTAAATATGACGAGTAATACGTACGGAGATACGCTAGATCCAAACAGAAGAATAAGAGAACCTCGAGGCGTAAAAGGAATGCGCCAAAAAGTCGTCATTACAAACAATCCGAGTACCATAAACGAAAATCAATTGTTGACGGTTCGTTTTCCAAATTTAGGAATGAACGACGTCATCGTTCCGAATACAACGCGATTAGCTTTCAACATTGAACTCGTTAGCGTCAACGATGAAAATAGAACGATGGTACAAAACATCGGTAGAGCTATCGTAAAACACATAATCATTAAAATGGAAGGAAATGAAATATTTAGTTTAGACGATGCGGATGTATTCAATTGTTACAAAGACGAATGGTTGACCAAAGATCAGCGCGAAAATTTAGTGTATCAAGGAATCGAAACTGAAAACGTAACTAAAATGAGAATAGACGCTAGCGATAAAGTTCCCGCGGGCAACGGTGGAGCGGATAAAGCTATCGCAGACGCGTATAAAAATAGGTATTACATTCCGCTGGATTTTGAATTGTTAACCGATCATCAACCTTACTATCAGTCGGGTATAGGAGATCGATTGACTTACGAACTCGTGTTTAATAAATTTGAAAATGTGATCAAAAGCACCGACGATAATGCAAAATATGTTATAAGTGGAATTTCTTTAGAATTTGAGGTTGTTCATATGCCAGAACTCGCTAGAACAATTAGAAATCAATACAGCGATAGAACGAGTATATTGTTTGATCGCGTACTGAGACAGAGCGTAACTACGTACAACAAAAAAGATACAATGTGGAATATAAATTTAAATACCCCAGCAAAAAGTATGAAAGGAATATTGTTTCTATTCAAAGAACCCGACGTGAAAGAAAGCAACAAGTTTTATAATCCGAAAATAACAAAAGTTAGTATTACTATCGAAGGCGTTCCCAATCAACTCTACGCGCATGGAATGAAAAGATATCAACAATGGGAAGAGATTTCAAAATATTTCGGTGATTCGAGAAAACAACACGCTATACGAGTTGTACAAGCTCTAGATTTATCAAACGTTAAACTATCGAATTATTTACTTAATCGATACGGTTTATTTTTAGATTTAAGAACGAGTACCGATAATGTATTACACGGAAGCGGAAGACGAGTGCAAAACTTGTCCGAAGGAATTACCATTCAAATTGAAAAAGAAGCCGAGAGTGCGGGTGAACTAAACATGTATACTTTTATTATCATGGACGCGCAACTAAATATTAGAAACTCGCGTTTCGAATCGGTCGATTATTAAACATCGAGTGATTATTAAAAAACGTTTAATATTAAAAAGAAAATGTTACCTAAATATCCACACGCTGCGTTAATTTGCGGACAAACGGGATGTGGTAAAACTGAATTTGTTTTAAATTTATTACAAAATGAATATTTTAAATATTTTGAAAATATCGTTATATTATGCCCTACCATTTTCAACAATGATGCGTACAAAAATAGAAAATGGGTTCTAAACGACGATAACGTACACGTTAATGATTTAAACGACATATCGCTGAATAGGGCTATACAAATTTATAGCGACGCTTTCAAAAATAAAGAAACGTTGTTTATTATAGACGATTGCAGCGCGAATAAACAGTTGCATTATAAAAAATACGACGAGAATAATAAATGTATGATCACGCAATTGGCTTTTAGCGGTAGACACATACGACACAGCTGTTGGATTCTTTCACAAAAATATAATAGCGTATTGAAAGATTTTAGAGAACAACTCAAATGGATATGTTTATTTTATTGTAAAGATAGAGACTCGTACGAGAATTGTCTTAGAGAAAATGATGTTGTACCTACTCGCGAGTTGAGAATGGAAATTCATGAACAATTAAAAAGAGTTAAACGTCGTAAATTAATTTTAAAAACGGATCAGCCTACCAGTTGGGAAATACGTGACTGAGTGATTACCGTCAAGTCGAGAGCAATTCCCCAGGTTACCCATAGGTCAAGGGTAATTACTCATAGGTTACCCATAGGTTACTCATAGGTTACCCATAGGTCAAGGGTAATTACTCATAGGTTACCCATAGGTTACTCATAGGTTACCCATAGGTTAAGGGTAATTACTCATAGGTTACCCATAGGTTACTCATAGGTTACCCATAGGTCAAGGGTAATTACTCATAGGTTACCCATAGGTCAAGGGTAATTACTCATAGGTTACCCATAGGTTAAGGGTAATTACTCATAGGTTACCCATAGGTCAAGGGTAATTACTCATAGGTTACCCATAGGTTAAGGGTAATTACTCATAGGTTACCCATAGGTTAAGGGTAATTAAATAAATATTATAAAGCATATTTATAAATATGAATGCTGAACGAGTATTTACGAACGTAAATGTTGAACAAGTAAATGATTTTATATATAATCTTAACCAACTCGTAAATACCGCGAAAGAAAGACAAGAATTAGTACAAGTATTAAACGATAATACTGAAAAAGTAAAAGGTATATTTAATAGTATAGATGCTGAACGAGTAAAAGATCTAATGTTAAATCTTAACGAGCTTTTAAACGTCGATGGGTTATCTAAAACTAATTATTGGTTCCTATATTTTTAAATAAATTTAATAGATTATTCTTCGAGTACGTATAATAAATGGAAGATGTACATAAGATATTAAACGAAAATATACAGACGCCACTCGTTAACGACGTTAGCGTCAACGACGATAGCTTATTATTGAAAAAAAAATTACGTCTTTTATCGGTCGTAATAGGAGGAGACTCTAAAAAGTTTTTCGGTAAAGAACTAAGCGTTGGCGATATTGAAGCTTTGAGCGAGCAAGAGCGAGAAGTATTACACGCGCAATACGAAACTAAATTAGGTCGCGATATTACTCAGTCTTTAGGTAGCACCATTATAACGCTATACGCTAAACTATTGGGGCTTAGTTTAAATCGTATTGATTTGTACGGCCATAAATTTCAAATTGATGATGAAGGTAAATTAATTTCAGATTTAGAAAAAGATCCGTTCATTAATAGCATGCTTAATACAGTGTTGTGTGAAATATACTACAAGTACGGTATGTTTCTCGCTCCGATCAGCGTTTCGCTGATTACGGCAAAACATTTAAAAAGAAAAGAAGAAACATTATCTTCAATTGATAATAAAAGCGATGGAAACCAACGAGCAAACGACTGTGCCGAAGGAGATTGCGCAACCGGAACCAACGCCAAAGACAGTGACGAAACCAGCGACTAAGTTAAAAAACCCAAACAGAGTTGCGGCCGGAAAAAAATTAGCCGAAATTAACAAAAAGAAAAACTACAACTCGCTAAACCCGCGAAAAGCGTTAAACTCGATAGCGAAGGTTATAAAGAAACTATGAGCGATGAAACGAGTTACAATTATTTTTATATTGCTATTGGAGTTATTGCTATTGGAGCTTATTTCTTGTTTAGAAGCAACTCAGAACCAACATTTAAAAACGAACCCGTTAAACTCGCTAGCGTTAAACTCGCTACACCACCCACCCCCAGAGAACTTGAAATGGAATAAAAAGTTTTTATTATATTTAACGATTATAAACATGTCTTCAATGCCTATAAATACGAAAACGATCGCCGATACAATTTATCACAGCTCAGTTATGACTCTTTTAGTAATTTTATACAGCATGCTAGGTGAAAAAATATTTAAAATGAAACCAGCCGATTTAGGAAAATTGGATATAAAAGACGGGTTAAAACTAACCGCGACGATTACATTAAGCGGTGCGACGCAAATGTGGTTAGTTAAACAAGGAATTTTACCAAATTCGCTCATGCCCGCCGAATAGAATGTTAAGAATAATATTTATAAATATTAAATGGATGAACGAAAACTATCCAACGCTTATTATAGTCCGAGAGGATACTACAAAGGTCAATCAGCAATCAGCAAGCTGGCTAAAGAAACGAAAGTAAATGTAAAACTCGTTCGACGATGGATAAAAAAGCAAGCGCTGTGGCAAATTTATTTACCCTATCCTAAATATATTCCGAGACCGACTTCATCAAATAGTACGCTTGAAAAACCAAACGAGGTTCATCAAGCAGACTTGTTGTTTCTTCCGCACGACAAAGTCGGTAGAATTACGTACAAGTACGCGTTAACGGTCGTGGATGAAGCCAGCAGATATAAAGCTGCGCAACCTTTAATCGATAAAACAGCCGCGCGAGTCAGCGATGCTTTTGAAAAAATTTATAAACGATCGCCGTTGGTTTGGCCTAAAATTATAAAAGTCGACCCCGGAAAAGAATTCATGAGCAGCGTTAATGCTTTGATGAGCGAGCATAATGTAAAAATTCAGCGAGGAGAGGTTGGAAATCACAGAGCTCAGGGTATCGTTGAGAGATTTAATAGAACTTTGAGCGAAAGATTATTTTCGCATCAATACGGTCAAGAAATTGTTACCGATACGAGAAATAGAGAATGGGTTAAAAGATTACCGGCGGTCGTAAAAGCGTTAAACAACGAGACGACGCGACTGATTAACTCGAAACCAAAAGACGCTATTAAGAAAAGTAGCGTTGAGCAAAATCCAGCATCACCATCGGTTGTAAAGAACGAAAAAAGAATTCCATTAAACTCGCTAGTTCGGTATTTATACGCGCCCGGTGAAGCTGAAAAAGATACGAGACGTAGAGCGACCGATCCTATATGGAGTTTAAAAATTTATAGAATATCTAAAACGATGAAGGCTGCGAATCAACCCATATTGTATTATGTAGAAGGAGGCCCCGCTCGTAGTTTTGTAAGAGAAGAAATACAAATTATTCCTAGAGATACGATGAATCCACCGAAACGTTAAACGTTAATCAACAAGTCTGTAATGACCGTAAGCAAGAGTGTGTATTCCGTCTTCTAAAATGTGTCTCTTTGTATCTAGAGGAGATAGTGATATTTTATTTATTCGAGTTGTATATAGTCTATGGTTTACGTGCCTAATAAAATTCATAGGGTGACGTAGAGTTTTTTTTAATGATAAAACTTGTTTATATCGCTCGTGTTTAATATCTTGTACTAAAACTTGTCTTTTAACTCCTTTAGCTTTTCTTATTTCAGCTTTATCTGAAGTAAGTATCGAATACATTTTGGGTCTTAAACAAACAACTTCAGAAATTACAGTTTTCGGACACTCGTCTTTAAATTTACCGATCACTTTTTTGTTTTCTTCAGAAAACAGAAAATGACTCTTGTCGTAATTACTAAAATCGTATAAATGCTTGTCTTTTTTCATATCTTTGTAAACATCTTTCGTTTTAATTTCCAACAATAAGCTATCCGTATCCGTGTAAATCAACTCACAATTGTTACCATACTTGCTTTTTAAATGATTGTAATAAAAATCGTACATGTGAACCTTGGATAAATCCAGTATACTCATTCCTACGTGAATCGGGCGGTCGAGCTTGACATTTGTTTTGTGCATGTGAATCGCCACTAGATCGTTATCGAAAATCCTAGCCTCTGCGAAATGTGGTCTCGCGATGAGCTTGCGAATTTCATTTTCCGATTTTGGATCGTTTAATCGCTTCAAATTTACGTTAACGCGATTTCGTACATTTTCCATCGTCTTTCCAAAAACCGAATTGTTCATCAGTTTGTACAAATCTTTTTCAAAATCACTCGTCGCATCTTTTCTTAATCGTGTATTTAAATCAATGTACGATTTCATCCAACATGATTCATCAAATTCTAAAACTTTGTGAATTTTAGTCAGTTTCATGCCGAGTTGCGTATACAATTGTAAATTACGATAATGAAGCACGTAGTTTTTCTTGTCGTATAAATTTGGAACCAGTTTAGTAACGTTTGGAGCGGGTTTATCTTTTAGTAAATTCTTTTGATAGTCGCTCATCCATTCTTTCGGTACTATCAACGACTCTGGCGCGAGTGGAAACGCGTTGTGAGAATCGTGTAATTCTTTGGGATATTCTAAATCGACCTCTAAAATGTATCCTTTATTGTTTTTAAATCCTTGGTTCTCGAGTCTGTCAATTTGTTTTTCGCTCAACCACTTAAAATTACCGGTTGGTAAAGGTTGACTCATGGCGTAGCCGTATAAATTATTAGCGTCCAAGTACGTAATGTAACTCGACGGTTTAGACTCGTCGTAGTCGTCTAAATATACATTATTTGCTTTCACGTATCGTTTACTCACCATGCACGTTCCTCCTCGCGTACCCTTTTCTGTTAACAAATGCATGTCGACATCTGTAAACAAATCTAAAGTTTGTTTTGAATGTTTTAATAAAGCGTCCCAACTCAGACCCGGACTCGTATAATAGTGAGCAGGATCTAAACCGTACTGTTTTAAACAAGTATTACGAAAGTTTTCAAATACGTCCGCTAACAAGCAAGTATCGGTACGCACGTACAAATCGTGATAATCACCCAAGTTTTTACAATCAAACTTGTTGTAAACGTTTTTAGCGTGCTCGTATTGAGAGGTGGTAATGTGACTATCGTTTAAACTGCTGTAAAACGATTCTATCGGTGGAAGGAGCGTTTCTTTGAAACGCTCAAAAGAGGAGTCCATGTACTCGTAAGGATAAATACCCTTGCTTTTTAAAAGATTGAATTTTTCAGAGGAGGGTTCTAGTTTACGAGTAATGTTGAAAGAATCGTTTGATTGTACGAGTTTGTCCAACGAAGCTAGTAAAAATTGAGCGCTGTCTATAAATCGTAGTTGATTAATATCGAAAGAAATATACTTTTCGATATTGTTTGGAATACACTCTAATTTTCCCTCGATGAGACCGGCGTACTGCATAATGAGATGAGAGTCGTAACCTCGCAAATTATGAAATACGACTGGAATAAAGGTTCTCTTTGGTTTTAAACTGAGTTTAAAATTACAACAATTATGCGCAGCGCCTCTATATTTTCCGGTAATGTGACAATGATCTCTAACCTTTTCCCACTTGAGCTCTGTTGAGAGGTCTTTAAAAAACTTCTTTTCGCATACCCAACACTCGCTAGCAGAGTCGTAATCTCGCCAGTCTTCTTCAGTCATGTTTAATTTTTTAGGGTTTTTAAATATCGTATTAATCTTTTCTTCTTCTTTCTGTAATTCATTTAAAAAATGTTTAGCCGCGTCTTCTCCCCTATACGTAACGGGAGAGCTACTTGTACCGTCGCAACAAACAACGACGTACGAATAACCGCAAACGACGTGTTCTTGTAGTTTTGTAGTATTGGTATCATTTACATCGTCGATCTTTTTAATAATACTTTCAAAGTCGGCGTATATTACGAATGGAACTTTCATCTTTTTATAAAAATTTTTAAACTTTAATTTATCGTTTTTACCCTTTTCAGGCATTTCGATAGTCGTCGGTCTGCCGTTTGTTCCCTTACACATTTTTACGTGTCTTTCGAGATACGCTTCTGTTGAGAAACCCTGTAAACATCGTAAACAAAAATGTTTACGATGCTCGTATTTCGTTTGGTCGAAAAGTAATTTATTCACGTCTTTAATGTAAACGTAGTGAGATCTAGTTCCTTCTTCTTCTTCTTTATGAAACAATAGTAAATTTATACGATCCATCTCTGCCGGTTGATCGCTAATTTGATAAACCATTATCACGTTTGACTCACAACCAAAAACGTTTATCGCTATATTGTTTTGTTTCTCTACTCGTTTAATTTGATTGAGGGGTGTAGGAGCGTCGATATTGTTAAAATTTAAACCATCATCTATTGGGTACTTGCTCGTTCTATCAGAATGATCGCTAGCTGGAAAAAAATGAGCGCGTAAAGCCCACCGCAAACAATCGTCGTCTTTGTTTTTTACGTTGATGCACGCTTTTTTATTTTTAATATAATCGCATAGAACGATATAAGAACCTCCTCTCAGAGGCTGAAACTTACTAATTCTAACGTTCATTCCAACGATGCGATCTATTACCCATCCACTACCTTCTCGCGTATATCTTTCTAAAGTCTCTTGAATTTGTGAAAAAACACCATCTAATATATTTTTGATATCATGTAAATTTAATAAAACAATTTGCCCACTATTATGAATATTTGGTTCAGCTTCATCCACGCTGTTTGGTTTTACTTTAAGTAATTTAATGCGCACGTATATCATAAACTTTAACGATTTAAAATCCTTCAAGTCTTTAGTCAACTCGGCGATAATCTTTGGAGTTACAGCTCTAAAAAAAACATTTAAATCTTTTTCTTTGCTGTGATTCAACGGGACCGTCATTAAATGTTGACGTAAATAACTACCACCATTGATTGGTGGTTTAAATCTCAACTCGGTTTCTCTACCTAAAAACCTATCAACAGCGTTAATGTAGTCTTTTTTAATCAATTTCCCTTTTTTTCCAGAACCGTGTAGCGGTAACTCAATATTTTCTACCATTACGCGCTCTCGTAATTCTTCGAAATTTAATTTCTTTAAATTTAATTCTGATAAATTTAATTCATACGATGGTTTTTTCTTTTGGTGATTTAGATACTTTTTAATCGCGTTGTAATAAGAATGTTTATCAACCTTATTTTTGTTGTTTCGCACGAGAATTATTCGACTAATGCGTTGTTGATGGAAAACTTTCAATTCTTTCAATGTCCATTTCGATAAATATTTCTCCGACATCTTTATTATACAACTAGATAATAGTTGATTCATTATCTCACTTTTTTAAGTCTCTTTTTTAAAATCCAGTAGTATGTTAGATAGCGTAGGCCGATCTTTCCCTTAAAAAGATATTTTTAAGGATGGTTCCAAACTACTTGTTGAGAATGATATGTTTTCTTATCAATTGATAAGAAAACTAATATTTCTTGTTAATTTTACTTTTTCTTACAATACGATTGTAGCGCTGATAAACGAACGAGCTCGTTTTACTCAAACACGAGTACATTTTAATCTCAAGCGCTAGTTTTTTTAATCTCACTCTCAAACACGAGTACATTTTAATCTCAAGCGCTAGTTTTTTTAATCTCACTCTCAAACACTAGTTTTTTAAATCTCAAGCACTAGTTTTTTAATCTCACTCTCAAACTCGTGTTTTTAATCTCACTCTCAAACACTAGTTTTCTTACAAATTGATAAGAAAACATATCATTCTCAACAAGTAGTTTGGAACCATCCTTAAAAATATCTTTTTAAGGGAAAGGTCGGCCTACGCTATCTAACATACTACTGTCCTATATAACATTTGCAGCAGCAGTTGGCAGCACAGCGCAGTGGTCCTCAAAGGGCCCACTTTGGACCCCCAGCCTGGAGGGCCCCAGCCCCCAGGAGCCTGCGTTTGAGGCTCAGACCCAGCGAGAACCACTACTGTACAGAGGAGGGGCGGGGCCCACACACATTTGATATTTGATTAACCTATACGTTTCATTTTAGGCCTCGTGTCCCAGTTCCCCCCAAGGGCCTGTGAGAGACAAGGGCCCCTGCTAGCCTAAACCGTACAAAGCTGGGCTTTGTACGGTGTAGCAGTGGTCCTCAAAGGGCCCACTTTAAGGGGTCCCCAGCAGGGACCTCCAGCCTGGGGGGGGGGCCTGAAGGCCGGGCCCCAGGAGCCCTTGTCAGGGCCTCAAACCCAGTACCGCGCCGCGCGGTCCAGTTTCCCCGAAGGGCCCCTGAGAGCCAAGGGCCCCTGGGCCCCGGCCCCACCGGCCCAATGGCTAATCTGGCCCTGATCCTGGCTGCGACCGTGGTACTTGTGTCCTTGAGCAAGACACTTTACCATAAATGCTTCTCTCCACCCAGGAGTAAATGGGTACCTGTGAGGGCAGTGTTGGTTCTTGTGTTTGATTAGCCCATATGCGCCGAAATGGCAGCAATTGAGCTGTATACTCCCCAGGGAGCTGAGATGGTTTCTGGAATGATTTATGCGCCTGATGAGCAGGGGTAATAATGTACAGCGCTTTGATACCTTGTTTAAAAGCGCTTTAAAATGCCCGACATTATTATTATAATTATTATTATTATTAAACGATTGCCAATCACATGTGTGTAATCAATGTGATTGGATGTAGTGTATGAATGTCAATTGGTCAATGTGTGATAAACCCCTCCCCCTCTTTGACGATTGCCAATCATATGTGATTTTATGTAATGACTCTGATCGCACGTAGTGTATGAATGTCAATTGGTCAATTTGTGATAAACCCCTCCCCCTCTTTGCCGATTGCCAATCACATGTGATTTTATGTAATGACTCTGATCGCATGTCGTGTATGAATGTCAATTGGTCAGTTTGACCCCTCCCCCTCTTGCTGATTGTCAATCACATGTGATGTGTAATAATCACTCTGATTGGATATTTTGTATGAATGTCGATTGAGCAATTTGTGGTAACCTTCCTGGAACAGGGGCGATAGCCAGGGTGGCTAAGGGTTGGAAGGCAAACTTCAAACACTTTACATCCTTCTCCATTGATATCCTCTCCACTGACACCCTTCTCAATAACACCCTCTCCATCGACACCCCCTCCGTCGACACCCTCTCCATTGACACCCTCTCCATCGACACCCCCTCCAATGACACCCCTCTATCGACACCCCCTCTATCGACACCCCCCTCCATTAACACCCTCTCCATCGATACCCCCTCCAGGACCGTTACAAGTCAATTGAGAGTTTCACATGGTGTCACTATCGGAAACAGTTTAGACTGAAGATAAGAAATGTCGATATGGATACCGACTTGTGTCTAGAGAGGATTGTGTACTTGTTTGAGACGAGATTGTAGCATAAATAAAGGAAATCACATT
>CM055816.1:9764070-9843359 GCA_029582265.1 Zoroaster sp. YZ-2022
TTGGAAAAACCCCCAACGAAAACCACGTTAGTAAAGCTTTTAGAAGACGGTTACATCAACCAAGAAGAATTTGTACTGTGACGAAGAGGGGAAAAACATTAAAAAATGAAAGAAAACCAACGCGTCGCAAAGAGGAACCAGAGGTTAAAACAAAAGTAAACCTGATGTTGTAAATACAGAAAAAAATTTTATAGAAAACTTTGAGTTTAAAGTAGCTTTGACGATAAATAAGAGCTATTACGCTTCGTGTCAGCAAAAACACGCTTCTGAGTAGCGGAGCGTGTAAAAACGTTCGATAGACCTCCTCCGTACGCCCCAGCGGCGCAAACGCTGTAATTATAATTTATAAATTCTTTTCTAACAATTCTTTCATCACTATATTGTACGATCGTTTAGATTTTACTCTCACTACATTTAATATCTTCGTGCATTTCGTACACGAGCCCGCCTTTGCTTTTGTGCCATTTTTACATCTATAACATGCAAGTGGAATACTTTTTCCTAGCCGAATACGCCATCGATGCATCGGGCAATAGACATCATCGCGAATACTCATTCTACAACACTTGCAGTTTTTACCAACTAAAAGCCATTCACACAAAATCATCGTTCTCTCCATCTTTATTATTAAACAATATAATAGTTATTTCATTATCTCGGTTTTTAAACTACGTTAAAGCCTCACCAAATCTCTGTAATAACCGTGCGAGTACGAGTTACGTGACCGTTTGCTAAAATGTGTCTCCATGGTAATAATTCTTTTTCAACTAGTCTCCAAACGTAGTGATATTTATCATCTTTATAAATCAATAGTAATTTTACGTGACTACTAAATATTTCTCGATTAAACTTTTTCAATTCTTTCAATGCCCATTTGAGTTGTTTCTTTGTATACATCTTTATTATACAACTAGATAATAGTTGATTCATTATCTCACTTTTTTAAGTCTCTTTTTTAAAATCCAGTAGTATGTTAGATAGCGTAGTCGATCTTTCCTTAAAAGATATTTTAAGGATGGTTCCAAACTACTTGTTGAGAATGATATGTTTTCTTATCAATTTGTAAGAAAACTCAATATTTCTACCAATTTTACTTTTTTCACAATACGATTGTAGCGCTGATAAACAAACGAGCTCGTTTTACTCAAACACGAGTACATTTTAATCTCAAGCACTAGTTTTTTTAATCTCACTTCAAACACGAGTACATTTTAATCTCATCTCAAACACTAGTTTTTAAATCTCAAGCACTAGTTTTTAATCTCACTCTCAAACTCGTGTTTTAATCTCACTCAAACACTAGTTTTCTACAAATTGATAAGAAAACATATCATTCTCAACAAGTAGTTTGGAACCATCCTTAAAAATATCTTTTAAGGAAAGGTCGGCCTACGCTATCTAACATACTACTAGGACCATATGCCTATTATATTGTGTTCTGACGGGCGGCCCGCCGGCCCGTCACTGGCCGTTGATTGTGTAAATTTAGGTCAAGGGGGCCCTTGAAAATGATCGGCCCAGGGGCCCTAGTGGGGTTAATCCGTCCCCGGCCAGGATTCGAACCCACATTCTGACGACTCAGCCATCAGAACACAAATCCGATGCACTAAACCGCTCGACCATGGCACTCCATTCTAATGAAATATGCTAATTACATTCACGCATGCACTCAAGCACCACTAGTTGGGAAACTCAAAGCGGGATCGTCACGCAACGCCTAGCGGGGTTATAGCTTGCACTTAGCCATTGGTCTCCATTATAGTCACTGAATTTACCGTGCGCTAAATTGTAGTCCAACCGTCTTTTCTTTTCATAGATTGGCAATGGAACTTTTCATACTTGTTCAAAATGAATTGTTTGATATAATGAATATTAATCCTTTTTGCTAGCTTTGATTGCTATCAATTTAATTTGCTAAAAATACGTTTGTCTGAAACCAATTTCTGCAGTGTTTCCTCTCAACCCTTCCTCCCATCCCTTCCTCCACCCTCCCCCACCACCACACAGAAATTGTTTTAATAAAACTTTTAAAAATAATAAAAAGTACTGAAATTTCTTCAATAAGAAAAATAAGGTGACTAATTTAAACATACTGCTTCAGTATTTAATATAATAACAAAATCCTGACTTTAAAGATGGCACGCCTAAAGATTTAAAACACCGTAAAATGTTCCTTTCATTTTGTTTTGGAATTACCATAACAGAATAATGCGCGGTTATTTTAGGAATGATAACTCAAGTTTTGAGACATAGAATGTCTTGATTCACAACTCTTGATATTTCATCACAGCTGTCACATCTTCATGTCTTTATGTACTCGAGTACGTCACGTAATTATATTTGTATGATCAAGGCATTAATATTTCAGGTATTTTTGTACTTTGGCATGCCATCCTTATGTCAAATGAGTCTTACTCTAAGGGCTCACCAGTCATAACCACTGCTACTGCTACAGTACTAGAATTCTGCAGACTCTCCAGACATTATAGATTGTCAAGTACACTGAATGAGTACTTATTGTACTGAGTAAAATGGTGTCAATAACCATGATGCTGTAAACATCAGTATTCTCCAGTCATAATCACTGCTACACAGTACTAGAATTCTGCAGACTCTCCAGACATTATAGATTGTCAAGTACACTAATGAGTACTTATTGTACTGAGTAAAATGGGTGACGATAACCATGATGCTGTAAACATAGTATTCTCCAGCCATAATCACTGCTACACAGTACTACAATTCTGCAGACTCTCCAGACATTATAGATTGTCAAGTACACTGAATGAGTACTTATTGTACTGAGTAAAATGGTGTCAACTCATGATGCTGTAAACATAAGTATTCTCCAGTCATAATCACTGCTACACAGTACTAGAATTCTGCAGACTCTCCAGACGATATAGATTGTCAAGTACACTGAATAGTACTTATTGTACTGAGTAAAATGGGTGTCAATAACCATGATGCTGTAAATATAAGTACAATGTATTATTTTATCTTCGCTCTTACATGAACAAATGCCAAGGAGAATAATTACAGACATCAGACACCTCTAGTCTGCAGACTGTAGTAAACATGTTGTGTGGACCCCAGCCATCTTGTTTTCTGCCATTCAAATCAATGTAACCAAACCGAGGCTGGAAGGAAAATAGTCTGGCACATTTGATTAAATCATAATTAGAACTGTATGTCATTATATATGAACGGAATCTGACCAAGATGACTAGTGTGAAAAAGGGTCTATAAAGTATTACAAGTGTACCTTCAAATCATGACTGGTGTAACCCTTACTTTAACTATCTTATCACATCACATCCCTCATTCTCAAAATCAAAAACAACTCTGCATAAAATAAAAGTCTCCTTAAAAACAAGACAACCAAAGCCAATTTCATAGAGTTGATGGTTGAAATAGCTGTAGTAGAAATAATTGCTTAGTTTGATTTCATGGTAACCAGCCAAAGTGGAACAGGATACATATTCCATTTAGCTGGTAGCTAGTTTCATATTGCCAGAATGTATTCGGTAGCAAAATTTCCTGTGTAGTAATTCTATGAAATTGGCAGTAAATCCATTGCTGTAGTGTATCGAATGCTCTTTCAAGAAACCTCTGTACGTTTTGTACAAACCTCTTGTGTCAGTGATATCTAACTAAAGCAGGAAATATGTGTAGTACTATGGGGAAAGCTTTCCACAAATGACAATCAGGGAATACAACGGCCGTTTGAGATCTTGTTGTCATTGTTAAAATAACCTAAATATCTACAACTATTCCCTGCTGTAGATATATTTGATGTCATACTACAGCAATAAATTAGACTCTACAAAGCAGTGTGTAAATGATCAATAATAGACAGAGTCATGTGATGGTCAAAGCACATATACACTAGAGCAGTATCAAGACTAATTGGGTATAAATAAGGATCATGTATCCACCTGCTAATTCATGAACATTGGATTCCAAACATTTCTGGGCGAAAATTCATGACTTCTTCAGACTAAATATGATAACTCATAGTTAACAGGTTAAAATGTTCATGTTTTGTTGTGAATATTTTATAAGGACAATTTAGTTATTTCAAAATGACAGTACTTTTATATTGACATATGGACATTTGCTATGACTTTACAAACATGAAAATAAGATTTATAATTTTTCCAAGCATTGAAATCAGCTTTTATAACATTTCCAGAATTAAACAACCTTTTGTAAACTTTTTCTATGGATGGAAACATTTGTCATAGCTTCCATACCTAATCATTACATTTCTTTGACCTTCCTAGATTGTTATGTGCCTTGTCCCAGGTACCTTACAATGACTTGCATTACTATTAATTCCACACTGCCTGATTTTAAACGCAATTTAAGAGATCTGTAAATTAAATCATTTTTGAAATACGTTATACAATCCAGTTATTTTATGCTAAGCAACTCTAAGAAATAAGGAACAGTAATGAAAACATGAAACATTTAAGCTTCAAAAATTACATTCCAAAAATTTTAGAAACTAACATCACCCTTAAAAACTAAAACTGTTTACCTTTTTAAAGTTTCATGTTTCTCATTACAAGATCTATTTCAAAGGTAATTTCAAGGAAAAGGACAACAGGTTGAACAAATAAAAACAAAATATATTAAATCTGAGAAAGAAAATTCAAAGCAGTAAACCAGTCTGTAGGGGCCGTTTCATATGTGACCGGACCTTCATGCATTCATAATTATATTAATTTAATATTAAATATTTCATACGTGTATGATCTCTTGTCAACGAATCCTTCCATCCTATAGGTGTAATAGACCTTTAATTAATAAACCGCAGCCATATTTGCTTTCCTGTACACAAGTCTATGAGAATCAGAACGAGGCACATGTACAATTGAACCAGTAGACAGGTTCTTTACAATGTGATGGATCAATCATAACGATATCTCTACTGCCGGTAGATAGGGAACATGACTATGGTAGACGTGTGTAGAACGAACAAGACACAATGGTAACTATTATTCACTGGGGTAAAACGATAATATAATACAGGGGTGAATCCTGGGTGTCGATAAAGCAGGCGGGGTTACATTTGCCAAACAAGGGGGGAAAACAAGTAACGTATGATAAATTGATGTACAAAGAGTGCAATTCACCATTTTCATTGTCATGGAAGTAAATTTATACGCTAATTACGTGTTATCTTTATTCCCTCCCTGAATCCACCTCTGTTATCGAATGAATACAACTGATGAAACAATAACAGCAATAAAGAGTGGGCTGTATACCTGTCCGAGTCATCGTATTTTGTCAGTGGGATAGTATAGGTTTCCTGGCCAATTTAAGAAGCGCCGTTTTAATGATCCAATCAACTAGGGTTCTCTGTTGTCAAATTAATTTATAAGCAATCATTATTTCATTCATATTATACTCAAATGTGTTTATTTAGTTCTATTTCGTTTTTTTGGCATTCATGACTTCAATTGTGTCATCCTGAAATTTGATGTTTGGAATCATTTGCGATTGATGCAATCAAATTAACAGTTATCTATGCGCAAATGATTTTGTGAAATTTATTATCGCTTTCGTTGAATTGGAACGTACTTGTTTTTGCGATGAGTTGGGTTAAATGACGTTTGAATGCTCAACTAATGAATTTGAAGTTAAGCTTTTACAGATCAAATGATGATGGGGAAATTTTCAAATCAAAATAGAATAAGTCAGGTATATAAAATGAATGAAAAAGGGTTGAAATTGGCGGGAAAACTTATATTATACTCCGCAGATGGAGGAAGGAAAAACGCCCTCTATTGTGTCCGCCATGTCCGAATTTTGCTGAGAAAATTGTTTACGAAGCAATATAAAGCAGGTACCATTTAAATACAAAATTTTGTATAAGGTTGGTTGGGAACCAAAATCAAAAATGTTTGGTGAATAAGAAGAAAAACATAAAAATCTCCCTTTTTTGTTTATCACATATTGAGCCAGTAAAAGAAGAATTCCAAAGGAACACGTGTTTTATGGGAAAGGGGGATATTCACGACAGTAAAATTTTGGGGGCCCCGTCTTCACAGAAAAAAACCAAATTAAATGTTCAAAAAAAAATTTGGGGAAAAACCGAATCATTAACAGATAAATCTGTTTTTTTTTTAATCATTTTATACATTTATAAGGGGTTTGAATTATAAATCTGCTTAGCATGTTTGAAAAGAAAGTCAAAATTTTCCCCCAACTACGTTTTTTAGTGATTTTTATCCCCCCGTAATATTATAAAAAATTAAAAAAACATAAATGGTTTGCCCAGTTTAAACTATTCACTTAGAACCATTGAAGGTTTTTTCAAAACAAAACAAAATGTCTTTTTGTTTCAATACTGTCGGTTAAAAATTTAAATTGCAGTTGAATAAGCCGAAGAATAATCATACAAAAAATTACTGAAAAAGAGCTGAAAAGAACATTGGGAAAAAAACCTTTTTATCTTTATCCCTTAAATGACATCGAACAAGGGGGCCCCTTTTACATAAAGGCAGAATATCACCCCGTCCGTCCTATCATTCCTATCAACTGGCCCTGAACCAAACACAGTCGGGGCTTGTGCTCTGTGTATATTGAAATAAGCAATTATATAAATGAAATACAAACAATTAAAAAGAAAGACACCCCCGTTTATCAGGAATTAATATCTAATTAACAGATTGCTGGCTTCATAGCGGGATATTTTCCCGGCATAGTGACAAAATGTTCCCCTTTCCAATCGATTTGGAGGATGATTTTGTTTTTGTTTGTGGATTTTTTTTTCTTACTTTGTTTTAAAAATGTTAATACTTTGATAACAGTAATAAAAAAAATCTGTTTTGGATAATTTTAAAGGCGTTTTATCGGGTTAAAACTTAAACGGTACTCACTGGGGGGGGCCCCCTTGCATACCATAAAAATAAATTTTGCGTTATTACGTTTTCCATTTTACACGTTTTTTTTTACATGGTTTATTGCCCCCTTTTTACACTAGCCCCCCCCTTGTTTCCTACCGGACCCGGGGTACTTTTTTTAAGAGATACTGATAACTGATAAAACACGAAAAGGGGCCGGGCTTTCCCTGGATCCCCTCGTCGTCTATTAAACCCATTCTCGGGGCAAATATTTAAAACGTAACTTACAAGGGTGTGCCAAGGTGGGGATTTCCCATTCTTGTACATTTATATTTTGAAATATGAAAATTTGGTTTTCCCCCTCGACAAATATTTGGGGGGTTCCCCTGATAAATCGCAGGGCCTCCCGGGGATAATTATGCTCCCCCCCCAAGGGTTTATGGGTCCAAACTGTTGTAACACTGTGGTTAAAAAAGGGGCACGAAGGATATAATGATCGACTAGGGGAAAAATAAACCATGGAAAGGCTTTTTAAAAGGAGGGTGAAAAGAGTCACCCACTTAAACACCCCTTTGGTGTCACACGTCAATTATGGGCGAGTTGTCTTTGTTATTCGGAATGCACAGATGTGGAAGCTGGGGGGGGAGGGGGAGGTGTAGAAAAACCCCTTGGATTTTTTTGGTTTTTGGTTTGATCCCCCCCTCCCTCCCCCCCCGCCCCCTTTCAACCGCACCCCCCCCTCCACCCCCCCTTCTCCTCCCCCTTCCCCTTCCCCCCCCCACCCATATCCAATCTCCTCCCCAGCATCAATGGAACATTGGAAAAATTTTCTGGTCCCTAAATTTTCAACAAAATAAAAGGAAAAGGGTTTTTAAAAACAGTGTCCCTTTGTTTTTGTTAGCCCCTTTAAATTTGTCAGAGGGGGGTTTAGTTATCTAGGTCTTTTAAAACCTTCTGTCGGGTTGTCCTCATCTGTCAGGTCACGTTGTTTAGAAGACTTCGTTTATACAAACTCAGAAATAAAAAAACATTTTTCGTTCTATCACTCAGTTTATTGCCGTTCAAACCCAGGTTTTAAAATAACTAATTTAATTATTTTATGGGCTATCCAATATTTTCGACATTTGGATTCTCACCCCAACCCCAAAGTTGTTTTATTTGTTCAACATGTTCAAAAAACATAAAAAATATTCCAAAAATCAATATTCCCCTTTTAAAAGTGTTTTTAAATTGGGGATGGCCTCTTACAAAATTTAATAACATCACGTTAGTACAGAAATTTTTTTTAATTACAACATTGTTCTAAACATTATATTCCGTGTAATTTTAAACTGATTTTTCCGGAAATATAATTTTTCAATGTTAATTGCTGTTTTTTTAAAAAAACAAAAATTTAAAAATTGAAAAAAATTTATAATTTAAAGTTCTCTCGTCAGTGATTGTAAATGAAACTTCGGAAAATAAGGGTTCTTTAAATTGGGCCAAAGTTGAAAAACACAAACAATGAGACAGGATTACTAGTTGACGATCATTTTTTATTAAAATGATGCAAACTCATCTTTTCCTCTTTATCGATAATTCCTTTCCTTCATTCCATCACAAACATATTTTTCCTCTTTACTTATTATTTTATTCTAAACAAAATATTATTTTCGAAAGATCAATCACGCATACGCTTAGCACGCATGCACAGCGACGCACCTCGCCGTAAAAAAGGGAATCATTTTAAAACAATAATTGTCTTTAATTTTGTTATAACTCCATACCCTACATAATATTATTAATCAATTTTTTTTTTTTAAAGGTTTCTCTTTAATGACTTTAATTATAAATTAAGAAAATTAACAAAAAAAAATCAAATCCATTTAACAAAGCCCAAAATTCCCTCAGACTATTTATTTTTTTTTTTCCTCGTTTTCCCTCAGGGAATCAAAAAAAAGGGGGAAAAACCACTGACGGGTGTTCAAAGGACTTTCAAAGTCCAAATTCAACAATTTTTTTGTTGACAAAAACTCTAAAATACAAAAAAATTTTAATTTTAAATTTCAAAAAATATTTTAAGAAAGACATAATCTTAAATAGCACAACATTTGCCTGAGTCACGGGCAAAAATTATGGCTACTGAATGTAATATTCAAAAAAATGTTTGTTTTTTTTGTATTGTTTATTATGTAATTTATTTTTTTTGTTTTTTTTTATTTTATTATTTTTAATAAGACCATGAAAAATAAAATGATAGTCCTTCAAATAGCCCTTTCAAAAAATGTTAGGTTGATTAAATTTGTATTTTTTTTTTCAACACTCCTAAAAAGCTGTTTCCTTAATTCTTTTGGGAAAAAATTTTGGCCGTGAATGGGATTATTTTCTTATATCCATTGTGAATATAGGGAGTGCGGGAATCCATCCCGTTTTTTTTGAAATTTTTGGAAAAATAGGGACATAAAAATATAACAGAAATCAAGTCGGGCCCCCATTGGGAGCAAGGACGACCCCTTAATTGATATTTTGTTGAATGGTCTGTTTTGTTCATTTAGTTTTAAACCCTTTTTTCGGTAGTAAAAAATTATAGAGTTATATCAACATTCAGAAATTTAAACACCAATTTTTTTTTTTTGGCCAAACAAAAAGCGAAAATTTTCCCCCCGGCCCCAATTTTTTTCCAAACCCAAGAAAGCCAGTATGCGGTAATTGGTAATAATGCATGTTCGTGATACTTTGGAAAATAAAAAAAAAAAGGCCCCGGGGACCCTTTTTTTAATGTTTCCCACTCTAAAAACTAAGTAAACTAAAACAAATTCTCAAGCATTCAATGTTTGTATTTCTAATAATATACATGTAATGTACCTGACAAACAAAAAATTTTTCAAATTTATAAAAAAACTTATATTTAAACTTTATCTTGTCCAAAGTGTGAACATTTAATTTTTAAAAAACTTTTCCCAAAAGATTCTTTTTTCCCGGGAAATCCGGTACTTTTATTTTCCCATTTTAAGAAATGTATCCCCTTTTTATGACTTAAAAAAACGACATTGAAAACCCTTATTATTTTTTAAGAGCAATGAATCCAGCTGCATCATCAAGCAAACATCCCGAGCCCCCGCACTTATATCAAACCCCCGGGGCATCGCTGTATTTTTTGTAGGTGTGAAAGGGGGTATAACTTCTGTTGCGTTGAAACCACCAACCCAAGGTTTTAAAAGATGCCTGGGGCCCTAGACCCCGACAAAATTTGGAAAACAAAAAGTTAAAAATTTTGTTGATGTTTATTTTTTGTTTTTATAACCTTTTTTCCCCCCCCAAATCGACATAAAATATCCCCTTTTTTTTTTTAAACCCCTAGCCGTTATAGGAATAAAAATTTTTCACCCCCCGGGTGATGGTGCCTACATTTGGATCCAAGGTGCCACAATATAGTGGGGAACTGATAGCTTTTTTTAAGCCGCTCAGAGCCAAAATCAATTTGGGGGGTTGACAGATGGATTAGGGTTTTCCGGGCCATGGGACCATGGGTTTTACATCCTATGGGACCATGCTTTTAGTAGGGTTTTTTTTAGTCAAAAGGGGTTTCCCGCTAATGGGGAAATTTAAACCCTGCTTTTTATAACCTCAACAGTGAACTTACGGAATTTGGGGAAAATTTGGGGTGACATGAACGGAGTAATTAATTTTTTTTTTCAAAACTCCCCAAAAACAGGCATCTCCAGATCCTCTTATCAATTATATGGTTAAAGGGGTTTTCGGAAAATTTCCCTCCCGTACCGTTTCGGCCCACATTAGCCCCGTTTACATCCTGTACGTGTGGCTATTCCCCAAAAGGGAGTTCGGATTACAATTAAGTAAAATGACCAAACCGTTAATGGCTTTGGGCAAGACTATCAATTTATTGTTAATCTCAAAATTTAATTTTCAAAAATAAAATTTGTTAAATGTCAAAACCAAACTTATAGCCCTTTAATTTAATTTTCAAAAAAGAAGACAAAAAATTAAGTGTTTCCATTTTTATTTAAAAAAAGGGTGAATTTTCCGCTCCTGTTTTTATTATTTTTGTAAAAAAAAAAATTAGGGGGGAAAACACCTTTTTTGGGGATAAACACAAACTATAATTAATAATGTATTATTTATTTTTATTTTTGTAATTGATAAAAGGGAAGGGGGTGTATTATTGATTGTGGGGAGAGAAACACACACACAACAAAAAAAAGTTTGACCATCAAATAATTCTAACTTATTTTTTTATTTGTTTTTTTTTTTGTATGTTTCCAAATAATTTTCTAATAAATTTTTTTTCACCCTTTTTATGTGGATGCTTTTAGGATGAATTTTCTATGCCACCGTCATACCACACAATGCCTTTGACATCCATACCCCCAATCTGGGTAATAATAACCATTTGGCCCTTTTCAACCCGTTTTGTCTAGTTTTTATATCTTTCGTTGGGGGCATTGTTTGTGATACTTAGGTAATATCTGCCCTTTTAGAGTACGTACAGGGGGACGAATAAGGGCCCCAAGACTCGTTTTTTTAAAGGATAAATAAAAAAGTATAAAAAACGCGGGATGCGTTTAAGTGACAAATGGCGACCACGCGGAATTAGATTTTTTCATAGTGACGAATAAATTCAAGCCATCGTTACAAAAAGAAAATCAAATTTTTTAAAAAAAAAAGTACCAACCATACCAACCGGTTTAATAAAACATCAAAACCAAAACTATCAGCGAAAAAAGTGTCCCAAATTAAAACAATGGGCGGAAGACTTAAAAATTTTCTCCAGAATTAATTGTTTTTTTTTTGTTTGATACTTTAAAAAAACAAAAGGGGTGGAAAATTTTTAATTTTGTTTATCTTTGGACATTGAAGAGATGATAGTATAAAAAAAGGTTTATTTTTGGTCAATTGTGCGCTTTTTTTAAAAAAGTCAAAAACAAGACCCGTTGTCAGGTATGACGTTCAAGCCTTTTTAAAACGCTTGTTGTCAAAACGCGACAGGCGCGTGAGCCTTTTTAAAATTGCTGAAGAAAAAAAGTTTTAAAGGCCCACGTGCGTCACATTTTGACAACAGCCTTTTAAAAAGGGTTTCCCAAAGTTCCTTGACAACGGTTTTTTTAACTTGTTTTTATAACCCACCCCAATTTGACCAATAAAAATTTCCTTTATTTGATATCCCCCACTTCATGGGCAAAGATAAACAAATTATTAAAATTTACAGTTGACCTTGATTGTTTACAGTTCAAATTACAATAATGAAAAAGTCAATTCCCGAGGAAAAAAGTTACCAACGCATTTTTTCCGGTTCGTCAAAAAAATGTAACAAATTGACGATTTGATGTTTAATTAATTGACGAAAATTATTTAAAAAAAAAAAACGGATGAATTATGAAAAAAATTATTAAGTTTTAAATTTTTTTTTTGAATAAAGCAAAAAAACTCTTAGAAAATAACTAAAGAAAAAAATAAACATTAGGGCAAAAAACTTTTTATAATTTGTTATCTTTACCCCTTTGTGAAAACTGAACTCGAGGGGGCCTTAAAAAGGCAGGATTATCCTATCAAAACGGTTTCACTGAAAACCCAAAAAGTCTGGGTGTGTTTCTATATACTTTCAAACATAAGCAATTTAAAAAGAAATAAAACAATTAAAAAAAAAAGCAAAATCCATCCGTTTGGTTTTATTAGTCAGTGTAAGTTTAATAATTGTGTGGTATTATTTTAATTTTTGACCGAACTTCCATAAAAATGTCAGCAGACGCCAAATTTTGGGCCTATGTGCTCGTTTTGGGAAAATCCGTTTTGGGGGGGCATTGGAATTTGCATTAGGGTAAACAAAATCTACAAAATGGGCGGGGCCTCTTCAGGGGGAGGGGTATATTCCTAAAATTTGACGGGTGAAATACAATTTTCCACGATGAGGGGGGGTTTTCACCTGGATCACAGTCGTCTCTTGTTTTGTCTTGGGGAGGGGGCAGGGGGAAAAAGGGAAATTTGGTACCCCGGGTAGAGGAAGGGGCCTTCCTTTTTGCTCCCAACCCCCAACACCCCAGAGATCGTGGGTCCCTGGTTTCACTGCTGGTTAAATTGGGGCCGAAGGATATAAAATGATCAGACCATGAAACACTTGAAACCCCATTGGGCTTTTGAGATGTGGCAGACATAAAAGGGGGCCAGAAAATCTTGTGTAACTCAAAAAGTTCACCCCAAACCCCAAAAACGCCCCTTTTTTTGAGGAGAGAGAGGAGGAAAGGGGTGGGGGGGAGAGGGGGGCAAATGCCGGAAACCGATAAAAGGGGGAAAAAAATACCCCCCCAAAGAATAGTGGGACGTATGGATGCCCCCGATATTTTTTGTAACCATTTAATCCCCCTCTCCCCCCAAATCTCCCCTTCCTCCCGATTCTAGCCATCTAACCCCCCCCTTCCTTTCTCTCCCTTTCCTCCCCCCCTCCTCCTCCCACCCCACCCCACTATTCCAGCATCAAGTCGAAATTTAGTGAAAATTTATTCTGGTCCACTACATTTTCGACTTAATCTAAATGAAAAATATTAAAATAATTTTTTTTTAGAAGTGTCCCTTTGTAATGTTTATTAGATGTCCTTAAAGAATGTCAAAAGTTTGAATTATCTATAGTCTCTATTAAACCTCATGTCGCCGTTCGTCAAGTTTAGAGACTTCGTTTATACACAAACTCAGAAATTTTGAGATGTGGCAGAATGAATGAGTAACCTCTTGTGTAACTGCAAAAGGTTACCCAATCTAAACAACGCCCTCTTTTGTGAGGAGACGAAGAGGAGGAAAGGGGTGAGCGGGGAGGCAAAGGGGGGAGCAAATGCCGTGTAATCCGATAAATATCAAGGACAAATATAAATGCCCCCAAATTGTAGTAAGCGGATATAGGATGCCCCTTGATATTTATTTGGTAACTTGGTGATCCTTCCTTCTCTACCAAGTCTCTCACCCTTCCTCCTGAACTCTACCCAATCTGCTCCCATTCCTTCCCCTTTCTTCTCCATTCCCCTCACCTTCCCTTCCCTTTCCCATCTCTCCCCCACCCTCCCCACCCACCTCCTCCTCCTCCCACCCCACCCAACGCCTCCTCCCTACACAGCATCAAGTCGAAATTGGTAGAGAATTTGTTCTAGTGCACTAATTGTTTTTAAAAAACAGTGTCCCTTTGTAATGTTATGTTAGATGTCCTTCAATAATGTCAGAGAGAGATTTAGTTATCTATAGTCTCTATGAAACCTCCTGTCGCCAATTTGTCCTCATCTAATAAGTCACGTGGTCAAGTTTAGAAAACTTCGTTTTTATACCTGACTCAGAAATGAAAGAAAACATTTGTGATTGGTCCTATCACTCCAGTTTATTGCACTTGATTCGAACCCCAGGTTTTTCAACAGTTTTAAATTTTAAAATTGAGGCTATCCAACATTTTCGACATTTGAGTACTGGCAGTTTTTCACAGATAAAAATTGCCAAACACGTCCATTATTCTCCTTTGAAAATGTCTGAAGGTGTGGATGGCCTCTGACAGCTAATTAATAACATCAATGCGTTATGTACAGGCAATTTTCTTATAATTTGTGATTGTTCTCAACGATTGTTCTCATTATTATTCCCGGTGCTCAGTGAGTTTACTTGGAAAATATATTTCAATTTTTGAAATGCTGTTTTAGTTTAGTAATAAGTTAAAGAATGGTTATATAAAATTTTAAATGAATTTATGACATTACGTCATAGATTCATAATTATTCTATAATGGTTTCTCATTTAAATGACATATTTAACTGGTGACCAACGCCAACTTGAGCATGGAATATATTATTATCTTCAATGACTTTAATTATAAAAAAATTAAGTAAATTGTAAACAATTTAAATCCATTGTCAACAAAAGCAGCTTAAATTCTGCAGACTGTATGTTTTGTTTTCATCAGTCACACTTTCCTCGTATGTATACCTCCGTGAATCAGAGAACAAAAGAGGGTCAGCTTACATCAATTGACGGCTGCTTTGCCGAACATTTCAAAGTCTGCAGAATTCCAACAGATTGTAATTGTTGACAAGAGACTAAGATATATGTAAATTCTACAAATACATTCAAATATTCATTGAAGAGATTTCAATAAAGATTTCTAGAACAGAGATATGCTGACATATAAATTTCACAACATTTTGCCAGAGTCACTGGCTAACAATTGCTAGCTAATAGAATCACAAAATAACGTATTATTACTCTTATTTTATTTTTTGTATATATATATTTTGAATTTTTTGTAAGTTTTTTTTTAATATTTATTATTATTAAATTGTTAATGAGACTGCATGTAATAAATAATACAACTAGTGATAGTCCTTTTCGTCGAAAAATCAGGTCAGGTTGATTAGTATGTTGTTAATTTTTCACCACATACAGCTACAACGCTGCTGCTTTCCCTGTAATCTCGTTTGGGGAAAAATTACCGTCCGATTGAACTCGCTGGGATTATTTTACCGTTCATATCCATCGTGAATATGTGGGAGGGAGATGCGATTAGAACTACCCTATCCAAATTTTTTTTTTATTTTTTATTGTTGGACAATTGTTATGTAATTATTGGGATATAAAATATATAACAATCAAGTCAGCCTAATCCATTAGGTTGAGCAAGGGCAATCACCTGTAGTGTGTTTGTTGACATAGTCTGTTATTTGTTCACATTTAGTATTAACCTTTTTCGGTAGTAAGTAAAATCCACTAATGAAAGCTAAACACACCATTCATATATTATTTAGACCCGTAGACTAGTTTGAAAATAACAGTTTGGGATGGCTTGAAGAGATTGTATACAACACTATTACTAGTATATGTCTATAAATGCATCCATACTTTTAAGAATGAAGAGATATTTACCACAATAAATTTAAAAGTTTTCAGTTTATTCTCTTTGTTAACGAGACAAGTGAACATGTACTAAAATCATGAATTAGAATTGAGTCCATTCTAGAATACCTTGTACATTTCGTTTTCTACAGAATCATCAGACGGAATAATTTCTCTAGAATGTTTGATACGAGCAAATAATGTCACATAAGTAAGTTTTTAAGATTATAATTTAGTAATCATTTATCAATCAGGTGATTGCAAACGTGGTACACTAACATTGCACATTTTTCCAATGGACCCCATTACACATTTTATGCTCATAACTACATACAATGTTTCAAAATATCATTTATGAGTTAAACTTTCCAGAAACAAGTTCTTTCTATCAATATCCGAGGGGTCATTCTAAGCCAGATTCCCCAGTCTACAGGGCCAGAATATTTTACGATGCTAATAATGATTACATTTAATAAATTGTTGTGTCATTTTTCAATGCAGGCAGTGCATACATTTATAATTACAATTTACATTCAGCCAAACTTTAAACGCAAATATATTTTTCTGTCTGATAGCCCAACAAAAATGCCACAACTTTTTCTAGCGGCCGGAAAGCCGGTGCGGAATTTTACGAAAAACAAAAGGAAATTATTGTGTAATCGCTGAAAGGTCGAAGCCTTTTTTCATGTTTCCATAGCTTTGAAGAAACTTCATTAAGTGAACCTTAACAAGAGATGATATCGCAAGTTCATTCAGTGTTATGTTTTTCTGATGATATAATGTCCCGTGACACACATATAAAATTCCGCTTCAAGTTCAGTCGAAGATAACTTCATATTTAAACTTCTGTCTTAATGTCCAAAGTCCTTGGGAACATTAGTATTTTTTAAATATACATGTTCCCAAATGATTCGCTATTTTACCTGCAATTCCGGTACATTTCATTTCGTATTTCTTGAAGTATTGCTTACTTATTGGTGACATTGCAAAAGCATTTTAAACAGTCTATCATGGAGGTATTATTTTGAAGAGCAATGTAGATGGCCAGCTGCATCATCAATGCATTCATTTCCACTTGATAATGTCTCGTTATCCATATCCCAATCTTTATCAATTTATATAGCGTTGACCACTGATGGCTGTTATCGTACGGTATCTCCATCCCGTACCCGATTTCTTTCAGAGAAATTTTTCATACACTGTGCATTTCATTTCCATATAATTATTGTATTTTATAACAATATTGTACAGGACACATACATGTAATATCTACTGTCCAACAGAGCGGTCATTGTCTTGTATTTACATGCTTCATGTACATAACACACATACATTGGTACAGGAACACGTACATGTACATCTATCGCTTGAGAGTGGTCCATTCTGCTGTTTACATATATATGTTTATAACACATACTTTCCATTGTGGGACGTACGTACATGTGCATCTATCCAACGAGTGGTCATTGTCTGTATTTACATATAAGCGTACATAACGCACATACATTGTAGCAGGACACGTACATGTACATCTATCTCAACGTAGTGGTCATTGTCTGCATATTTACATATATGTATATAACTGCTACACACAAACATTGTACAGGAGACACGTACATGTACATCTATCCAACGAGTGGTCATTGTTCTGTATTTACATATGTACATAACACATATACATTGTACAGGACACGTACATGCACATCTATCAACGAGTGGTCATTGTCTGTATTTACATTATGTACATAACACATATAATATTGTACAGGACACGTACATCTATCCAACAGTGGTCATTGTCTGTATTTACATATATGTACATAACACATATACATTGTACAGGACACGTACGCACATCTATCCAACGAGTGGTCATTGTCTGTATTTACATATGTACATGTACATACAGTGTGTATACATATGGATTCATGCACTGTGTGTAATGACTGCACAGGAGTTCGGATAGCTAACTGAAGTGGGGCAAAAGTATGATTCCGATGCGTCTTGGTCAAGGCTCGTATTGTTAATCTCAAGAGATTTAATTTTCCAAAATGAAACAGTTTGTTAAATCAATTAAAACACGTTTTTTTTAATATTAAAAAAAAAAATCAATAAACTGAACTAGCTTTCAATATAAGGTTTTCAAAATTAAGAGCAAAATATTATTAAGTGTTTTCATTTATAATTATAAAAAAATAAGGTGGGTATAAATGAATACCCTTTTCAGCTCCTATTATTATTATTATTATTTGTAAACAAATAATTAGGGTGGAAAACACACACCTTTTGGCCTAAACACAAAATATGAGGACTATAATAGATATGTTTGATTTATGTTATAATTATTTGTAATTAAATGATAAAGGTGGGCGTGATATGTGTGGTGATTGCGGGTAGACAGAAACACACATATTTATGTCTTGACCGCCAATAAAACTACTATTTTTATTAGTTTTTCCAGCATGTTTCCTGTAATGTTAATTGGTGTACTTACATGTCTGTTTCACGCATTTTCATGCTGGATGCTTTGAGGAGGATTGCTGTTTTATGCCAGTGATGCCACACAATGCCTTTGTTACCCCTGATACTGCCCATCTGGGTAATAATGACCATTTAAGTGAGAATAGTGACTGTTAACAAAAACCACCAGGCTCCTTCAAAGTATTGTGCATAATTCATCCTTGTTATTGCATCATTGTCATTATCCTTTGTTGAGAAGGGTCTTCCTTTGTGATACCCAAGACCGTCACCAGCAGTGCTGCTCACATCGTATTCGCCATAATTCAGGGTGTACTTAACGCCAGTGATTTGGAAATCCGTGTATTTCGCGAATGCCGTATCGTCAATCCAATCTGTGAGATCTATGGGAGGTCCCATGTCCCGTGATTTATCAGAGGTCAGACTCAAAGTTATTATTGCCCAGCCAATGCTCCCTGCTTAGATCACCGAAGCCAGACTTATACTCACTCCAGTCACGATAAAAGTTAATATTACCGTCCTCTCTGCGCTGAAACACAATCCATCCGCCACCGTCAATGTCCATTTCACAATAGACTTGGAGACCGTCGCTGAATCCGACTGGGTAGATCTTGTAGACACCACTTGTCCGGTAACCTGCCTCCATTAGCCCTTTACAACTTCTGTTGTGAGCAAAAGGAGATATCAGGCAATGAGAAGAGAGGTGTCTTCATTTTCATCAAGTACACACTTTCTTGATCTTTTAACGAATGATTCAGGATATTCAGACCTTGTGGAGTTGTTTAACCACATAGTTTATTGCATTTATAGATTAAATGACTTACAGTTCTTATCTACGTTACAGTCTCGTCCGCACATGACGCAATAGGTACAGTTTTCTTGGCATACGTAAAGTTCTTGAGTGCTCGGTTGTCTGCAGGGAGATATTCGTTTGCAAGCCCACCATTGACTTCCCAAGCTTACCGCTTGTGATATCAGTGGTACTATATAACACGAACATCATTTTGAATGGAGTACGCACATCAAGAGTACTTGCTGCGTCATCTTCAATGTATTGTTTGTATATGGGTGAAAACATTTAAAGTAGAGTAATCGGTTTTTATTCAATCAAGTATTTCGGTATCATCGGTCGACCAACTGTTTGATTGAAACACGACTATACTGCACACGGCGCAATGTAGAAATGAAACACAGCATCGACCGATGAGTGTTTATATTGTGATCCAAAGGATTGTATGCGTGAAGCACTGATTGGTCAAAGTGAAGTCACTGCTAAATGGTGATTGGTTTCCTCAAAAAGATAAAATTATTCACTAATAGACAGTCCCAACCTGAATTGTTTTAATGTTTCGAGGAAACAAAATACAAATTTTCCTTTTATGAATTAATGCCTATATGAATTTGTTTAGCACATAAAATGTTTGAATGAGTGATTTTACCGAAATATTTATGAAATAAATTAAATGGCTAGTCCGGCTTCCCCACCGCAACTAACGCACCAACAACAGTATCAGTCTATCGCCTAATTTGCATATCCAACATTTGTGTGTATTGAAACCGTCCTCCCAGGGCGAGAGAGCAGTGGGTACGAGGTATACATAAACTACAGGAACATCCTGGGGACGATGTTGTCGTTCATCATACTGAACACTATTCATCACAACTTTCACGTACGTGACCAATTCAAAACTTGATAATTACTATCGCATTATTCGTTTTGTTTTCATTTAAGTTTATTACTTGGTGACCCCCAAAATAGCGTTTCTCTTTAGAATGCCAGGAGTGTTCAATGATTGTATTGGTGTATTAGCTGAAGACAGTGTGAATCCAAGCTGTAGGGTAAATGAGTGTTCAATGATTGTAATGATGCATTAGCTGAAGACAGTGTGAATCCAAGCTGTAGGGTAAAATGAGTGTTCAATGATTGTAATGGTGTATTAGCTGAAGACAGTGTGAATCCAAGCTGTAGGGTAAATGAGTGTTCAATGATTGTAATGATGTATTAGCTGAAGACAGTGTGAATCAAAGCTGTAGGGTAAATGAGTGTTCAATGATTGTAATGATGTATTAGCTGAAGACAGTGTGAATCCAAGCTGTAGGGTAAATGAAAGGGAAACACGGTACAAAATGAGCTGGAGGGATTGCATACACATGTATCCACCAATGGTGACACCGTGGTGACACAGTGGTGACACACTGCCTAAAACATAGGCCTAAAAAGTAGGGTCAATTTAAAGCCAGGTGATTAGTGGACTCCTTGATCCACTAACATGCCCCCTGGCTCCACCGATCTGCCAACTAATGCACGACATGAAGCCACGAATAAACGCACTAAATGTGCCTTTAAAAAGGATCTGATGAGGGGATGAGGTTAGTGGAGACGATTTCTTTTGACGAATGGAAAGGTAAGGAGGGGAAATATTGTATTTGTATAGTGAAAAAGGCACTATTTCTATTTTTAAAGACCAATAAAGATACACTTTTGTTAAACCTGTTAAGTTTTCAGCTAAAAAAGTTCCACATTTCTGAGACTGATTTAACTAAAAGGATAGTTTCTCAGAAATGAACAGTTCAAGGTTCTTTGACAATCATCATCTTTTTGACTATTAAGATTTTACATCAAGCGTAATATAAAACTATAATCAAACTTGTCTTTTATTTCGATTACTAACAGTGTACAATGGCTTTTATGGTTAAATGAAAGGGGTGAATACGGCAAAGGAAATGTAAAATGAACAATTCACCACAGGGTTAAGAGATGAATATGTTGTGCAAGCTGAAAATAAGAAGACAAAATCCGCGAACTATTGCTAAATTGTAACCTGTCAGTTCCAGTCCATTGTAAACTCCTACTGGTATGGATAACAACAAGATTCAATTTACGCTATTAAAAGGAAAAGCCAAACTTGTCTAGTTTTATGTGTTACCTTGTCCACAATAAAAGAAAAATAAACACCTTTATAACTTAACACACGTCTCAGTTTAGCTGTCCTGATGATGTAATTATCTTTGGTTGAAAAGGCAGGGAAACTGCCTATAAGGGGATCACGTATAAATTTAAAGCAATATGATGAATGAGTCTTGGTCTCTTTGCCTGCCTCCAATTGATCCGCTAATTTGGCCACCAACAAATCCTGTTAATTTTTCAGGTCACAAAATTCCACACATTACTGAGAACAGTGTAATAATTTACTTATTCTTACAGAATTTTAATAAGCCAACAAAATTTAGTTCAATAAAATTATCATGTGTCAAATTTTACTAAAAGGACAGCTCTTCAGAAAGAAAGATTTCAAGGATGTTTGACTGTCAATTTACATCAAGCGTTATGTAAAACTCTGATCAAACTTATTTTGTTTTTCTTTTCTTTTAAGATTACCAATAGATTACAGTGAATGTAATGATGTATTCACTGGAGGCAGGGAGAATCCAGGTTTCAGCGTATTTACCAATAGTTTGCAATGAATGTAATGATGTATTCACTAGAGGCAGGGAGAATCCAGGTTTCAGTGTATTTACCAATAGTTTACAATGAATGTAATGATGTATGGACTGGATGCAGGGAGAATCCAGGTTTCAGTGTATTTACCAATAGTTTACAGTGGATGTTATGATGTATTCACTGGAGGCAGGGAGAATCCAGGTTTCAGTGTATTTACCAATAGTTTACAGTGAATGTAATGATGTATTCACTGGAGGCAGGGAGAATCCAGGTTTCAGTGTATTTACCAATAGTTTACAATGAATGTAATGATGTATGGACTGGATGCAGGGAGAATCCAGGTTTCAGTGTATTTACCAATAGTTTCCAATGAATGTAATGATGTATTCACTGGAGGCAGGGAGAATCCAGGTTTCAGTGTATTTACCAATAGTTTACAATGAATGTAATGATGTATTCACTGGAGGCAGGGAGAATCCAGGTTTCAGCGTATTTACCAATAGTTTGCAATGAATGTAATGATGTATTCACTAGAGGCAGGGAGAATCCAGGTTTCAGTGTATTTACCAATAGTTTACAGTGGATGTTATGATGTATTCACTGGATGCAGGGAGAATCCAGGTTTCAGTGTATTTACCAATAGTTTACAGTGGATGTTATGATGTATTCACTGGAGGCAGGAGAGAATCAGGTTTCAGTGTATTTACCAATAGTTTACAGTGAATGTAATGATGTATTCACTGGAGGCAGGGAGAATCCAGGTTTCAGTGTATTTACCAATAGTTTACAATGAATGTAATGATGTATGGACTGGATGCAGGGAGAATCCAGGTTTCAGTGTATTTACCAATAGTTTCCAATGAATGTAATGATGTATTCACTGGAGGCAGGGAGAATCCAGGTTTCAGTGTATTTACCAATAGTTTACAATGAATGTAATGATGTATTCACTGGAGGCAGGGAGAATCCAGGTTTCAGCGTATTTACCAATAGTTTGCAATGAATGTAATGATGTATTCACTAGAGGCAGGGAGAATCCAGGTTTCAGTGTATTTACCAATAGTTTACAGTGGATGTTATGATGTATTCACTGGAGGCAGGGAGAATCCAGGTTTCAGTGTATTTACCAATAGTTTACAGTGAATGTAATGATGTATTCACTGGAGGCAGGGAGAATCCAGGTTTCAGTGTATTTACCAATAGTTTACAGTGAATGTACTGATCTATTCACTGGAGGCAGGGAGAATCCAGGTTTCAGTGTATTTACCAATAGTTTACAATGAATGTAATGATGTATGGACTGGATGCAGGGAGAATCCAGGTTTCAGTGTATTTACCAATAGTTTACAGTGAATGTAATGATGTATTCACTGGAGGCAGGGAGAATCCAGGTTTCAGTGTATTTACCAATAGTTTACAATGAATGTAATGATGTATTCACTGGAGGCAGGGAGAATCCAGGTTTCAGTGTATTTACCAATAGTTTACAGTGAATGTAATGATGTATTCACTGGAGGCAGGGAGAATCCAGGTTTCAGTGTATTTACCAATAGTTTACAGTGAATGTAATGATGTATTCACTGGAGGCAGGGAGAATCCAGGTTTCAGTGTATTTACCAATAGTTTACAATGAATGTAATGATGTATTCACTGGAGGCAGGGAGAATCCAGGTTTCAGTGTATTTACCAATAGTTTACAGTGAATGTAATGATGTATTCACTGGAGGCAGGGAGAATCCAGGTTTCAGTGTATTTACCAATAGTTTACAGTGAATGTAATGATGTATTCACTGGAGGCAGGGAGAATCCAGGTTTCAGTGTATTTACCAATAGTTTGCAGTGAATGTAATGATGTATTCACTGGAGGCAGGGAGAATCCAGGTTTCAGTGTATTTACCAATAGTTTACAGTGAATGTAATGATGTATTCACTGGAGGCAGGGAGAATCCAGGTTTCAGTGTATTTACCAATAGTTTGCAGTGAATGTAATGATGTATTCACTGGAGGCAGGAGAATCCAGGTTTCAGTGTATATACCAATAGTTTACAGTGAATGTAATGATGTATTCACTGGAGGCAGGGAGAATCCAGGTTTCAGTGTATTTACCAATAGTTTATAGTGAATGTAATGATGTATTCACTGGAGGCAGGGAGAATCCAGGTTTCAGTGTATTTACCAATAGTTTACAATGAATGTAATGATGTATGGACTGGATGCAGGAGAATCCAGGTTTCAGTGTATTTACCAATAGTTTACAGTGGATGTTATGATGTATTCACTGGAGGCAGGGAGAATCCAGGTTTCAGTGTATTTACCAATAGTTTACAGTGAATGTAATGATGTATTCACTGGAGGCAGGGAGAATCCAGGTTTCAGTGTATTTACCAATAGTTTACAATGAATGTAATGATGTATGGACTGGATGCAGGGAGAATCCAGGTTTCAGTGTATTTACCAATAGTTTCCAATGAATGTAATGATGTATTCACTGGAGGCAGGGAGAATCCAGGTTTCAGTGTATTTACCAATAGTTTACAATGAATGTAATGATGTATGGACTGGATGCAGGGAGAATCCAGGTTTCAGTGTATTTACCAATAGTTTCCAATGAATGTAATGCTGTATTCTCAGGACGCAGGGAGAATCCAGGTTTCAGTGTATTTACCAATAGTTTGCAGTGAATGTAATGATGTATTCACTGGAGGCAGGGAGAATCCAGGTTTCAGTGTATTTACCAATAGTTTACAATGAATGTAATGATGTATTCACTGGAGGCAGGGAGAATCCAGGTTTCAGCGTATTTACCAATAGTTTGCAATGAATGTAATGATGTATTCACTAGAGGCAGGGAGAATCCAGGTTTCAGTGTATTTACCAATAGTTTACAGTGAATGTAATGATGTATTCACTGGAGGCAGGAGAATCCAGGTTTCAGTGTATTTACCAATAGTTTACAATGAATGTAATGATGTATGGACTGGATGCAGGGAGAATCCAGGTTTCAGTGTATTTACCAATAGTTTACAGTGGATGTTATGATGTATTCACTGGAGGCAGGGAGAATCCAGGTTTCAGTGTATTTACCAATAGTTTACAGTGAATGTAATGATGTATTCACTGGAGGCAGGGAGAATCCAGGTTTCAGTGTATTTACCAATAGTTTACAATGAATGTAATGATGTATTCACTGGAGGCAGGGAGAATCCAGGTTTCAGTGTATTTACCAATAGTTTACAATGAATGTAATGATGTATGGACTGGATGCAGGGAGAATCCAGGTTTCAGTGTATTTACCAATAGTTTACAATGAATGTAATGATGTATTCACTGGATGCAGGGAGAATCCAGGTTTCAGTGTATTTACCAATAGTTTAGAGTGAATGTAATGATGTATTCACTGGAGGCAGGGAGAATCCAGGTTTCAGTGTATTTACCAATAGTTTACAATGAATGTAATGATGTATTCACTGGAGGCAGGGAGAATCCAGGTTTCAGTGTATTTACCAATAGTTTACAGTGAATGTAATGATGTATTCACTGGAGGCAGGGAGAATCCAGGTTTCAGTGTATTTACCAATAGTTTGCAGTGAATGTAATGATGTATTCACTGGAGGCAGGGAGAATCCAGGTTTCAGTGTATATACCAATAGTTTACAGTGAATGTAATGATGTATTCACTGGAGGCAGGGAGAATCCAGGTTTCAGTGTATTTACCAATAGTTTACAGTGAATGTAATGATGTATTCACTGGAGGCAGGGAGAATCCAGGTTTCAGTGTATTTACCAATAGTTTACAATGAATGTAATGATGTATGGACTGGATGCAGGGAGAATCCAGGTTTCAGTGTATTTACCAATAGTTTACAATGAATGTAATGATGTATTCACTGGATGCAGGGAGAATCCAGGTTTCAGTGTATTTACCAATAGTTTACAGTGAATGTAATGATGTATTCACTGGAGGCAGGGAGAATCCAGGTTTCAGTGTATTTACCAATAGTTTACAATGAATGTAATGATGTATTCACTGGAGGCAGGGAGAATCCAGGTTTCAGTGTATTTACCAATAGTTTACAGTGAATGTAATGATGTATTCACTGGAGGCAGGGAGAATCCAGGTTTCAGTGTATTTACCAATAGTTTGCAGTGAATGTAATGATGTATTCACTGGAGGCAGGGAGAATCCAGGTTTCAGTGTATATACCAATAGTTTACAGTGAATGTAATGATGTATTCACTGGAGGCAGGGAGAATCCAGGTTTCAGTGTATTTACCAATAGTTTATAGTGAATGTAATGATGTATTCACTGGAGGCAGGGAGAATCCAGGTTTCAGTGTATTTACCAATAGTTTACAATGAATGTAATGATGTATTCACTGGAGGCAGGGAGAATCCAGGTTTCAGTGTATTTACCAATAGTTTACAATGAATGTAATGATGTATTCACTGGAGGCAGGGAGAATCCAGGTTTCAGTGTATATACCAATAGTTTACAATGAATGTAATGATGTATTCACTGGAGGCAGGGAGAATCCAGGTTTCAGTGTATTTACCAATAGTTTACAGTGGATGTTATGATGTATTCACTGGAGGCAGGGAGAATCCAGGTTTCAGTGTATTTACCAATAGTTTACAGTGAATGTAATGATGTATTCACTGGAGGTAGGGAGAATCCAGGTTTCAGTGTATTTACCAATAGTTTACAGTGAATGTAATGATGTATTCACTGGAGGCAGGGAGAATCCAGATTTCAGTGTATTTACCAATAGTTTACAGTGAATGTAATGATGTATTCACTGGAGGCAGGGAGAATCCAGGTTTCAGTGTATTTACCAATAGTTTACAGTGAATGTAATGATGTATTCACTGGAGGCAGGGAGAATCCAGGTTTCAGTGTATTTACCAATAGTTTGCAGTGAATGTAATGATGTAGTAACTGGAAGCAGGGAGAATCTAGGATGCATGGTAAATGAACGGTGAGAACACGACACAAAAGAACACACTACCATTAAACGATGGACAAGGGGAAACCTCTACTTCCCCCAGCCCCCCTCCCCCAACCACCACATCCCCTCCCCAATACATCAAATGGTTTGAGACGCAATAGAAATGG
The DNA here is from genome assembly GCA_029582265.1 of Zoroaster sp. YZ-2022. Classification (NCBI taxonomy): domain Eukaryota; kingdom Metazoa; phylum Echinodermata; class Asteroidea; order Forcipulatida; family Zoroasteridae; genus Zoroaster; species Zoroaster sp. YZ-2022. Next base: position 9,790,812 of record CM055816.1, read on the forward strand.
TTCATTAAGTGTTTCCATCCGCAGAGTCGGCTTGTAAATAATATATGGAGAGGTTTCAGCTCTTATTGAGAACAGACTTTTGAATTTTAAGCGGTTTTTATTCAGTATTGTTGTGCTTGTAACGAGTAGTATATCTCATCCGTATAATGATAATATTAATAATACTGTCAACGAAGATCTGAAGTCTTTTTGATGACAGGCCAATTGTTTCGTTAAGTGGTCCACATGCAGTAGTCTTGTGTTATGCCTTATTTTTCTTAACACTTACAGTTTTAGAATAATTAATTTTATCGAAAAGAATGCCGAATATGACGAAATTTATTTGTACTTTTCATGCGTATGAATAGAAATGCAGCACACGCTTTTGTTATTTACTCTGTAGCAGACTATAACTCCAAACTCCATTCGATACGAGCACCTAAGTTAAAGGGACAATGTCGTCATGATCAACAGGGCATGGATTCGGAGTCCTAGTTTTATTTTTCAGTCACTGTGTAATTTTCAATCACTGTGTTCATCTTAACCTAGGACACCGAAAGTGTGCTCTGATCATGTTATTTACCCTGTAGCAGATTATAACTCCAAACTCCATTGGATACGAGCACCTAAGTAAAATATGCAAGGTGTGTGGATATTATTAGTCCATTATCCAGGTAATACTTCGGTACATTTGTAGGGACTAATCCATTTATATGTTTTCTTTCGGGGAAAATATGAAAATTCCAAACAAATATGACAGACTTGCTGAAACGGTAGCTTTGTACTCGTTTTTAAGCAAAATTCAAACGCTAAGCCTCATACAATAAAACACTGTTACGACTGTTTGAGGATTGCTACCAGAGGTAGCCTCAAAAGATCCCATCTTATTACACGCAGTACAATAATTAAAGCTAAACATCAACATAAAACAACCGTTGTACATGTTATGTCAATAAAATGCACCAACGAAATAAGAATTACCGCAGAAAATACATATCTGGGAAGCAAACTCAAAAGTTTTACCTCTCGTAGGAAATATTTGTTTTGGTTTTGTGTTTTGGAACTTTTGTGTTATTGGAACAGTTTTCTTTGAGTTTATCGCATTACATTGACAGCTAAACTCTCAGTGGTGTACCGGGGGCGCGGGGTCACGGGGGGAACGGGGGAACGGGGGAAGGTGCCTGCCCCCAACCGAGGTCTGTGCCCCCAGGTGCCACCATTCAACATTTTGAAAATAGACACTCGTCACGCATTTTAAAAAGTCGTTAAATTACATATTATGCCCCCTTGACCACGCCCCCTTCTCGATCCGTCAATGGTTTGAGACGCCATTGCAATCGCGTGTTGAATTTGAATTTCAATAACATTCAATTACTAAATTAAAAGTTAAGGCCTTTGGACTTGAACTGGCTCATTAAGTGGAAACCCCCGCAGTCGGCTTGTAAATAATATATGAGAGGTTTCAGCTCTTACTGAGAACAGACTATTGAATTTTAAGCGGTTTTTGTTCGGTATTGTTGTGCTTTTAACGGTTATCATTTCTCACAAAATGACAATAAAACTGCAGAACATTAATATAAATCATTTGTCAACTATTATATGAAATTAATAAATTTGAAGTTTTGTGTTGACAGGCTAATGTTATCTATAACAGTCCAAACAGTACAGACACAGCAAAAAGGGGTGAAACTGCCTAAAAGAGGTCCTCGTATATAAAGTGTAGATTAAATTTATAGCAAGGTGATGAATGGACAAGGTAATGAATGGACCTCTTTGCCTGCCTCCTTTACCTGCTAATCTTCCCTCTGCCCCCTCCCGATCTGCCAATGATCTTTAGTATTAATTTCCATGAAGCCACAAGCATGCTGTCTGATGAGGAGGTAAGGATTAAAACTGGAGGTGATTTCTAGAGACGACGAGAGGGATGGTATAAGTAGGCGAGTCAAGTCACTAGACTACAAATACCACGTTGTTGAAATTTGGCGCTCTTAATATGAACCGGACACGAACGGATGGGCTTGTAAATATTATTATCAATTGATCAAATAAGTCTTCGAAAAACATCCTCACCGAAATTAACTATTAGGTAAGAACTTAATTAAAAAATACTTAATTAGTTTTAAAATTGGGAAAAATTATGAATCGAATTTAAAAATGTCTGCCGCTGCACTAAACATGGCTAGTCCAGGAGCACGGACCTGGCATAAATATGGTCATTCAACACCCACTACATCTAAGGTTTGACTACACGGGGTGGTAGAATAGACCCTCTGGAACACCTCCAGGTAGTATGTGGTGTCAAATTGTGGTATCAGTTTTGCATTAAAGTGCAAAACGTAATGTTATATTTTAAAGGTCTAAAAATCAATAAAATCTTCAACTTTGGCAACTACAGTATGCAGTCGATTAATAAATTTACATTCTATTTTCATAAATGATGGGTTTTCTCACAAGAGATAATCTTTCAATTTGCCAAAGTGGGCGGATGTAGGAGGGGTAAAAAAGGGGCGTAGCTACCCCCTTTTTCATAATTGGCAACCTGCTCCCACACTTAGCAAAATGAATGGACCGATTTCAGTTCATATGATGCACCGAAATTTCAGAAAGCTCTTAAGGGGCGTGTCCTCTCCTCTGATGAATTGCAATGTATTCTTAATTATTGGAAGTGACAAGGCAAACATGTCATGCATTGTCTTGGATTGGAGCTTCACTCTACAGTGGGCATTAACTTTATCTGCTGGAAGCCTGATAAATGTGTGAACTTTCCATTAAAAGAAGCACTTTAAAGTCTTTAAACTTAAAAAAAAATAATAATAAAAAAATAAATCAAATGGTCCAGTTTTGCAGCTCGGTACAGAAGTTTAACTCTGTCATCACTCTGTAATTTTTTACTTATGAAAAATGGCATTTTTTTCGAAACTGATACCACAATTTGATACCACATACTACCTAGCGGTGTTCCATTAGGTATGTTTTACCATCCTGTGTGGTCAAACCTTAGATGTAGTAGGTGTTGAACCAACTCCTAAACTAGAGGGCTTTTCAGACTTTGCTCCTGGACTAGGCGTCTAGACCACAAGCTTTACATCTAGCTCTGACAACTGCCATCATCATTGATATTTCTCATTCAACTTGCAGTGTGAATCTCATATCATTTTGTAGTTTCACCCAGTGATTACTTTGGTGTAGTTTGTGAAGCCTCATCATGGAAAGGAAATCTGGGCAGATTTCAAGCTCATTCCTGAACTTTCTCAGCTTTTTCTTCAAGAAGGACGCATGACTCATAACACGCTTGACTGGTTCCATTGTCACCTTGATGCCTGCTACTGTACAACACAATCAAGCCCATGTTCTGACCAAGCACTCTTGTGTGGCTTCTTCAATTCATCATGGCTGACAATATACAAACCAAAGTACAAACCATGACCTCCAAGAAACTGTCAGTTTGGACATGCCCCAATCAGTTATTATTCCAACTGTGTTGCTTCATTTAACATTGTGTAACATGCTGTTGGAATGGGCCGGGGCACCCCTAATAATAATGGTAGGTCCCGCGCTAAAAAAAAAAAATAAATAAAAAAAATACTTTTGGGCGGGCAGACAAAACTGGAGGTCGGGGGCAGCCATCTTACAAGTGTCGAGTTGGACGACGTGAAGGACCTGGGAGCAAGGACTGAAGCTGTGGCTGGACTAGAGGTGCCCACGACTGTAAGTTACATTTGGTTGAAAGCGCTGGGATCATTTTGTAGCGATATTCGTATCGGTTGTTTTTTGTTTTTTTCCCAAAGAAATCCGATCCAAAAATCCTTGTGAATTTTGGTTGTGTTTTTACCTGGTCGCCCCATACATCGCTAGCGCGGTGTGGTGAAACTCTCGCTGATCGCTGTAGCTTGATGTTCATTCCAACAGCATTTTGGTATTCCTCCTTGTCCCACACTGAATAACTAGTATTGTCATTATATATTCCGCATGTTTAAGAACATATTGGGAGCAGATTCGAGGGCTAACTATTTTAATAAATACCCTCAGAAAGACGTCAGTATCGAGTATGTTGTCCAGCGGGGGGGCGAATGTACTTAGTTTGCAGGCAGACTTACTGCATTACTTAAAGGAGAATACTTCACAGTCTGAAGCCCTAAATATAAAAGTGTGTGTTGGCATTAATGATTTGCTGGTAAAAGTACGTCATGAGCATGGCGTTGAATTAGATTTGTCAGATATCTCGAGTGCAGATCTGTGTACCAAATTGTCTAATTTCAAGGCAGCTGTGAAGTTTGAGAGACCTAAAACTTTGTTTGGTTTTATAACAATTCCGCATGCATCACTAGTAGGCTACAGAGATTACTGTTTAAGCCAGGGTAGGACCAAGTCATTTTTTCTGACTCGGAACTGGAGAGTTGACAGTCAATTCTTAATGATAAAGTGAAGCAAGTCAATGATTTTTTTGATTCAGGAGAACATCACTGACAGTAACGGTTTTAATATCAGGCCCCTTACAGTACAGTGGCACAAGGAAATTGTGCATGTGCACAAAAAACGTGTGGGCCGGTTGAAGGGTAGAACTAAGACAATCCGATCATTTCATTTTTCCTGACTGTACGATGGTTCGCACGCTAAATCCCATATAAAGAGAAAGTGGTTTCGATCACTCATAATCGTCATCCAGGGGGAGTCCCAGTTACTGAAAGATAGGATTACATAAGTGAGTCTGCTGATTGCTTTTCAGACTCTGATTCGGAACCAGTCTATACCTGCTGGAAAAGACAGAAGACAGAATAACTTTGTGACTGTGTTGTGTAGCCTTGTTGTATTGCTGTTTCACTCTATTTTGAAGTAGCCATTGTCTGTGCATATATTAGTGTAGTGCATGCTGGTGTGGTAGGTGAAACTTTCGCATGCTGAGCTGGTATTGTACACCCTAGTATACGCATTTGAGGTAATTTTATGGCTGAGGCAAGACTGCTTTCCCTCTCCGCCCCTCCACCGCTCTTTGAGGGTGACAAGGGGGATGACTTTGACACATGGCTGGATAGCTTTGAAGCCTGGTGCAACATACATGCGCCTGATGAACAGGATAAGTTGCGATATTTCCCTACATTCTTGGGCAATGCAGCCTTTGCTATCTATAGGGAATTGGATAAGGAAACAAGGGAGTCATTTGGGGAGGTGATTAAAGCTTTCACTCTAGCTTATTCCTCCCCTGCTCTTGTTGAAGCCTTCCAGTCTGAGCTTTCTGTCAGGAATCGTAAAGAGAATGAAAACTTGGCGGTATACGTTGGGGAATTAAGACGCCTAGCACGCCGGGCATACCCAAAGTATGTCCAATGTAAAGATGCATTAGACGATGTAGTGCTAACACGTTTTCTGGCTGGTACAGGGGAAATTGGACGAAAAGTCTGGCATAAATATCCCAAAACGATCGAGGTGGCAATCGAGTTAACCTCGAAACTTGAGTGTCGCATTGAAATGGAGCGGAAGGACGCCGCTAGTGTGGTACATGTTGCCACTGAGCCACCAACAGTGTATGTTGAAGAAATGCGGAAACAAATCACTGACTTGCAGTCCTGCATTGCCAGTCTGTCCACAACTGCCACAAGACCGAGGCGTACCCCAAACAGCAATAACAGGTGCTACAAATGTGGATCACTGAACCACTTCGCTCGAGAGTGTGACAAAGAACCTAGATCGCAAAATGGTAATTGGCGAAGGGGCCCAAGGCGTGGGCAGGGTACAAGGCAACGATCTTGGGGTGAGCCGGGGCCGGATTGCAAGAAACAGATGGAAAATCGTCATCCCAGATGTTAAACGGGTAGTGGCTGACACTGTGCCCGAGGTGTCAGCCAAGGGGTCATTACGGGCTAAGGGGTCGTCCAATATGTGTCAAGTGGTAGTTGAGGGATGTTCAACTAAGGCTCTTGTGGATACTGGGGTAGGTATTTGTCTCCTCAGTGACCGGTTTCGTTTGGCAAATCCCATCTTGAAACACAGACGCTTGTTTACAGATGTTTCCATATGTGCTTCTTCTGTAACCAACGACCCTGTTAAGTTGAAAGGATATCTGGAACTTGATATTCGGATTGGTACGATGGAGGTTCCTTTTCGATTCTTTGTGGCAGAGCAGATGGCAAGTCCTGCGATTCTGGGTTGGAATTTTTTTCAACATACAGGCCTTCAGATAGATGCACAGCGTGGCATAGTTGTGAACAAGGGGGAGCACATCCCATTGATCCCTTGGTGGCGTGCATTCCCTAGTGTGTGTGCAGCTTCACTTCAGCAGACAGCAGTCATTCCACCTCGTACAGAGATCACTGTCAGTGCTAGGCTAGAAGCGGAAAAAGTATACGATCCTGTTCCCAGTGGGTTTTCGGGTGTGTTGGAAGCAGCTGACGTATATCATCAAGATGGAGACCTTATGATAGCCAGAACAGCAGGAACGGTGCAGAGTGGTTTGACACTAGTGCGTATCGTGAATGTTACCAGCTCTCCTATTGAAATGTATGCAGGCACCCCATTGGGTATGTTCCATGCAGCTGTAGAAGTAGGCACGAAAATTGATCGGGTTGGTGTCTACGAACTCATGGCCCACGATGGCCGTGGGGTCAGTACTGGCACACCCAAAGAGCTTCATAATTGTCCTCAGGTTGACCTAGACTCATCGGTACTCGAAGATACAGAGAAGGCCCGAGTTTCCAATTTGGTGACTCGGTACAGTGATGTTTTTGCAATGAACTCATCCGACCTCGGGAGGACCAGTGTTGCGAAGCATACGATAGACACAGGTGACAGCAGGCCTATAAAACAACCATGCTACCGTATACCAGTTCACCTACGCGAGGAAATGGGTAAATTGACGGAGGAAATGCTGAGTAATGGCATCATTGAGGAAAGTAAAATGGAGCTCGCCAGTTGTCTTGGTTAGAAAAAAAGATGGGAGTCTGCGCTTTTGTGTCGATTACCGCAAACTGAATGCGGTAACCCATAAGGATGCCCACCCATTAATAATAATCATAATGTCGGGCATTTTAAAGCGCTCTTAAACAAGGTATCAGAGCGCTGTACATTATTACCCCTGCTCATCAGGCGCATAAATTATTCCTGAAACCATCTCAGCTCCCTGGGGAGTATACAGCTCAATTGCTGCCATTTCGGCGCATATGGGCTATCAAACACAACAACCAACTCTGCCCTCACAGGTACCCATTTACCCCTGGGTGGAGAGAAGCAATTATGGTAAAGTGTCTTGCTCAAGAACACAAGCACCATGGTTGCGGTTGGGATTCGAACCCACATTCTGACGACTCAGCCACCAGAACACAAATCCGATGCACTAAACCGCTCGACCATGGCACTCCACAATTACCTCGTGTTGATGATTGTCTTGATGCATTGAGTGGTGCTCGTGTCTTCAGCACATTAGACTGTGCATCTGGATACTGGCAAGTTGAGGTCGATGAACAGGATAGGGAGAAGACGGCATTTTCCAATGGATGTAACCTATATCAGTTCCGTGTAATGCCATTTGGGCTGACAAATGCCCTCGCAACATTCCAGCGTCTTATGGACTTAGTCCTTACAGGGCTTCATTGGAGTGCCTGCCTGGTTTATATTGACGACATTGTTCTGTTTACCAAGACGGTTGAAGCACACATCACTCTAGTGGAGGATGTCCTCCAGCGGCTGCGAAGAGCATGGTTAAAGCTTAAGCCGGCCAAATGCGTGATAGTGTGACTTTTCTTGGTCACCAGGTGTCTCAGCAGGGGACAGCTCCCGACCCAAGGAACATCAAAAAGGTACAAGCCTTCCCAACACCACAATCAACCAAAGATGTAAAGAGCTTCCTGTCCCTGGCTTCTTACTATCGGCGTTTTGTTCCCCAGTTTTCCAAAATTGCAGAGCCTCTGATAGCACTAACGAGGAAAGACGCAGACTTTCATTGGGATGAAGCTTGTGATGCAGCCTTCTGTGAGTTGCGGGGAGCTCTTGTTAAGTATCCTGTTTTGGCATTCCCAGATTTCAAGTAAAGTTTCATCTTGACTATTGATGTGTCCAATACAGCAGTTGGAGCTGTGCTATCACAGATACAGCAGGGAGAGGAGAGGGTTATTGGTTATGCCAGCACCACCCTGAAGAAATCTGAAAGAAACTGGAGCACGTATGACAAAGAATTCTGGTGCATCTTGTGGGGGGTCAGACACTTTCGGCCTTATCTTTGTGGCAAGCATTTCGAGGTGTACACCGACCACAAGCCATTGCTTCAGATTAAGACTGTGAAACATGAAAATGACTCAACTGGTAGATGCACCCGATGGTCCATTGAGCTAAGCAGTTATTATTTTGATATCCAGTACAAACAGGGGGAGGAAAATGGTAATGCCGACTGCATGTCTAGACTACCAACGGTGGAATCTGAGTTGTGTGAGGTTGGAGCGGTACAAGAACCAGACATACCCCAGTCAGAGGTACATGAGAGTAGTTCAGGGATAGTCCAAGATGTCAATCTTGCCGAAGCACAAGATGGTGACCCTGCACTGAAGGCCATTAAACAGGCACTTAGATCAGGTAGTGAGGTTCGCACTGCAGATTTAACCAAACAGGCAATTGCAGTTATGTCATATTGTCCCAGAATGAAGCGGTATTGGTCCAGTTCTGGACCACAGGTGGGCCCTCCAGTGAGTGTTCTGTTCGGCCCAGTGCTCGTCCGATAGCTGGCGGGTTCTATATTCACGTATGTTCATACATGCCGCTTAGTTCTGCCGCCTTACAGTGATTGCGTAATAATCGCTCCAATTACGATATCCTTGCTACGTCCTGGCTGTGTCATTGTCTATAGAACTGTCGATTTTCATCGAATAACATATTCCTTATTTTGGCACGTTTTAAAAAGAAAATGCCATGAATAAACGTTGTATACATTTAATTTTAAGTTCTGTTGAATTTTTCTTGAAAGTTAATGATTTTTTTAAATAAATTACAAATATAGCGCGTCATACACTTTTCAAATGTTTCCCAAAATGTTGGGAAAAGGACATTATTATAAGTCAATTATTATAAGCCAATGTTCTTTACTTTTGTTAACGCTCTGCTCGTCACACGTATTAGCCTTGATCAAGGCGCGTTGGAACAGTTTGGTTGCATAATTTTGCCCCGCTAAGCTATCCGAACTCCAGCGCACATACACACAATGCATGGATCCATATGTATACTGTATACACATACATCAACATGTATGTATATATACGTACATCTACATGTATAAGTACACACATGTATATAGTACAGTACATAATGTATGTAGTATACTCACTGTACATTACTGTACATGTACATGTACAACATCTACATACAGTGACCATTCGTCATCGCGCCTTGATCCTTCTGTATATGCCAAAATTTAAGGCAGAGCGCATCAATTCTAATAACCAAATTCAAATACGAAAGACGTGTTCTCATTGGTTATTGGTTGGGCCAGCAACTGCTGGCTGTGCGCGATGTACATTGTACTGGACAACGTGTATGTACATGTATCGTGCAGTGTATGTGGGGATCAAACGGGTCAAAGCTAGGGACCTGTAATTAGCCATCATTTAAAATGAACCGCCCACAAATCAACAATTTATGCATATGACTTTCCATTGGAATTCCAATGGGAAAATAAAGAAACACATAAGCTTTCGATTACAGAAGGGTCAAGACTGTTGATTGAGTTCGAACGTCGAGGTCGCACTGCACAACCGTATCATTGGCGGATCCAGGGGGGCTAAGGGGGCTGTAACCCCCCTACAATCGTAAAAAATATTTAAAAAAATAAAAAAAAAGGATTTCCCCTCATTTCCCCCTCACTGTGCTTTGTTTTTATCTCCCTTTGATTGTTTCATTGTAATTTTTGTAGTATTGAAAAATCGTTCTTGATTCTCAGTCCCCCCCTCTAAAAATATTCTGGATCCGCCCATGCGTATCCACGACTCGGTTATTGATCTAGTCTTGGTTAAAAACTGTGTTTGTATGTTTTTGATACACGATCCAACGGCGCTACACGAACGCTACAATTACGAACCACTACCACACACGAACCGCTACCACACACGAACCGCTATAATCACGAACCCCTACAATCACGAACCGCTACCACACACACGAACCGCTTTCAAACAGTCTTGGGAATTTCGTAGAAACTCCCCCTGAAAACGGGGGATAATAATATAATAATAATAATAAATTAAACATTTCTATTGCGCTGTTTCCATTTAAAAATGATCAAAAGCGCCTAACAAAAAATGAACACGCCATAGAATAAACAGATATAAATACAAACAAGAATTTAAACACAAATCACTTTTTTTTATAAATTTTAATTTTTTTTTTTTTAATCAGAACAGATGAGGTTGCCAAGCCAGCTCCCAAACCTCAGTATGGGGTTACGTCTGTCCCGCTAGAGGAGGATCTATGTCAATGTACCCCCACTAGCATCGGTGATGTCTCGATCTTTCCCAGAGACAGACGCCTTTAACCTACCTATACTAATTAAAGGAATATAGCCTAACTGGCTTGGTTCTCATCAAAAGTACAATTAAGGAAAAGAGAAAAACAATTAATTTAATTTAAAAAGGCTTCATTAAAAAGGTATGTTTTAATCTTACGTTTAAAAGAATCAAGTGTCTGTTCATTGCGAATGTGACGCGGAAGTGTATTCCAAAGCACTGGGGCTGCCGAAGAAAATGCTCTAGCACCCAGCGTAGCAAGCATCTTGCCCTTAGGGTACTCTAAAACAAGACCATTACTACTTGACCTGAGATTATAACGGGAACTTTTGTTAATACTAATGAGATTTTGTATGTACACTGGAGATAAACCATGGAGTGCCTTGAAAGTTAACAAAATAATTTTAAAATTAATCCTAAACGAAACAGGTAACCAATGTAATTCTGAAGAATTGGTGTTATATGCTGAAACCTAGGTGTGTTAAATACAAGTCTGTGCAGCATTCTGGACTCGTTGTAGTTTGGCTAATTGACTTTTTGGTAGACCGTACAATAAGCTGTTACAGTAATCCATTCGACTGGTGACAAAAGCATGGATTAAGGTCAATAGAGACTCACGAGATAAAAATTTACTAATACTTCTAATGTTATGCAGATGGTAAAAAGCAGCCGAACAAGCCTTAGTAATATGAATATTCATAGTCAACTGTGAGTCGAACCATGATCCCAAATTCCTAACACATGAATTGGGAAGAATATCAGATTTCCCCACAGTGAGGCTGGGAATGTTAATTTTTTGTAGCTGTTGTCTGGTACCAATGACAAGAAATTCACTTTTCTTATCATTGATCATAAGCCTATCATGAATCATCCATTGCCTGATGTCTTGAATACATCTCTCCATTGCTGCTACGGCTTCCGACTGACTGTTTGTATCGTCAGGTTTAAAGCTTATGTACAACTGTGTGTCATCTGCATAACAATGAGAATTTGGCAGATGGCGCTCAGTAATATCAAACAACCTAGAAGCATAGATGGTGAAAAGCAGTGGACCCAGACATGATCCTTGGGGAACACCACAGTCAAGCCTGAAACTATCTGACAAGGTCCCATCTATAGACACCCGCTGGCTTCTGGAAGACAAGTAAGATGCAAACCAATCAAGCGCCAAACCGGATATCCCAAGCTTTGACTGAAGGCGTTCCAGCAAAATTTTATGATCAATGGTATCAAAAGCGGCACTAAGATCTAATAAAACAAGTAATGTTACATGCTGAGAATTCATCTTCAAAAGTATGTCATTCTTTACCCTCAAAAGAGCCGTCTCTGTACTGTGATGTTTCCTATATGCCGATTGAAATTGTGGAAATAATGAATGCCTAGCCATATGATTATTAATTTGAGCACACACTGCACTCTCAGTAAGTTTAGACAAAAACTGCAAGTTGGTGATTGGTCGGTAATTTTCTAAAACTGGGTCAAGGTTATGCTTTTTTAAGAAAGGAAAAACCAGTCCCTCTTTCCAGCAGTCAGGAAAAACGCCAGAACCAATAGACAAATTTATGATACTGGTAAGCACTGGCAGCAGAACATCAAGACAATCACTGACTAGCTTAGTTGGCATTGGATCAAGGGAACAAGACTTCTTTGTAGATTTACTGACAAGTTGCTTAACCTGTTTCTCAGTTAATGTAATGAAATGATCAAACAAAATGTCATCAGATGGAATAATATTTGGAAAATAAGAAGATTCATCTGCTGATCCCAAATTGTCAAGTTTGAAATGAATATTTGTTATCTTTTTAACAAAGAAATCCCCCATTTCATTTGCTAATTCAAATTTATTATTGAACATGGGAAGGGGGGAAACATGGCATTGTTGGAGCAGTGTCTTAGTGGCCTTAAATAATTTACTCTGATCAGAACTGTTGGCGTCAATAAAGTTGGTATAAAAATCACTGCGGGCTTCATTCATGAGAGATGTAGCCCTGTTTCTTTTAATTTTAAAATTTGTTAAGTCGTCGGGTGTCCCAGTTCGCCGCCATTTCCTTTCAGCCTGTCTTCTCAACTTCACAGCTGCCTTAATGTTCGCATTAAACCATGGCACCAAAGAAACCACTACGCATGCGTCAATTTGAAATGCTAGCGCGGCCAGCATTTTTGGTGCGGACGCACATAAACAACAACGGACTACCGTGTTCACTGATCGACAACTTCACGGCATTCCGTTGTGTATATGGTAAATATAGCCAGGGTTTTCAGTCGTGGGCCGAAAAAGAGAACTTCGACTTCAACGATTGGATAAGGGATCCTCTATATCCCCACGACCATCCGACTCGGAGTCCTGGAGATCTCCTATATCTCACTCCAACCGCGCTTCTAGCAGACTGGATACGGGATCTTCTACATCCCTATTCCCCCGCGCGTTCACACGGTCTGAGGGATCCCGTGTATCCCCACGACCTTCTGACTCGGAGTCTTGGAGATCTTCTACATCTCGCTCCAACCGCGCTTCAAGTAAACCTACGGGATCTGCTATATCCCTAAGGCAACACTCACACCTCCGCTCACAGGACGCGTTCCAGAAACACACCGTCGTCAACCTCAGCCAACGCACCCTCACTCCTATCGAAACATCAGTACTGTCACTGGGAATGAATTTCGCCCTCACACCCAAATCCATTCCAACGGAAGAAATCATCCAGTCAGTTGAGCCAGCCCTGCGACGACTCAACAAAACAGCAGCTGATGACGTCAGACTACAGATGAGCGATGTTCTGCGTAAAGCCAAGCCAGCCAAGCCCAACCTCTCCAAGGGAGAACTTTCTGCTTTACAGGACATCCGACGAGACAGCTCCATCCACATCCTCACCGCAGACAAAGGCAACGCTACAGTCATCATGGACCGAGCACAATACACCGACAAGGTAAGTCACATTTTATTATCCGATTCATACCGCCCCCTCAAGAAGAACCCCATCCCATCCATAGAGAAAAGAGTAGCTAGCAAACTCCTTGCCCTCCACCGTGCCGGTGGCCTCTCCATCCAACTCTACCGACATCTCATACCATCCAGCTCATCCTGCCCTAGGTTCTTTGGCCAGCCGAAGATACACAAACCTGATGTCCCTCTCCGCCCTATTGTCGCCTCCAGAGGTTCACCTACGTACAACACAGCCCGTCATTTAGCTAAGATCCTCCGACCCTTGGTGGGTCTCACTCAACACCATGTGTCCAACTCCAGTCAGTTCGTTGAGATCACCCGGGGCCTCACACTTCAACCCAGCGACATCTTGGTTAGTTTTGATGTTGTCTCCCTATTCACCAATGTCCCAACTACAGAGACATGCCTCCTGGTGAAGGACAGACTCGTACAAGATCTTTCTCTTGATGATCGCACATCACTCACCCCGGACCAAATTCATGATTTGCTACTAACATGTGTCTCTTCAAGTTGTTTTCAGTTTCAGGGCAAGTTCTACGAGCAGACAGCTGGGACCTCCATGGGATCTCCTTTATCCCCGGTCCTTGCTGATATTTTCATGGAAGAGTTTGAAAACTCTTCCCTCAACACCGCCGACCTCCAACCCAAGCTGTGGCTCCGATACGTGGATGACACCTTTGTGGTTTGGCCACACGGCAGAGACACACTCCAGGATTTTCTACAACATCTAAACCAGCAACACCCGAGCATCAAGTTCACCATGGAAACGGAAGAAGATGACAAGATCGCGTTCCTTGATGTTGGCATTTCCAGAAACCCAGACGGCTCCCTACACCACAACGTCTACAGAAAGCCCACGCACACAGATCGGTACCTGAACCAGCGCTCCTTCCATCATCCAAGCATCAAGTCATCGGTCAATCGTACGCTCGTACAACGCGCCTACAACATTTGTGACAAGGACAGCCTTCCCAAGGAACTATACCACATCCGAACTACCCTCAAACGCAACGGTTACAATCACAACAAGATCAGCACAGCGAAGCCGGTTCCAAACTCCAAAAGCAAGGTAAGTGATCTAACCCTCTCTGCTTGTCTCCCCTATCTAGGTTCGACGTCTCACAAACTACAACGCATCCTCCGACAAGCAGGCATCGATGTGTTCCACTCAGCCCCCAGCAAACTCCAAGGACTTCTACATACCCACAAGGACAAACCGGACCCAAACAACAGAGCAGGAGTCTACCGGATCCCCTGTGAGTGCGGTAAGGTGTACATCGGCGAAACAAAACGCAACCTCCCCATCAGATTGAAGGAACACCGAGCACACGGCCGCAGAGGAGATTTCGAGAAGTCCGCCATCGTCAAGCACTCGCACATCAAGGACCACCAAATCGACTGGCAGGCAGCCCAACTCATCACACCCATCGACGCATGGCACCCCAGACGCATCAGAGAGGCCATCGAGATCGTCAAACACGACACTGTGCCACAGGACATCGGTTTCTTCATCAGCGACATTTGGCGACCTATACTACAGACTGAAGGATCTTCTATATCCAAAGTCCATAACCCACCCCAGACTGAGGGATCCCCTATATCCTAAGTCAACCACCCTCCTTCCCCTGTGCTTGTTAACAACTGATTCAGTTCAGTGAGCACACACTCCTCTCCCCCAACCCCTAGGATCCTAGTCTCATAGTCCCACAGTTTCCCGCCTGCGCGCCTCAACGAACTAATCCTCCAGCATCCATTCATGGGATGATCCTCCAGCAGCCTACTTAAGCAGCAGCATTTTCCAGAGTCCGGCATTCTCCTGAGGACGATCAGAGCATACTGATCGAAACGTCGAGTTGTACCCCCAGTTCTTTTCAGAACTAATTACTACTCAATTGAGATTCCACATGGTGTCACCGCAATTAGTCTTACTTAGAAACAGAATGGGTAAAACAAACAAATATGGAAACGTACTGCAGTTTCATTATGAAGCCTTTACAGAAATTGTGTAAATCAGTTTGACACATTTGTTATGTAAAATTGTAATACAGCAAATTGTTGGAAATAGAGTTGCCTGCATTTTGCTGTAAATTTACATGTTTGTTTTTTACAGTGTGCCTCCTTTATTCGCTAATCTTCCCCCTGGTTCAATCGATCTGCCAATGATACTTAGTATTAGTTTTCATGAAGCCATAAGCAAATGCATTTGTGCCTTTACGTGGTGTCTGATGAGGGGGTAAGGTTTAAAAGTGGTGGTGATTTCTAGAGACGACGAGAGGGATGGTATAAGTATCACCCCTAGCTAACTTAGTACCCCTACACGACTATGGACCTCTCCCGACTCCCCCGGAACCCCTAGATGCCCAGACTGACATTCCCAATTGAAATATGTACGATTTTTAATTTGTTTATTTTCTCGTTGTTATTCTGTCTACGTACACAAAGTGTACTGCCCACTTTTAGAATTCTAGAAGAAATCGTTAAGTGTTATACTTGGACGTGATGTATGTTTTGCAAAAGAATAGAATTATACTAATAGCTACTATGTTCTTGAAAGAACTGCACTGGCTTCCTGTTTCACAGAGAATTGTTTTTAAACTGATGCTAATTGTTCACAAATCTTTTAATAGTATTGCTCCAATTTATATTTCTGAACTGCTTAAAGTCTACACTCCATCACGCAATTTGCGCTCCAGCAACATGTCACTCCCAAAGGAACCAACTTCAAAACGGAACTGGGGTGATAGGTCTTTTTCTGTCGCGGCTCCGAGACTCTGGAATCATCTTCTTCCAACTAAACTCAAATCTTGTCATAGTATAACTAGATTTAAAACTCATCTTATGTCACAATCACAAACCATGTTGTTCTGAACTAGTTTGGGGATTTGTGTTCAAACTATTAATTACAAATCCACATCGTTATTTGCCTTTTAGCAAACCAATCACAAACCAAATTGTATGAATGATTCAGCCGTCGAAAATTCGTCATTCGTCCTGAGTTTTCCATCCAATCGTCGACCCTTCTAGATTATTGGCCCCGGGCGTGGCCTTCGGCTTCTGGGCGTGGCATTTATCTGTTCTAACAAAATGGCCGAATAAAAACTCTGTTTTAGGTAGAAACCCACCTCATACTCAATGATATACCCAGCAAGGTATTCCAGAACATAAACAAGGTATATTTGGAAGACGGAGCGTAAAATGACGCCGTGATATGCCTAGCCTTTAGTCAAGGCTCACGCGGCTACCCAGAACACCGTAACAAACATCATGCCCACGAGTGATGAAGCCACGGTCACCTTCACCAGTCTGATCTGTTGTGTTCATGAATAATTCATAAATATCTAACAATATGAAAAATATGTGTATGCATTTATTTTATTTGAACCAATCACCGTAAGCAAAATGCTGGGCTCAGCTCGTCGTTATTTGAATAGGACTGGTGGTATCATAATGCATCATGCTTTAACATTTCTCTATCATACCCATTCAAATCGGTAGAGAAATATGAAGAAAAACATAGATCACAGAATAGACTGGTACTTGGGGCGTCGCCTCAGTCGCGTGCAAGGACACGGATTCCAAGCCCTGTTGAAATTCTGTTCAGATCGTGACGATATTGTCCCTTTAAATATCCACGATGTGTGGATATTTGTCCATGAGCCAGCTAATTTTTCGGTACAATCTGGAGGGATTCATATGTGTTCTTGTTACGAAAATAGACAAATATATAGACTTCGTGAAACGGTAGCTTTGTACTCGTTTTTAAGCAATTTTTGCTGTAAAAATTAAATGCTAAGCCTCGTCCAATAAAACACTGTTACGACTGTTTGAAGATTGCTGCCAGACGTAGCCTCAAAAGATCCAAAGCTAAACAGCAACATAAAACAACCGTTGTACATTATATGTTATGTCAATACAATGCACCAACGAAATCAGAATTGCCGCAGAAAATACATCTTTGGGAAGCAAACTCCAAAATTTCACCTCTCTTCAAAAAATATTTGTTTTGGTTTTGTGTTCTGGAACTTAAAGCTAAGATTTAGGGTCAGTTTTCTTTGAGTTTATCGCATTATATTGACATCTAAACTCAGTGGCGTACCGGGGGCACGGTGGGAACGAGGGAACGGATACACGTGCCTGCCCCCAGGTGCCCCTAATTTAAATTCTGAAAATAGACACTTGTCACGCATTTTGAAAAGTCGTTAACTTACATATTATGATGATTATAAACTGCCCCCCTTGACCCCGCCCCCTTCCCGATCTGCCAATGGTTCGAGACGCAATTGCAATCGCGTGTTGAATTTGAATTTCAATAACATTAATTTACTGAATTTCAATAACATTCAATTACTAAATTAAAAGTCAAGGCCTTTGGACTTGAACTGGCTCATTGAGTGGAAACACACGCAGTCGGCTTGGAAATAATATATGAGAGGTTTTAGCTCTTACTGAGAACAGACTATATTTGTTCGGTTTTTGATCGGTATTGTTGTGCTTGTAACGGTAATTATCTCAAAACAAAACGACAATAAAACTACTTACTGAGAACAGACTATTGAATTTTAAGCGGTTTTTGTTCGGTATTGTTGTGCTTGTAACGGTTATTATCTCACACAAAATGACAATAAAACTACCGAATATTAATATAAATCATTTGTCACCGAGAGATATGAAATTAATAATTTTGAGTTTTTTTTTATGGCAGACTATAATATCTTTAACAGTCCAAACAGTACATCCCAGTGGGCGCACGACGTCTTTAAGACGTCTTATAGACGTAAATTATTGACGTCTTATAAATGTCTTATTTTGGTCGTATATGCAAAACAAAACGACGTCTTTTTCTGACGACTAAACGACGTTAAGCACCGTAAATTTTACGGTGGAAGTTTTACAAATTGTGCCGTACAGAAGAAAACGGGATTTTTGTATGGATGGAACGCTGCATCTGCTCATGGTGGCATGCAATTATACTCTATATTTCAATATTTAAAATTTTGAATGTACTTTTTTTACATAAACATAGAAGAGAACATCAAAATATTACCTTTTTAATCATAAAATTAACAATAAATTATTTGAAACTGACCTTAAATCACTCATTTTTACATATATATTTAAACATTGGAAATGATTCGAGCGCAAAGCTATGTCAAAGTATTAAGGTCAGATCATTTACATATTGGATATATCCCAGAGTGCAATGGGAGCGGCCATAATACGGGTTTCGGCAGTAAAACAATGAGAAAGGGATGATTACGGTAATTCACCGTAAAATTTACAAACTTTTCGGCGTAAAATTACGGTAATTTTTTACACTGTGGGAAAAAGACGTCGTTTAGTCGTCAGAAAAAACGTAGTTTTTTGGCGGGTGGGGATGAGTTTTCGGGTAGGGAGAAAGACGTCTTTAAGACGTCGTTTTTTTTGCTACGGCCGCTGTAGTACACACGACTTGATAACGACCGTAAAACGACGTCTTTAAGACATCGTGTGCCCACTGGGATGCACCTTTTATAAGCAGGGATGGATCCAGGGTAGCTGAAATGAAAATGAGACATCGTACAGGGGTGAAACTGGGGTGAAAAAGGGGTGAAACTGCCTATAAAAGAGGTCCACATATATAAAGTATAGGGTAAATTTATTGCAAGGTGATGAATGGACACTTGTCCTCTTTGCCTGCCTCCTTTATCCGCTAATCTTCCCCCGGCTCCCCCATCTGCCAACGATATTTAGTATTAGTTTTCATGAAGCCATAAGCAAATGCATTTGTGCCTTTACGTGGTGTCTGATGAGGGGGTAAGGTTTAAAAGTGGTGGTGATTTCTAGAGACGACGAGAGGGATGGTATAAGTAGGACCCCTAGCTAACCTAGTACCCCTACACGACTCTGGACCTCTCCCGACTCCCCTGGAACCACTCCATGCCCAGACTGACTTTCACAATTGAAATATGTAGGATTTTTAATTTGTTTATTTTGTTGTTGTTGTTGTTGTTGTTGTTGTTGTTGTTGTTGTTGTTGTTGTTGTTGTTGTTGTTGTTGTTGTTGTTGTTGTTGTTGTTGTTGTTGTTGTTGTTGTTGTTGTTGTTGTTGTTGTTGTTGTTGTTGTTGTTGATGACAATTATTGGGGTGTCGCACACCATACCCCTGCCCCCGCTCGATACGGACCTGGGTGGTGGGGACGAGTGAACCCTGTAGGCCTGAGCAATATTTTTTGCATTAAAGAATTTATAGTATTTTATAAATACAATTTTACAAAGGTTCTTCTGTACTTAATTCACCGCCAAATTCGAGTGGCATGGTAGGCTTGTGGTTCAGAATGCTCACCTTCCATGTAGGTAGTTGGGATCGAGACTAGGTTTAGGTTGTAAATATTTGTAACAGGATTAGCAACATTTTTTGTTAACTACAACACTAATTCAGAAACAAAACCTTTCTTTAAAACAATAATGTATGGGCTGTGGAGGACTTTTTTAAAGGAATATAAATCCCAAAATTCATGTTTAGTACCGTATGCATGCTAGCTGCCAACCAGTCTGGTTGCCGCTTTTGTATAATTGGTTTTTGTAGTAAATAGGCCTATATGGATTTCCATTTATTTTAGTCTTATATATTAACTAGTCAAAATTTAGTCACGCCATACGGCTCTTCATACGAGAAAAAACTGCAATGGTGAACACTTCTAGTGCGACGCGACAACACTTCTAGTGCGACGCGACACACTTCTAGTGCGACGCGACAACACTTCTTGTGCGACGCGACACACTTCTAGTGGGACGCGACTACACTTCTAGTGCGACGCGACAACACTTCTAGTGCGACGCGACACACTTCTAGTGCGACGCGCCTACACTTCTAGTGCGACGCAACAACACTTCTAGTGCGACCCGACACACTTCTAGTGCGACTCAACAGCACTTCTAATGCGAAGCAACAACACTTCTAGTGCGACGCGTGAATCCTAATGTGACGCTTACACACTCTTCTTGCAATGTGCATGTGGCCGTTTTAGAACACCATACCAGAGACTTGTTTTGACCTAAGAGAGGCTAGAGCATTAATGCCCCAGTCACATTTGCCAAGGCGGCCGTAGGGTCTATAATATCTACGGCCAGTAGCAATTATCGGGCTGCCGCAGCATTCCCACGGTGTCATACACTAGCAGTCACATATGTAAAGGTAGCCGCACGGCGTATTTAGAATTTTTGGAGACAGAAAACCTGCGGCTGCCGTACGGCCTTTTAAGTGATGACGCACGGTTGCCTCAAGGCGACCCTGCGGCGGCCGTAGGGTTTTGACAAATAGCAAGGCAGACCCACGGTCGCCGTACGCATGCCGCGCGTAAGCCTTGCGTGGGCCTTGCGTTGGCCGCAGGGTTTGCTACATACCGCAAGGCCACCGTACGGGTACAGTAGGGCCGCCTTGAGGCTGCCCTATGGTGGCCGTGGGATTCCTGCGGCCGCCGCAATATTTTGGGGGTCCACAAAAGTCATAACACCCTAGGGCAAGCGTACGGCAAACGCAAGGCCACCGTACGGCCAACGTATGGTCGACGTGGAACCGCCTACGGCATGGCTACGGCGTGTCTAATTGCTACGGCGAACCTGGAAAAGAAAAAAGTTATAACGCCGCGCTATAATCTCACGGCGACCCCTACGGTCCGTAAAAGATAGGGATACGCCCTAAGGCCACCCTGAGGCCCCCGCAAATCCTCTGCGGCCGCCGCAGGTATCTCTCCATTTTGGGGGTCTACGGCTGCCGTATCCTAGCCGTAGGGCAAATGTGACTGGGGCATAAGTTGGCGTAATAGGGGAGTTAGGGGTCAAAGAGGGTATAGGGCCCTTCTTGGCAGTGCCCCCTTTAAACCATGTGACCTTCTTTAGCGATCACACTGTGTATCTTGAGGGACAGAATCGATCAACGGGCGGATCACTGGGGAACCAATATTTCCGGGGGATGCTGGAGAATTTGTTTAATTTGTAAATTTTAAATTTTAATTATAATTAGTTTAAAAGAATTTAACTTGTAAAGAATTTATTTGTTTATTATACTATTTATTTTCTACAGTGGTTTTTAAATAGTTATGTTGTCTTAACTTTGTAGGCCTAAATGTAAACGCAATTCGACTCTACGGCCGCCATGTTTTTTTCATTGAAATAAACCAACAAAAATAATAATTGTTATTGGATTCTCTAATGCAATATCAGCGTTTTCAGGAAAAAAAGTTGCAAAGTATTGTAGCTCACGATGCAGTTGTGTGAGTAAGTTTTTAACTTCCCAACACACCAACGACGATTCATTTATTTATTTGTTATTTGTATTATTCTTTTTTGTTTGGGGGGAGGGGGAACTTTGGAAACCTTTCCCCGTGCCCGAGGCGCCAGTGGTCATCATTCTCCATCCATGCGTTCCGGCCTGCTTCAGACCGGACGGATCTAGCACGAGACTAGATGAGGGTCGGTCTGCATACACATACAATGTAAACATGGTGTTTAGAATTTAACAACATTTCTAATAAACACTTAGATTGTATTCACATGTTGAGCCTAAAACACGTTTAGATTGTGCTTTTCTTTGATGTGTGTTTGAATGCTAAATATCATATATGAACAGGTGTCAAAAAGCTAAGCACGTTTAGCTGTGTATCATCATAGATGATCCTTTCTCTTTGGTAACACGTACAGAGGATGGCACGTACAGAGTGAGTTTAGCATTAAACGCATTCATATTCCTAAACACGTTTATGTAGTCCACACACAAATAGGAAGACAATTAATGTTCCCTCCCCCTCCCCCACTCCTCA
This sequence comes from Zoroaster sp. YZ-2022, assembly GCA_029582265.1. Classification (NCBI taxonomy): domain Eukaryota; kingdom Metazoa; phylum Echinodermata; class Asteroidea; order Forcipulatida; family Zoroasteridae; genus Zoroaster; species Zoroaster sp. YZ-2022. The sequence goes on from CM055816.1 coordinate 9,813,010, forward strand.
TGGATGCGGGGTTTTTTCCAGGATGAACGTGGGCAATTTTTGAAAAAACAAGTTTATAAAATTGGGAATTTCATAGAAATTGGCCATGTTTGTCCTGCAAAAAAAAAATACGCCTCCTGGATTCGAACATTGCATCATTTATAAGTTTGGTTCAGGTTTGCGTGTCATGAAGGAGTGAGAATCGATTCCAATCGATGGTATTTTAGGACTTGAAAATAATCTTCATGCATATTGAACATCAAACCACGTGAAATTAATAATCAGCTCCTCAACCTCGTCCTCATTGATGTGCGTTACAACCTTATTATGTCAATACAATCATGTTGCCAAACCACAAACATTTTACTTAATGTGATGTGTTAATGAACATGTCATTTACACTCACACCTCTAAAAAATGTTGTCAAGAAAACTCAGAACAGCTCTGAGGTCTGGTCAAATAGAAAAAAAATTGTCTAGTTTTATGCGTTACCTTGTTCACAATAAACGAAAAATAAACACCTTTATAATTAACAAATACACGTGCATACACATGTGATTATATTCGAGCGAGGTCTTCAGGGTTCCCGGCCCGTGTCCGGACTGGCTCTTACCGCGCTGGCAGAGTGAGGAAACGCTGGTGTTCAATTTGAAATAAAGAACATTTTTGTTAACTGTATGTATGCCAGCCATCAGCACCAGATCAAGAAATACATTTGCAGAAAAGCGTCTTTCTAATGACATGAGATCAACTTTTATTTCAACAAGAAATTAATTAACATTTAATTTATTAAAGCAAAAACAAAATTATTAAGAGGAATATCAAAATTAACAAATTTAATACATTTTCAACAGGGGGCAGTTTCACAGACTGTATGAAACACTGTGTACGTAAACGGCTTCGGGGAAGCCAAGCGGGGCCTCCGGGGTTCCTCGGTGCCCAGGCTGACGCTTGCCGCGCTGGCAGGCTGAGAAAAACACCGGTGTTCAATTTGAAACGATATGTAACCATCAGCACCAGATCATCAGCAGAATAATGATTATTCAGAAACATTTATTTCATGGCAATATCATTAAGAAATAAATTTTCATTATTTCTTCCAATTCATATATTAAGACAGATGCAACAAAACTATAAGCTGTAAATAAAATAAACAAAATAAACAATTAAACAAAACAAATGTAAGGAAAATGAGGAAGCAAAGCTGTTGTACTCTTCCCAAACACAAACAAAACACAATTAACAGGAGATATATACAAGACAAAGACAAGTCAAGCAAAAACAGGAGTAAGACTGGATGTAGCTTTAGACTGGATGTAAAATCAGGTTATCTACATATAAGATTCTAAAATACTACTTTTAAGTTTTTGGCCAAAAGATGTCGGGGAAACAGCTTGTCTTAAGTCTGTACAAAACACGACTCTGTAATAGGCTATTTTTGAGTGAGTTGTCTTACTAAAATTAACATAAATATTACCAGTTGATGAACTACGAGTCTCATAGGAGTGAACTGAAGCAATTAATGTAAACCAAGATTGAAAACTAGCAAGCAGTAAGTTATGAATATATTTCAATCTAAATTTCCCTAAATTAAGATAATACATGTTTCTCAGTTTTAACAGTTTGAGATTTTCAAATAAAGGATTTTAATAAAAGATCACAGAACCCATAACCTTGTTTATAATACGAACTGCTCGTTTCTGTAGAAACACTAACAAAATGCAGTTGGTTTACCCCACGTAAGAATTGCATAATTCAAATCAGGTGTTAGAAGAACTGTTTTCGGCAAAAAGAGTTTCAGTCGTGTCATAATAAAAACATTTTTTTAAAATCTTACTAGACAATATAATTATTAACATTGATTTAATTTTGCCCTACACCAACGTGTGTGTAGGCACTGCATACTCAGTGCTTTCCAAGTGTCTGTAAAAAAATTATAGGCGACTCGGGTGGGAATCGAACCCACGACCTCCTGCTGACTATTGTACACGTCTTATCATATTTTAATTGAAACATAAACTAAAACTGAGGAAGTATTTATAATATGAATAAGATTCTTTGTTAAAGGGACAGTATCGTCACGATCAGAGCAGAATTTCAACAGGGCATTGAATCGGTGATCTAGTTTAAGATGAAAAATGTGACTGCAAATCACTGGCTCATTTATGCAGCAGCAATGATAATATGACTTTATTATGTGGTGTATTATTTTCAGTCACTGATGAGTTAATCTAAACTAGCATGTACTCCGATTCCATGCCCTGTTTGATCCTGACGATATTGTCCCTTTAATATGGGTATAATTGTCTTTTTGATGACAGGACAATTTCGTGTTTCATAACGTTTTTCCGCCCGCTGTTGGCTCGTATTATAATGAGAGGTTTCAGCTCTTACTGAGAACAGACTATTGAATTTTAAGCGTTTTTTGTTCGGTATTATTAATTGTTGTGCTTGTAACGGTTATTAGCTCAAACTAAATGACAATAAAACTACCGAATATTATATAAATCATTTGTCAACGAGAGATATGAAAATCAATAAATTTGTTTTTGATGACAAACTAATATTATCTTTAACAGTCCAAACAGTACAGACACCTTTTATGATCAGGGGTGGATTCAGGGTAGCTGAAATGAAAATGAGACATCGTACAGCAAAAAAGGGTGAAACTGCTTCAAAGGGGTCCACGTATATAAAGTAAAGGGTACATTTATTGCAAGATGATGAATGGACACTTGTCCTCTTTGCCTGCCTCCTTTATCCGCTAATCTTCCCCCTGGTTCCCCGATCTACCAATGATACTTGGTATTAGTTTTCATGAAGCAACAAGCAAATGCATTTGTGCCTTTACGTGGTGTCTGATGAGGAGGTAATGTTAACCTAGTACCCCGACACGACTCTGGACCTCTCCCGACTCCTCCGGAACCACTAGATGCCCAGACTGACATTCCCAATTGAAATATGTAGGATTTTTAATTTGTTTATTTTCTCGTTGTTATTCTGTCTACGTACACAAATGTACTGTCCACTTTTTCTTTAAAGAATTCTAGACGAAATCGTTAAGTGTTATACTTGGACGTGATGTATGTTTTGTAAAAGAATAGAAATACACCAATGGCTACCATGTCGGCGATACAATCCTTTTGAAATCATGGAAAACAGTTCAGTCTTTGTAATAACACATTGAATTAATATTGCCTTGGAGTCACAAGTTGAAAATAAAGTGTGCGTGAGTTCAATACGCGCGCGTATTACGCATATAAGTTTTGAAAAAGGATAAATCCAGTGGTAAGATCATACATCTCGCTCTATCTTCTTCATAAGTTATATATGCATTTGTGTACGTAGGCAGTGATTAATGAAATTTCGATAAATTTAAGAAGAAAATTTCAAAGTTTTATATTTGATTAATTGCTTAGTTGTTAGTTGCTATTTCTTTTATTTTCATTGAAAATGGCTAAATTGTTATTATAACGTATTATAACATCGTAGCAATGAGGACAGGTGTTGCGGGATTCAAGGTTAAAAATAAACAGGACAAGATGATTATATCCAATGGACAATTCACCACATCACAGGGTTAAGAGATGAATATGTTGTGCTAGCTGAAAATAAGAAGACAATATCTGCAAACTATTGCGAAATGTCAACCTGTCAGTTCCGGTCCATTGCAAATTCCTACTGGTATAGATAATAACAAGATTCAATTTACGCTATTAAAAGGAAAAGCCATTAGACTAATGAATGGCTAACTAGTAGCGTTTCCCCTGCGGATGGATTGTAAATTATATATTATGAGATTTTACGCTCTTATAAATTCACTGCGATCACGATCAATATCACACAAAAAAAGCCAACATGTGATATTGATAAAAACTATTAACTTTACTCACATGTTTAAAGCTACAATTATTACTAACAACAATCCAATGTAAAGTGAATAAAACAATAATTTCAACAAAAATAACATTTGTCCTGAAGGCCCTTCTCCATTTTAAATTTAAAAATGGGTTTGATATTAGTTGAGAAAAATGTGACAGAATTACATGAGATGAAACACGTGCACGTGTAAACGTGTTAAAAACCTACCAATTGAAAAGCAAGAAATATTTGTGTGTATAAAAAAATATGGTTTTGTGTTATAAATTATATAATAATATAAATTATATAATTATACAATATGCCTCTAAATAGCCTCAGATTGCACCAGAGAGCATCTAGAACCTAAACATTTCCCGAAGCTCTTAAACGAGCCCCGGACCCCACGCCGTAGTGGCTTCGCGCTACGCGCTCACAGATTCGTCTCATACAAATGCCCCTAACCCTATAATTTCATCATGGCTAGAACACTGGTCTTCAGACAAGAAGATTTCAAAAGATTTGTTGACCTCGTTTTATACAAGACTTTGTTCAAACTCTTCAAAATGTCAATTATAGTGTACAATGATTGTAATGTTGCATTAGCTGAAGGCGAATCCAGGCAGCAGGGCCCAATGAAAGGGGGTAAACCAGCGGCGTAGCCACGGGGGGGGGGGCCTGGGGGAAAACGTGCCCCCACAAATTTCCAGTGCACCCCCAGGTGCCCCCCACGAAAAACCCTCATAGTGCCCCAAAAAACAGAAAATAAAAAGAAAAGGGAAAAACCCATACCCCATGGGCCCCCACTGAAAAGCAATGCCCCCCTGTGCCCCCCCCCCCCCACTGAAAAAGTCCTGGCTACGCCGCTGGGGTAAACAACAATACACTGACAAAACGGTGGACACACATAGAACATGTATGGTAGAAGAACTCCCTCCCCCCAATCACCACCTTATCAATACACCAAATGGTTTAAGTCAAGGTATTTGGACTTGAAATGGCTCATTAAGTGTTTCCACACGTAGTCGGCTTGTAAATAATATATGAGAGTATTCAGCTCTTACTGAGAACAGACTACTGAATTTTAATGGTAATGGTGTGCTGGTAACGATTATTATGTCATACGTATAATAATTTATAGTAATAACATTATTTTGTCAAATTTGAAGTCTTTTTGATGACAGGCCAATTTAGTGTTTCATTAATTTAAGTGTTTCCACCTGCAGTCGGCTTGTAAATTATATATGGAGAGGTACATATTCAGCTAGATTTTTGTGACAGACTAATATTATCTATAACAGTCCAAACAGTACAGACACCTTTTATAAGCAGGGATGGATCCAGGGTAGCTGAAATGAAAATGAGACATCAAAAAGGGGTGAATCTGCCTAAAAGAGGTCCACATATATAAAGTATAGGGTAAATTAATTGCAAGGTGATGAATGGACACTTGTCATCTTTGCCTGCCTCCTTTATCCGCTAATCTTCCCCCTGGCTCCCCCGATCTACCAATGATACTTAGTATTAGTTTTCATGAAGCAACAAGCAAATGCATTTGTGCCTTTACGTGGTGTCTGATGAGGGGGTAAGGTTTAAAAGTGGTGGTGATTTCTAGAGACGACGAGAGGGATGGTATAAGTAGGACCCCTAGCTAACCTAGTACCCCTACACGACTCTGGACCTCTCCCGATCCCCCGGAACCACTAGATGCCCAGACTGACATTCCCAATTGAAATATGTAGGATTTTTAATTTGTTTATTTTCTCGTTGTTATTCTGTCTACGTACACAAATGTACTGCCCACTTTTTCTTTATAGAATTCTAGAATAAATCGTTAAGTATTATACTTGGACGTGATGTATGTTTTGTAAAAGAATAGAAATACACCAATGGCTACCATGTCAGCGATACAATCCTTTTGAAATCATGGAAAACAGTTCAGTCTTTGTAATAACACATTGAATTATTATTGCCTTGGAGTAACAAGTTGAAAATAAAGTGTGCGTGCTTTCAATACACGCGCGTATGACGTATATAAGTTTTGAAAAGGATAAATCCAGTGGTAAGATCATACATCTCGCTCTATCTTCTTCATAAGTTATATATGCATTTGTGTACGTAGGCAGTGATTAATAAAATTTCGAGAAATTTAAGAAGAAAATTTCAAAGTTTTATATTTGATTAATTGCTTAGTTGTTAGTTGCTATTTCTTTTTCTTTCATTGAAAATGGCTAAACTGTTGTTATAACGTATTATAACATCATAGCAATGAGGCAGGTGTTGCGGGATTCAAGGTTAAAAATAAACAGGACAAGATGATTATATCCAATGGACAATTTACCACATCACAGGGTTAAGAGATGAATATGTTGTGCTAGCTGAAAATAAGAAGACAATATCTGCAAACTATTGCGAAATGTCAACCTGTCAGTTCCAGTCCATTGCAAATTCCTACTGGTATAGATAATAACAAGATTCACAACAATAATAACATTTGTCCTGTAGGCCCTACTCCATTTTAAATTTAAAAATGGGTTTGATATTAGTTGAGAAAAATGTGACAGAATTACATGAGATGAAACACGTGCACGTGTTAACGGATGTAACCCCGACCTAAAAGAGGTCTTAGGTTACTAATTTTCTTTTCTGTAAACTTTTCTGTAAACTATATTAATTTCTTAATGTATTAATTTCTTTATGTACTAATTTCTTACTCCTTTGGAAACATATGTGCTTATATATATTCACAAGCTGGCCTTGTGAATAGCGTTAATTTCTTGTCTTCCTGCTAGCCTTTGTTCTACCCCTACTTCTGTTTATGATTAGGTGTTAATCTTCCTGTTACTTGGTAAAGTGAAGATGCACCTGTTGCATGTTTTTATTTTTAATTAAGTGTGAGTTCACAAGTTTACCCTTACAATAGTTTTCCCTTCCTTGGTGCTATGTAGGTGACAGACCTTTAAAAGGGGACTGACATCCTTTACTACGCCTTACGTTAAGGCGTTTTGTAATAAAATATTGTTTTTGAGACCCACCTGTGTCTATTTAATCATTGATTTCTGAGTACATTGATTTCTGAGTATTTTAAAACAATGTTTGAAGTGTTTGGGGGAGGCAACCCCGCCCCATGGTGGAAGCTTCATTTGCATAATATATGTGACGTAAGGTCGGGAAGATCCCATGTGTACATGATGTACATATACATACAAACGTTTCACACACGTAGCGTCGATTTCATTTCTTCCGTGATTTTTGTTTCCGGAACTAATAAAATGCCGGGAAGATGTGTTTCTGCAGGATGCAGCAACACCACCAAAGACGGTGTTAGCCTTCATCTGTTCCCAAGTGACCCAAAATATCGCCATATTTGGATGAGCAAAGTTCGACTGACAAGAGTAAAGTGGTCAGGTCCAGCGGCTCACATAGTTTTGTGCAGCGATCATTTTGAGTCGAGTTTTGAGCCGAATTTCTCTTCCCGACATTACGTCACGAACAGCTCCTCCGTGCAGGGCGTAAATGTGGGGGGGGGCATTTTTACAATGGTAAAATAACACTCTCAAAAACAATAAAAACACAAAACAAATTTGTATTGATCTTTTACTGATATAAAATAATAAAACGATCACATATTTAACTGTTTGATTTAAATCCCTGTCAGTCCCCCTTTAATCCTTGAAGGCACCTTCCCAGCTTGGGGTAGGGTGTGAAATCACTGTAATATCTTATCTACCCGGTTACACAGTGACCAATCAGCTTTGGAGTGATACCTTTTAAATTGTCCAATAAGGGTCTGGCTTGACCATGTGATCAGGGCTTGGTGTGAGGGAATTGTTTGCCCCAAGTTTGGCTGGACCTAGCATTCTCGCCCCAGCCATCGTCCTGATCACAGGCAGCTCTATCATCTAGTTTCTTCAGAGGTTTTCCGACTCTGCACATTTTACTTCATTTTATCATAATTTACTCTACGAATGTTGGCTCTTTTTAATAGGTGAGTTTAAAGTTAGATATAAATTACCTTATGTATTAATGTGCTTCCATATGAGATTTATCTTAGTTTAATTTTTTTGTTCAAACTTAACTTCTTGAGGTTAAGTTTGGAGTCTGATTTCTTGAGTTTTATGAGTATCTTGCATATTTTCTTATTCACTGTGTTTTAGTGATTTGGCAAATATTTTCCTTATCAAAACTTAAAGATACAAACTGCTGTCTTATGATAAAGTTTTGATATTAGAATATTTATTTCTATGGAAGAGGTTGCTAATTTATTTTATTATTATGTTCCTTTTATATGATTCTATTCTTGAACTGTTCAATGTACACAAAACTTAGGGACACAAACTGTTGTCTTGTAACAGAGTTTTGGAGGACAGATATTTAACTCTACGAGAGATGTTTCATTTAAAAAAAACATTTAATTTTTTAATTTTTATATTTAAGTATTTCTTGTGCTCTTTGTTTAATTATTGCATCCCGAAACTTAAAGACACAAGCTGTGTCTTATGATAAAGTTTTGAGGTTGGCAAGTTTGATAGTTTGATAGTTTACTGAGCTTGTCTCAAGTGAGACAGTTTCTTTTGATTCTTAAAGTTTTCTACAAGGAGAAGTTGTTCTCATTTAATTTATTTTATCACCTAATGTGAGGTGGCCTTCAGGAATTTTTATCTAGCCTACATAGAGGACACACGTTTTGAGGACACACCATTTTTCAAGAAGTCTTCCGCGGCTTCAAGATTTTTTCAAGATCGCTCCGGAGGACGAACGCGTTATAAATTTCCTTAGTATTTGGCGCCTTTAATCATTTTATGTAATTAAATTCCAGAATCCTGATTATTGTATAATTTATAGTTTTTTTCCTATTACTTCATTTCGTTCAACATATTTTCATGATACAGATAATAAACCTATGGTTTTCTGTATGTGCACACTAATCTTGAATTTTCCTACGTGAGTTTTGTTTACTCAACAGGGAGTTGTTTAATGTTTCGGTTCCCGCTATTTTGAGGATGAACTACGGATTACACATGTTAAAACCTACCAATTGAAACGCAAGAAATATTTTTATAAGGTTTAAAAGTGGCAGTGACTTCTAGAGACGACGAGAGGGATGGTATAAGTAGGACTCCTAGCTAACCTAGTACCCCTACACGACTCTGGATCTCTCCCGATCCCCGGAACCCCTAGATGCCCAGACTGACTTTCCCAATTGAAATATGTAGGATTTTTAATTTGTTTATTTTCTCGTTGTTATTCTGCCTACGTACACAAAACTCCTACTGGTATGACTAACTACAAGATTCAATTTACGCTATTAAAAGGAAAAGCCATTTAGACTAATGGCTTACTATTAGCGTTTCCTCTGCGGATGGATTGTAAATAATATATTATGGGATTTTACGCTCTTATATATTCACTGCGATCACGATCAATATCGCACAAAAATAACAAAAATCTTGTGATATTGATAAAACCGATTAACTTTACTCAAGTAAAGTGAATAAAACAATAATTTCAACAATAATAACATGAGTCCTGAATGCCCTTCTCCATTTTAAATTAAAAAATGGGTTTGATATTAGTTGAGAAAATGAAACACGTGCACGTGTAAACATGTTAAAACCTACCAATTGAAAAGCAAGAAATATTTTTATGTCTAAAAAAATATGGTTTTGTGTTATAAATCATATACAATATGGCTCTAAATAGCCTCAGATTGCACCAGAGAGCATCTACAACCTAAAAATTTCCCGGGGCCTTTAAACGGGCATTGGACCCCACACCGTAGTGGCTTCGCGCTACGCGCTCGCAGATTCGTCTCATACAAATGCCCCTACCCTATAATTTCATCATGGCTAGAACACTGGTGCAAGACTAATTACTCCCCCAAATTACTGGCGTCGATCGCTAGCTAAGAAGGTTTTTTTTCTTCTTTTCTTTTGGGGGGGGGGGGGGTGGGAGCATGCAACGAGTAACACGGCGGCTTTAGAGTTGTATGCCTTTAATAATCTCGTACTTAGTTATTACATTATCAACCATTCAAAGACTTAATGTCTCTTTAATTCGAAATATATGTGAATGTGATTTCCTTTATTTATACTACAATCTCGTCTCAAAACAAGTACACAATCATCTCTAGACTTAAGGGCCTGTGAAATAGGCATTTTCTAACATCACAAGTCGGTATCCATACTGACATTTCTTATCTTCAGTCTAAACTGTTTACGGTGGTGACACCATGTGAAACTCTCAATTGACTTGTATCGATCCTGCAAAGGACTGGAGGTTACAACTCGACGTTTCGATCATTTCAACAACGAGGTGCAGGTACCATCATTACAGGAGCATTTGTGATTAGGGGTGTCATTGGAGGGGGTGTCATTGGAGGGGGTGTCGACGGAGAGGGTGTCGACGGAGGGTGTCGATGGAGGGGTGTCAGTAGAGGGGGTGTCGATGGAGGGGTGTCATGGAGGGGTGTCATTGGAGGGGGTGTCGACGGAGGGGGTGTCGATGGAGGGGTGTTGATGAAGGTGTTGATGGAGGGGGTGTCGATGGAGGGGGTGTCGATGGAGGTGTTATTGGAGGGGATGTCGACGGAGGGGGTGTCTATGGAGGGGTGTCGATGGAGGTGTCAGTGAAGGGGGTGTAGATGGAGGGGGTCTCGATGAAGGTGTCGATGGAGGGGGTGTCGATGGAGGGGTGTCGATGGAGGGGTGTCGATGGAGGGGGTGTCGATGGAGGGGGTGTCGATGGAGGGGTGTCGATGAAGGTGTCGATGGAGGGGGTGTCGATGGAGAGGGTGGGGTGTAAAAATTATTGTGTATATCCCTTTTCTGTCCCTTTTAACGCCACCAAGCCACGGCCATCACTAGTGGAATCAATGGAGAGGGATGTAAAAGTGTTTAAAGTTTGCCTTCCAACCCTTAGCCACCCTGGCTATCTGCCCCTGTTTCAGGATGGTTACCACAAATTGCTCAATCGACATTCATACAAAATATCCAATCAGTGATTATTACACATCACATGTGATTGACAATCAGCAAGAGGGGGAGGGGTCAAAATGACCAAATTGACATTCATACACTACGTGCGATCAGAGTCATTACATAAAATCACATGTGATTGGCAATCGGCAAAGGCGGGGGGGGGGGGTTATCACAAATTGACCAATTGACATTCATACACTACATCAAATCAGAGTGATTATTACACACACGTGATTGGCAATCGTTTACAATATAGGCCCTTTACGCATGCGCTCAAGCACCACTGGTTGGGAAACTCAAAAGCGGGATCGTCACGCAACGCCTAGCGCCTAGCTTTGATTGCTATTCGTCTAATTTGCTAAAAATACGTTTGTCTGAAACCAATTTCTGCAATGTTTGTGACGTCATTGACGACCTGTGCTATTAATGAATCACCAATTGCCATCCTACAACAACAAAATGTGTTGAGCTGGACACACAAGACTACAAAACAAAATGTGTTGAGCTGGACACACAAGACTACAATGAAAGCATATCATATCCCTTGTTACTTTTATTGGTTCAACATTGTCAATCATTGTTCATTTACCATGACAAGAGTCAACCAACAATCCAAGTTATCAATACCCATCAAGAAATCATCCAATGTTAATAACATAAGCAAAATCCTTTCCATAACAACCTTTTATTTAAAAAGTGAAACATTCTGTAGTTCCCCTTTAGTAGACTAGATTTACAGGGTATACCAACACCAGACAAATAATGCAGTCATAACAGTATGGTATCGGTGTAATATTTCCAAGACTCTTACAAATATTTAATCATTTTTTAGGACTCTGCATGATGGTACTATAACAGGGCTAACAAGGTTGATGTCAACTATACTATCCTGATTGAGATATATACTACCCTGATTGAGATATATACTTATTCCAGCCGAGGTCTGTGCCCCAAAGTGCCCCCATTCAAAATTTTGAAAATAGACACTCGTCACGCATTTTAAAAAGTCGTTAAATTACATATTATGATTTGAGGCGCACCTCGAGTGTTGAATTTGAATTTCAATAACATTAATTTACTGAATTTCAATAACATTCAATTACTAAATTATAAGTCAAGGCCTTGGCCTTTGAACTGGCTCATTAAGTGGAAACACACGCAATCGGCTTGTCAATATTTATGAGAGGTTTAAATTCTTACTGAGAACAGACTATTAAATTTTAAGCGGTTTTTATTCAGTAATGTTGTGCTTGTAACGGTTATTATCTCAAACAAAATGACAACAAAACTACCGAATATTAATATAAATAATTTGTCAACGAGAGATATGAAATCAATAAATTTGTTTTTGATGACAAACTAATATTATCTTTAACAGTCCAAACAGTACAGACACCTTTTATAATCAGGGGTGGATCCAGGGTAGCTGAAATGAAAATGAGACATCGTACAGCAAAAAGGGGTGAAACTGCCTAAAAGGGGTCAACGTTTATAAAGTATAGGGTAAATTTATTGCAAGGTGATGAATGGGCACTAATCTTGTCCTCTTTGCCTGCCTCCTTTATCCGCTAATCTTCCCCCTGGCTCCCCCGATCTACCAATGATACTTAGTATTAGTTTTCAGGAAGCCATAAGCAAATGCATTTGTGCCTTTACGTGGTGTCTGATGAGGGGTAAGGTTTAAAAGTGGTGGTGATTTCTAGAGACGACAAGAGGGATGGTATAAGTAGGACTCCTAGCTAACCTAGTACCCCTACACGACTCTGGATCTCTCCCGATCCCCCGGAACCACTAGATGCCCAGACTGACATTCCCAATTGATGTATGTAGGATTTTTAATTTGTTTATTTTCTCGTTGTTTTTCTGCCTACGTACACAAAATAATGTACTGCCCACTTTTTCTTTATAGAATTCTAGAAGAAATCGTTATACTTGGACGTGATGTATGTTTTGTAAAATAATAGAAATACACCAATGGCTATCATGTCAGCGATACAATCGTTTTGAAATCATGGAAAACAGTTCAGTCTTTGTAATAACACATTGAATTATTATTTCCTTGGAGTCACAAGTTGAAAACAAGTGTGCGTGCTTTCAATACGCGCATGTATGACGCATAAAGGTTATGAAGAGAATAGATCCAGTGGTAAGATCATACCTTTCGCTCTATCTTCTTCATAAGTTATATGCATTTGTGTACGTAGGCAGAATTATACTTGCACAATAATTATTAAGTCATTCATGAAATTTTGAGAAATTTAAGAAGAATATTTCAAAGTTTTATATTTGATTAATTAAATATCTATTTATCTGGTGGTGTAAATTATTAGTTGCTATTTTTTTTTCTTTCATTGAAAATGGCTAAATTGTTCATATAACGTATTATCGTAGCAATGAAGCAGGTGTTGCGGGTTCAAAATAAACATGACAAGTTGATTATGTCCAATGGACAATATGTTGTGCTAACTGAAAATAAGAAGTTTTAACCTGTCAGTTCCGGTCCATTGCAAACTCCTACTGGTATGGATTACAAGAGTCGCTATTAAAAGGAAACGCCATTTAGCTAATGGCTTACCATTAGCTTTTCCCCTGCGGATGGATTGTAATATTATGAGATTTTAAATTCAGTGCGGTCAGCCTTGATATTGTACTAGTCACGATCAATATCGCACATCACAAGTATATAACAAATTTACAATTGACATTCATACACGACATCCAATCAGATTGATTATTACACACACGTGATTGGCAATCGTTTACAATTGGCGATGGATCAATTGCAGCCGCAACTATCCTTTCTTTTCATAGGATGGCAATGGAACTTTTCATACTTGTTCATACACAATTTTTGTGCCGGTCGGTAAGACATAAATTTGCGTTTGGTGCCGGTCGGCCAGAGGGAGTGCCGGTTAGACCCGACCGGCGCCGACCGGCGTAGCTACAACCCTGTTAATAACAGTCATAAGCAAATACCTTTCCATAACAACCTATTATTTAAAAAGGGAAACATTCTGTAGTTCCCCTTTCGTCGATTAGATTTACAGAGTAGACCAACACCAGACAAATAATGCAGTCATAACAGTATGGTATCGTTGTGATATTTCCAAGACTTACAAATATTTAATAATTTTTCAGGACTCGGCATGATGGTACTATAACAGGGCTAACAAGGTTAATGTCAACTATACTATCCTGATTGAGATATATACTACCCTGATTGAGATATATACTAACCTGATTGAAACCCTATACAATGTTTTCCCAATCAGGATACAATAAGGACCAATTGAGAAACCCTTGGATGACAGCTACGCCTGCTAAAATAGGGCTGCCAAGCCTTACCATGGTGGGCTATCCTGGTGGGGTCCAGTTATATCTTCATTGGGAGAACAGGATCCTAATAATGGTAGAATGGTTACCGATGACCATATGAACATTAGTCAAAGGCTTCCTGAGGTGCAGTACTATCCTGATTGGGAGAATAGGGTCCTAATCAGTGGACTCCATTCAAATTCTGATTCCCGGATCTTCAAAAAGCCAACTACACATTTAACTGCAGCTAACAAGGGTTTCTATACTGCTGCACCCAGCATTTGGAATGAGCTACCATCTGGTATCCGTCATGCTTCTTCATTGAGTCAATTTAAAACATCTCTCAAGACTCATTTATTTTATAATTATATAAATGCCTTCATTGTATCGTATTGTATTGTATTGTACAAGTATCTCCCAATCAGGGTATAAGTATCTCCCAATCAGGGTACAAGTATCTCCCAATCAGGGTACAAGTATCTCCCAATCAGGGTACAAGTATCTCCCAATCAGGGTAGTACGGTTGCCGATGACCTGAACCTTTGACTTCCACAATCAACAATGTTGTAACACCACATCATATAATAGCAATGAAATAATTATGTGAAATTTAAGTCCCAATCAATGCCTTATAAGGTTATTTGTTTTATAATTCAACCTGCGTACAGTGGCCAGGCTAAGAACATGTGGCCTCATGGGCAGGTTTTCATAGGATTTGGCATTTGAGGATACCATAGACTGGCCACACTGAGCAGGTGGCATGTTTACCATGTGTCCACTATAAGAGGTTTAACTGTATGGTAATAAGCAGCTAATATTTTGCTTACTCGATGTTTTTACATTTGTAATTTCATAACACTACTGACTGTACAGTACAGAAAAAAGGCACACTAACTTTGCCTGATGATTGTTGCTAGCAAGTGATCCAATACACGTACACAGTGAAGGTATGAAGGTGCACACACACAGTGCCTAAATTTCCTGTTAACTGATGAAATATGCTTATATCTAGTAGATGATTCCTGCTTTTGTTTGCATAAAATATCTACTTACCGGTAAGTAGCGCTATGAAATTGGCCTCCACAAATTACTGTGCTTGGAATGGTTATTTGGTTATTGCTGTTTTCATTTATCTCATATTTCTTGGGCTCTTTTCATTCAATTCTTTTTTCCAAACCATTTCCCACCAAATACAACTCTTCCATGAAACACAAGTTATAACCAAACAGCTTTCAATCAAATTTTAGTTCCCTTAGACGCACCCCTCTCCAACCCGTTCACCCCACCCCACCCCCACCCCCACCTCCCGACCGGAAAAAAATTATTAAATCTCAAAAAAAAAATAATAATAATAAAAAGTACCTGCAAATTTCTTCCAATAAGAAAAATAAGGTGACTTAAGCATACTGCTTCAGTATTTAATATAATAACAACATCCTGACTTTAAGAATGGCACGCCTAAAGTTTTAAAAACACCTTAAAATGTTCCTTTCATTTTGTTCTTGGAGATTACCATAACAGAATAATGTGCGGTTATTTTAGGAATGATAACTCAAGTTTTGAGACATAGAATGTCTTTGATTCTCAACTCTGGAAATTTCATCACAGCTGTCACATCTTCATATGTCTTTATGTACTCGAGTACGTCTACATATATTTGTATGATCAAGGGAGTAATATTTCATAGTATTTTTGTACTTTTAGGCATGCCATCCTTACGTCAAATGAGTCTTACTACTACAGGGCTACACCAGTCATAATCACTGCTACACACTACTAACATAAGTATTCTCCAGTCATAATCACTGCTACACAGTACTAGAATTCTGCAGACTCTCCAGACATTATAGATTGTCAAGTAAACTGAATGAGTACTTATTGTACTGAGTAAAATGGGTCTCAATAACCATGATGCTGTAAACATCAGTATTCTCCAGTCATAATCACTGCTACACAGTACTAGAATTCTGCAGACTCTCCAGACATTATAGATTATCAAGTACACTGAATGAGTACTTATTGTACTGAGTAAAGTGGGTGTCAATAACCATGATGCTGTAAACATCAGTATTCTCCAGTCATAATCACTGCTACACAGTACTAGAATTCTGCAGACTCTCCAGACATAGATTGTCAAGTACACTGAATGAGTACTTATTGTACTGAGTAAAGTGGGTATCAATAACCATGATGCTGTAAACATCAGTATTCTCCAGTCATAATCACTGCTACACAGTACTAGAATTCTGCAGACTCTCCAGACATTATAGATGATCAAGTACACTGAATGAGTACTTATTGTACTGAGTAAAATGGGTATCAATAACCATGATGCTGTAAACATCAGTATTCTCCAGTCATAATCACTGCTACACAGTACTAGAATTCTGCAGACTCTCCAGACATTATAGATTGTCAAGTACACTGAATGAGTACTTATTGTACTGAGTAAAGTGGGTGTCAATAACCATGATGCTGTAAATATAAGTACAATGTATACTGAACAGCAAAAGAAACGCAAGTCCGAGGACAGCAAAAGAAACGCAAGTCTGAGGTCTTGTCAAGTTTTCAAACAGAAGACAAACCATTTTGATTCTAATCACTCATTTAATGAAAAATGCTTTCAATTTGTGAGCTGAAAGTGACTGTGTGGATCACATGATGTTTGTTATAGACCTTTAGACATCAGACACCTCTAGTCTGCTGGCTGTAGTAAGCATTTTGTGTGGACCCCATGATGTTTGTTATAGACCTTTAGACATCAGACACCTCTAGTCTGCAGACTGTAGTAAACATTTTGTGTGGACCTCATGATGTTTGTTATAGACCTTTAGACATCAGACACCTCTAGTCTGCAGACTGTAGTAAACATTTTGTGTGGACCCCATGATGTTTGTTATAGACCTTTAGACATCAGACACCTCTAGTCTGCAGACTGTAGTAAACATTTTGTGTGGACCCCATGATGTTTGTTATAGACCTTTAGACGTCAGACACCTCTAGTCTGCAGACTGTAGTAAACATTTTGTGTTGACCCCATGATGTTTGTTATAGACCTTTAGACATCAGACACCTCTAATCTGCAGACTGTAGTAAACATTTTGTGTGGACCCCATGATGTTTGTTATAGACCTTTAGACATCAGACACCTCTAGTCTGCAGACTGTAGTAAACATTTTGTGTTGACCCCATGATGTTTGTTATAGACCTTTAGACATCAGACACCTCTAGTCTGCAGACTGTAGTAAACATTTTGTGTGGACCCCATGATGTTTGTTATAGACCTTTAGACATCAGACACCTCTAGTCTGCAGACTGTAGTAAACATTTTGTGTGGACCCCATGATGTTTGTTATAGACCTTTAGACGTCAGACACCTCTAGTCTGCAGACTGTAGTAAACATTTTGTGTTGACCCCATGATGTTTGTTATAGACCTTTAGACGTCAGACACCTCTAGTCTGCAGACTGTAGTAAACATTTTGTGTGGATCCCATGATGTTTGTTATAGACCTTTAGACATCAGACACCTCTAATCTGCAGACTGTAGTAAACATTTTGTGTGGACCCCATGATGTTTGTTATAGACCTTTAGACATCAGACACCTCTAGTCTGCAGACTGTAGTAAACATTTTGTGTGGACCCCATGATGTTTGTTATAGACCTTTAGACATCAGACACCTCTAGTCTGCAGACTGTAGTAAACATTTTGTGTGGACCCCATGATGTTTGTTATAGACCTTTAGATATCAGACACCTTTAGTCTGCAGACTGTGGTAAACATTTTGTGTGGACCCCATGATGTTTGTTATAGACCTTTAGCATAGTGCAGCCATTTTGTTTTTCTTCCATTCAAATCAATGTAACCAAACCGAGGCTGGAAGGAAAATCGTCCGGCACCATTTGATGAAATGAAAATTAGAACTGTATGTCTTTGTGTATGCAGGGGATACGACCAAGATGGCCGCAGTGTGAAAAAGGTCTATAGAAGTATTACACTGTACCTTCAATCATGACTGGTGTGACCCATTTTAACTTCAACACCCCTCTTCAAACAAACAACTCTGCATAAAATAAAGATCTCCTTAAATACAACCAATTCCATAGAGTTGATGGCTGAAATAGATGCTTAGTAGAAATAATTGCTTAGTTTGATTTCATGGTACCCAGCCAAAGTGAAACAGGATACATATTCCATTTGGCTGGTAGCCAGTTTCATGTTACTTACAGAATGTATTCGGTAAGCAAAATTTCCTGTGAAACCTTTCCACAAATGACAATCAGGGAATATAACACCCATTTCAGATCTTGTTGTGATTGTTAAAATAACCCAAATATCTACAACTATTCCCTGCTGTAGATATCTTTGATGTCATACTACAGCAATGAATTAGACTCTACAAAGCAGTGTGTAAATGATCAATAATAGACAGAGTCATGGGATGGTCAAAGCACATATACACTAGGCAGTATCAAGACTAATTGATATAAACAAGGATCATGTGTCCACCTGCTAATTCATTAACATTGGATTCAAAACATTTCTGGGCGAAAATTCCATGACCTCTTCAGACTAAATATGATAACTCATAGTTAACAGGTTAAAATGTTCATGTTTTGTTGTGAATATTTTATAAGGACAATTTAGTTATTTCAAAATCCTTTTGTATTGACATATGAACATTTTGTTATGACTTTACAAACATGAAAAAAAAATAGAATTAAACAATCACGAATTAAACAACCTTTTGTAAACTTGTTCATGGATGGAAACATTTATCATGGCTATTCTATACCTAATCATTACATTTCTTTGACTTTCCTAGATTTCTATGTGCCTTGTCCCAAGTCCCTTACAATGACTTGCATTACTGTTAATTCCACACTGCCCTGTTTTTAACGCAATTTCAGACATCTGTAAATTACATCATTTTTTGGAAAATACATTCATACAATCCAGTTATTTTATGCTAAGCAACTCTAAGAAATAAGGACCAGTAATGAAATCATGAAACATAAGCTTCAAAAAATTATATTCCAAAGAATTTTAAGAAACTAACATCAGCCCTTAAAAACTGTTTACCTTTTTTAAAGTTTCATGTTTCTCATTACAAAGATCTATTTCAAAGGTTGATTTCAAGAACAAAGAGTTGCACATTTAAAAATATGTTAATTTACCAATTTTCTGCTATCTGTTGGTGTACATGTACAGGGAAAAGGATAACAGGTTGAACAAATAAAAACAAAAATATATCAAATTAATCTGAAAGCAAATTCAAGCAGGAAACCAGTCTGCTTAGGGGCCGTTTCATATCATTATTTTCACAGTACAAGTGCCATGGTCGAGCGGTTTAGTGCATCGGATTTGTGTTCTGATGGCTGAGTCGTCAGAGTGCGTGGGTTCGAAGCCTTGCTGCGACCATGGTGCTTGTGTCCTTGAGCAAGACACTTTACCATAATTGCTGCGAGGGCCGAATTGAACCCAGCCACTGTGATGTACAAGCCAGTGCATGCTTAGTGCCGGTCCCAAGCCCGGATAAATGGGAGGGTTGCGTCAGGAAGGGCATCCGGCGTAAAACCTATGCCAAATCAAATATGCGGATCATGATCCGCTGTGGCGACCCCTAACGGGAGCAGCCGAAAGAGGACAACATTTTCACAGTACAAGTGTGAAGGGGAAGGCAAACAAGTCAAGTACATCTTCAAATGGTGATTGAAAAACCTGCTGTTCAGAATATAGACTAATACGTCGACAAGTTCACTGGGCGCCGCCATATATGCGGTGGTATACCTACATGTACATTCTGCGTCAGGCGTTTGTTTTCTATGCAGTCCAGTGCTTCTTCAACCAATCAGTTCACTCTATTTAACACTAGTGTACCACGTATTTTGATAATGCGTGTGACGCGTTCGTGTTGCGTGGTACCACTGCAGTAATGGCTGAAAACATTGGTTGACGGCTCCCAGATAGCAAAACAATTGGGACCCAGTTGGGTTCCAATGGGGAAAAACTGGGCAATACAAATGGGGCCCAAATGGGCAACTTGACTGGGCCCCAATTGGGTAAACTGGGATTTGAATGGGGCCCAATTTTGCCCGACTGGTCCCCATTTGGGAAATGCACCCGGGTATTCGATTGGGACCCAAGTGGTCAATCTGGGCAAAATGGGCAAAATGGGGATTTACACGGGCAACACAGGGATTCAATTATACACGGGCAACACAATTATGCATTTTCATAACTGACGACTTTATTGTCTAAATTACACATTTTACACCTACATTCGCTCGATTCTCAGTGAACAAAGGAACTACAGTACTCCGTTCGCAAACTTAATGTTCAACAAACTGATTGAGGCATGATCAACTCATATACTTACTAATTTGAACTATGGTAAGTACATGTAGGCTTAATTACTAATTGAACTATGGAAAAATGCTGAATAAAGCATACAAACGTGTGCAGCATTTTCAGCGCGGCTACATGTATATATGTATACGGATAACACCAAAAAATATGGTGCATTTGTTAGGGTTCCTGCACCTTTTGAACAATAAAATTCCATGACTTTTCTATGATAAAAATATGAAATTTGATGACATAGCTCATTAGAATGCAGATCAAATCTGTACAACTGATGATCTGTGAAAAGCACTTAATTAGCTGTAACAGGAAAACAACAAGCATTCCTTTCACATGAATTACATTCTGTAATGCATAAAAATCGTATATTTTTAGTGGCAAACTATGAATTTACAAAGTTTACAATGAACAAAAAAAAGGTCCTTACAAACTAATTAACTAAAAAGATTTAATACCCGATAATGAAAAGGGCAAAACCCATCCGAGTTAAGTGTTCGAAGACCTCCAACAAATAAACCAAAACTTGCATAATATATTTTGTATTCAGATATTACACTTAATGAAATGAACATCCAACGAAAAATAAAAATAAACAATATTTGTTTGATTTTCTCCAAAATTTGTCATGGACTTCTGCTCATTTTTATCTAAATCGATCATGCATGTTTTTTTAATTCAATAAAGCGCAAAATTTACCGCGCCACCGAAACTGTAGGTTTTCATGCATTTTTCAGGGATGAGATTGTCATTTTTAAAAAAACGGTTTGAAAATTTATGAAACGACTAAACTGACAGGAAGAGGAATTGCCAAAAAGGAAAGGAATGCAACTGGGAATTTAGAAGAAAAAAACCCAGGAAATTCCAAACCACAGCTTTGTACAGTGTTTTTCAATTTTTTTTCAGTAAACAAAAAACTGAGAAAATTAGCGGATCCAAGGAAAAGTTGCATGAAGAGGAATTAATCCATTTCCTCGTTTCCACCCTCGGGGTTTACATGGTTGATCTCCCTGTTAGTCAGTGCAGCCTGGTTTCTCTTGGTCTTTCCTCCTTGTCGGTCCCTCGACCCACTGAACCAGTCATTAACGGCAGTGTCAATAGATCTGTCAAGGACATTTCCGTGACCCTTGGTCTTCCGAATGCTTTCTAGATAAAAACCAGATGAAAAAAGAATAGCATCAGCTGTATTAAGTGTAAGTATTATTAGCATAACTACACGTAACTGTATGTGCGTAGCACCTATGTCATGTACAGTATGTAAGTTGCGGTATGACGAGTTGCACTCCGGCGATGCAGCATGGGCTGCTGGAATGTGTTCACTGATGGAAAAATCTGCTCAATTACGCTCTTTTTTCTACACCAGCTGATGCACAGTATTACAAAGGGTACGAATATTGATTTAACTTACTGATATTTTAGCGGAAATCGTGGAGACAATAAGATATAATCGGCACACAATGATGAACAACGAAGTCGAGGTCTCGAAAATGGCGGGAAGCAGTCAGGTTCCCTGCACCATCTGTGTAACGTTAAAATGGCGAGCGCGAGTCTGGGACCAAGATCACATGTCTTGGCGGTTCGCGAAATATTTTTTCCCAAACAACATCCATTTTTGCGCATGCGTACTACCTTTACAAATGCCATTATTTTACAGCATGTCTATTACGAAAACCACCATTAGTCGAGTTGATTCGATGGCGTATTGAGATAATGTAGTGCTTTATGGACCACAAGTTCGTGGGTTCGAAACCCAGGATTGTGACTTTCTTTTTCTTTTTATTTTCCGATCTTTTCTTATTTCTTTTTTTTTGGTTTTTTGAAGTTTTCTCAAATAAGTTCATAGTAAATGTTTTCTATCTTTATTCTATAAATTTGTGGTGTTGGAGATTTTTTTTTTCAAAGGGAAAAAGGGGTTGGAGAACCTGTCCATCGGATGTCGTTTGGGGAAAAAAATCGCTGGCGGCTCAGCCTAGTAATGCTGCAAAATAACTAACGAATTTGGCATCACGATCTGATAATTTTTCGCGCAAAATAAAATAATATAAAATGCTAAATTGTAATCATATTACCATCAAAAACAGTTTGAAGAATTATTATTTGAAAAAAAAGTAATTTTGACTATTTCTTAAGTGCAGTGACTGAATGTGATTGTGAAATATCGATGAAAAGTCACATGACCTCGATCGATGCACACGTACCCATATTTCACAACCAGACTGGGTCCCACTTGGGACTCAATTGGGAAGAAGCAGCTAGAAGTGGCCCAAGTTGTCCAGTTCGGGCCCAGGTGGGTCCCAGTCACAACATTTTTTGCCCAGATTTGCCCAGTTCGTGCCCAATCGGGACCCATTTGTGAAAATTGGGACCCATGTTGCCCAGTCCAATACCCAACTGGGTCCCAATTGTTTTGCTATCTGGGCTTCGTCTATCCGCTCAGTGCACATCGTAGCCCTCTGTTGGTGAATTTGCAACCAGTGTCTTGATGATAGCCACTTTTGCGTCGTGTGAACATTGTGCGTACACTTTATATGCGTATGTACTTCTGTTAGCCAATGATTGCTGGAGATATTCCGCGCGTATACGCACATCAACTGCAAAATACACCAATCCAACACACTATCGCTGCTCTGTCGCCCACAGTGGTCTAACAACATGTGCCCTCAACAGCTCATGCACGGTGCGAATAGAGAGAGCGTTGTAAGAGTTGAAAAATACTAGTTTAGGTTGGGGCGTCTTCAAAAGTTGTACTCCATTTTTAAAAGCACCCTTAGCAAATGTTTCTACTGACCAGTTCTTTGAAAATATTCCGACATATACACCAACATATAGAAAATGATGGCGACTTCATAGTAATAGTTTGAACTATTGGATACTGTACATGAAATCAACAACGAATAACACGAGTAAACAGAATACACTGTATTATAAAACAGAACCAGGAAATCTTATGTTTTCAGTGATTATGTTCAAGTGACCACCTAGCCAACACGGCCACAGGACAGTATAACAGTCCTTGTGAAATGAATAAAGGCACTGAAACCTGTCTACAGTGGCCACCTGTCTACAGTGGCTTTATAAATATGAAAGTAATTTCCATTATGAAATGATAAACACTTGAGATTGGTCCTTTTATGACACGCATTACCAAGCATTTTCACTGGATCCTTAATTGACTCAACAGTAAAAAGATAACGCCCTGTATTTGTGACCACACCCACAATATGTCAACTTAAAATAATAATCGCATGTACTCCATTTTTAGACAGCTGTATAAGACAAACAAAACAAACAAAATTGTGGCCAATTTGACACAGAGCTGCTGAGGTGAAGAATGAGTTATTACACACCTAGCATTTGTTGTCCCCACCCATGTGCAATCTACGGTCAATTTCATATAATATTGGCCCTGATGTCTTAATCAAAGATAATCCCATCTGTTCCCACATGAGGCACGTCAAAAGGTGGGGATTAGAACTTTCAAAATCCTAACCCATCTTAAGAAATTACAGAAAATCCCCAGGTCAGACCTAGGGCAGAGAGGAGAGGGATTGGAGATAACAATAAATAAAATTTCATTTACATAAAAATAAAACTAAGTGAAAAATACAGAACAGATACTTGTTACAAAACACTGCCTGAAAGTCCATATCTTGCTTCTTGGATTTTTTATTTCATAGACAAATAGAACTTCATTCAAGAATGGTCAATTTTGGTTTGCTAATGCACTTCTCTATTGGAATCAAAATGAGGCTCTTGTCTTAAATAGTGTGGTGCCTTGCAAACTCATAGTGATTTATGATTAGCTGTCAGGTTACCAGACAAATATGGCCTCAATGTGATGAGGATCTATTAAAGCATGGATAAGACGACTTCCTGGCAGGCAATGATTGCTTTAAATAAAAAACAATAAAGTCATGGCAAACTGACCATGCATGTCTACTGTCTAGTTTACTTACACGAGGTCGATGTCAACTATACTATCCTATACTATCCATTTTGTATGGAAAAGTTCCTTGAGGGAAAATCGTTTTGCTTCTACATATGCTCCTACGAGGACGAAATTCAAGGCATGTGAAGTGATCAGACATTTTTAATTAGATCGGTAAATTAAAACACCACAAGATTTACATATGTATGTGTTAGGCCTCTGTTCTTAAAAATAAAGTTATTGACATTTGGGTTAAGTACGGTCGCCAGATTGATTATCTTAAGGACTATGTCAGAATAACTGATATGATGGGTCTTATCACTAACCATTCTCAAATTCAACAAGATCTCTTGTCAACCGAATCCTTTCATCCTATAGGTGTAATAGACCTTTAATTAATAAACCGCAGCCATGTTTGCTTTCCTGTACACAAGTCTATGAGAATCAGAATGAGGCACATGTACAACTGAACCAGTAGACAGGTTCCATAAAATGTAATGTTTTCAATCATAACGATACCGCCTGTAGATAGGGAACATGACTATGATAGACGTGTGTGAGGAACAAACAATACACAATAGGTAATTATTATTCCATTGGTGTAAAACGGTAATGTAATACAGGGTGGATCCTGGGTGTCGAGAAAGGGGCGGGGTTACACTGCCAAACAAGGGGGAAAACAAATAATGTATGATCACTTGATGTGGAAATAATGCAATTCATCATTTTCATCGTCATACGAGTAGATGTATACGCTATTACGTGCGTTCTTTCTCCCACACTGAATCCACCCCTAACTGATGAAACAATAACGACGATAGAGGGCGGTCTATATACCTGTCAGAGACATCGTATTTTGTCTGGGATAGGTTTCCCCGTCCAATGTCAAAACCTTTTTGTTAATTTTCGTTCAAGAACATTCAAATTCACGCCGTTTTAGTGATCCAATCAATCCAGTGTTTCTTTTTATATACTGTTGCGTTTAATTTAATTTAAATGATTTCAAAACAATTATTATTTCGTTCATATCAATTATACAAATGAAACACAAACAATTGAAAATAAAAGCAAAATCCATCACGTTTCTAGTTGTATTAGTGTAGTGTTTGTTTAATTGGAAATGATATCAAATACCAGTGTGTATTTTTATAACCAAACGTTCTCTATACAACTGTCAGCAGACGCATTTTAAGTCAACCCTTTCATTACCAGCCACTTATGTAAGAGTGTACCTTTCTTTACCACAGCAATTAGGAGCCCAATGTCACTTCAGCACCAGTGGGTTTTTCACAATTTCATTGAAGTGCGCCCTCATTCTGCAGTAATAGACACGTTTTTACATGTGTACTGTACATACCAAATGGCTCAGATATCATTATTTGTATGTAAAACTGATGGTAAAAATGAGTATACAAAGGGAGGAAAATATTGTGCATCTATTTGAAGAAAAGTAATACGAATAGGTGATATTTCAGAGAATTTGTAATAAATACATGCAAATACGGTACATGTATAAGATTTCTTTTCCATGTGAAAAACAATAACTTGGATGAGATTTTTTGGTATTTCTCAAAGCAAGGAACAATGCACATAATGATGTTGTGTACATTATTTACAGATCATCTTTGTTTGTTTTCGCCTGCCTAATTTGCGGTTACTGCAAACAATGCAGTCACGTTTCTTTCCATTGGGGTTTTTGTCAGGATAGTGCTGTTGCCCTGTCAACTCGATAGGAATATGGTATCTCAACTGACTTGTTGCGTTACGTTCCCAACCCAACAGCAAGCCATGTACAATCCCTATACGAAAATCATTTTTGTTCCCTGCTATGCTGGTGAATATTACTCTGCTATTGACAATACAGATATTCAGCATATGGAAAAAAAACTCTTTTCCACCATTTCAAGCTTCTGTGTGTATGATTGTAGTACTGAAAACATTGGTCGGCAAGATCAGTTCCACCCATGTTTTTGTTGTAATCTTCAATACAATTGGCTTCATAACATCACGAAATCCACTTGTGCTCTTATTACACCGAATTTGCTTTTTGGACAAATCACTGTTGCCTAGTAAAGTGTTACAGAATTTTTGTCTTGCCAAACTATACACAATTGCCCACCTTTCACCCCCCAAAAATGGGTCATCTCCTTTCTTCATTTTATGTTTTTGGGGGTTTGCGGCCTGGGGTACTCCCTGTGTAGTGTAACGAACAGTTCCACAACATCCGAATCCTAGTTTAGACAGTTTAGCTAAAAGAGCTGGGCTAGTATAGTAATTATCACAATGTATTACGTGTCCCTTATTCTCAAGTCCATGGACCAGATCAATGACGACTTTTCCTGCAACTGTCGGGTTTGGTGGATGGCAGTCTGTTGACTTAGAATCTACACGTACGTCTGCATCATAAACAGTTTGGGTGTCTTCAGCTCCTGTGTACAGTTTCCAAGCACACGTGTATCCTGTTTTGGACTCGTTCAGGGAGAAGGCTTTAATACCCCGTTTGATAGGGGTTTTTTTCGGCATGTACTGAACAAAACTTAAGCGTCCCTTGAATTTCAACATACTCTCGTCTGTAGACATATTCTGCGCAGTGGCATAACAGGTTGAGGAACTTTGGGACGAGGACTTCTATCAAGGGCCGAACTTTGGAAAGTTTGTCCCGTTTAGCCAAGGCTCTACGAGGAATTTGGTTATTTGAGGCGTGGAAGAACCGAAGAATTGAACTGAATCGATTACGGGACATGATCGACGGATAGAATGGGATGTTAAGAATTTCAGACGTCGACCAGTACATCTTGTATTGAGAGGATTTGTTTATGCCCATAGCAATGAGAAGTGCCACAAATGCCATCATTTCTGGAATGTTGGTTGGGTGCCAGGAGAACTGTTGATCAGGATTTGAGTCTATTGTTTGCTGCGCATAGCGATTAGTCTCGTCGACGAGCATATCCCACACGAGTTGACAAAAATACAGCTTGAAGATCTCCACTGCCGACAGTGTGGCAAAGTCGCCGGTGGGGCCAGGATTTCCAGTGAACTGCACAGTCCCACACTCGTAATGGTCTCGTTGTTCCCAACCGGATCGGAAATCTAACTTTCCTGTCGTCCTCCTTGATCTCGGCCGGCTGTCACCTTGGTAGGTAGGCTGCAACAGAAAAACAAGGAAAAGGAGGATTAATCTCGGTCCTACATTTGTAAATGCAATATTCACTGCTACTTTGCTGCATGTGCACAGGCCACAGGGGGTCATGCGCAAAATGAATATTGAACTGAGAAAAGAAATATGGCGGCCTCCATCCACTCTCCGAAAGTCGTTGCCGATAAATTTTCGTTTTAATGTGGGATTGTGAATGTGAATTCCCCCAACTTCTTGCATAATACGACTTATGAGGGCCTTTCGAATACGAGGCTATTCTTTTGGAAGCTTAAGACTAAGAGTGCATTTTCAGCTTGTTGACACTAAATAGCACGACCGGCTATGGGTGGATGTTAAAATTTCTATGCTATATCTATACATCAACTTGCTCTTTCAAAAAAATAACCCCAACAAACTACAACAAATTGTACATTTTCACTCGAGCACTTTGGTCATTGCATCATGCCTGACTTTTTGCCCTAGTCCAGGGGTGGGGATTTGGTCACTCCTATTCAAGGGATCCAATTTATAAATTTACATTCCTCAACTCCAACAGTTGCAATCCCCTTGAGCACATGCAATATTTACGCTATAGGAAATATCGTTGAATTACATTAGTTTGCATTGGGCCGGGAAGAGTAGGCCTAACTGTATTGTTATTCACTTTACTGTGATTTACCTCTTGAAATGGCGGCGCTGGAATTGCTTCTATGCTGTCGTCGGAAGAAATGCCTTTATCGTCATCCGTTACTTCGTCATCCGATTCTGAGCCACTGTCTGCCAAAATCACAGCCAAAATGCCATCATTTATGTCCGTTTCCATCATGATTGCAACTAAAAAACTGACCGTTGTGGCAAAGCGAGTGGACGCTAGCAGTGTGGGGAAAACCGCAAAGTGACGCGCGCTTTTCTTTTATGAAGTTTTAAAAACTTCATTCCTGTCAATCGAGGGCGCCAAACAAAAGAACGCTCAAGCATTTTCAGCTGGTGATTTTAGGTCATCGTGGGCTTCAAGCGCATTACGATTACCGGCACCTTTTGGAGCCCGTGGGATCGAAGCGTATCGCAACAAAGGCTCTTTATAGAGCCCGCGGGATCGAAAGGGTTAAAACCAAAGTTGTTGAGCTGTAATATTTTCAGACGGTTATTTAGGGACTACATGTCAGAATGACTGATAAGATGGGGCTTATCCCTAACCATGCTTAAATTCAACAAAAATCTTGGAAAATGCAAAAAAATATTACTATTTCTTACACATCCATATCCGTTGTAAACCTAATCTTTCCATCATATACGTGCAGTAGGTTTTTAAGTATTATACCGCGACCATCTTTGCTTTCCTGTACACAAGTCTATGAGAATCAGAATGAGGCACATGTACAACTGAACCAGTAGACAGGTTCCTCACAATGTGATGGTTCCAATCATAACAAAACCGTCTGTAGATAGGGAACGTGACTATGGTAGACGTGTGTGAGGAACAAACAATACACAATGGGCAATAATTGTTCCATTGGGGGTAAGCAATAATGTAATAATTGGCGCCCTCACCGACGTGGCTCGCGGCCTGTTGTACTGGATCTGGACTGTATCAGACGCCATTAAAGGGTACCATTAAAGCAAATCATTGGTAGCATTTTTAAGGTTTATAGCAGGCATTCAAATTGACAAATCCGCACCGGGGGGAGGGGGAGGGGGCACTTCCCAACTATCACTTTTATAAAGGACCTGGGTTTCCCTACTTTTCAACCAAATTGGTCATGTAGCCTTGAGTGAATGATTTTCCTAAATTATTATTAATCCAAACATCTCCAAAATAAGCACAAATCTTTTAAAATTGATATTTTTAAAATAAATTAATAGACATTTTCAGAAATTTCCTTCAAATTGTCCAAAAATGTCTAATTTCTCATAATTTCATTATAATAATATTTTTTAATCCAAATTAATGTTTCAAACCCAAATGATTTGTTTTATTCAGGTGGAGGTGGGTTGGGTCATGGGGGAGGGTTAGGACAGGAAGATCCGTTTAGAGGTGGTCATTGGAATGTTGTCGATTAGGATAAACAAAATCTACAACAATGGGCAGGAGCTCAAATCTTCATGAGGGATGGGGGTATATATCCCCTAAAGATTTGACGGGGGATGACCAATACAATTATCCATCGATAGACGGCGGGCTTTTCACCTGGATCACAGTCGTCTCCTGTCTCTGCCTAGGACGAGGAAGGGGTTAGGAAGTCATTGTGTATACCCTGTAGCTAGAGGAAGGGGAAAGCGCCTTCCTATTATGCTCGCCAATCCCCCCCCCCCAACACCCCAAGAGATCGTGGCCGGAATCCAACACTGGTTTAACACTGCTGGTTCCAAATTGGGGCACGAAGGATATAATGATCAGACCATGTGGAAACACGTTGAAACCCCATTGGACTTTTTGAGATGTGGCAGACATAAGAGGGCGCTTTTCAGAATGGGTAAATCTTGTGTAACTGCAAGAGTTCACCCAACCTAAACAGCGCCCTCTTTTTGTGAGGAGACGGAGAGGAGGAAAGGGGTGGGCGGGGAGAGAGGAAGGGGAGCAAATGCCGTGTAATCCGATAAATATCAAGGGGAAATAAATACCCCCAAAATGAGTAGCTGGGACGTAAGATGCCCCTTGATATTTATTTGGTAACTTGGCATTTGATCCCCTTCCTCTCCCCACCCCAGAAGTATCCCTTCCCTTCCTCCCAGACTCTACCCATCTAACTCCCCTCTTTCCTTTTCCTCTCCCTTTCCCCTCCCCTTCCTTCC
>CM055816.1:9843859-9909164 GCA_029582265.1 Zoroaster sp. YZ-2022
AAAAAATCCCCAGGTCAGACCTAGGGCAGAGAGGAGAGGGATTGGAGATAACAATAAATAAAATTTCATTTACATAAAAATAAAACTAAGTGAAAAATACAGAACAGATACTTGTTACAAAACACTGCCTGAAAGTCCATATCTTGCTTCTTGGATTTTTTATTTCATAGACAAATAGAACTTCATTCAAGAATGGTAAATTTTGGTTTGCTAATGCACTTCTCTATTGGAATCAAAATGACGCTCTTGTCTTAAATAGTGTGGTGCCTTGCAAACTCATAGTGATTTATGATTAGCTGTCAGGTTACCAGACAAATATAGCCTCAATGTGATGAGGATCTATTAAAGCATGGATAAGACGACTTCCTGGCAGGCAATGATTGCTTTAAATAAAAAACAATAAAGTCATGGCAAACTGACCATGCATGTCTACTGTCTAGTTTACTTACACGAGGTCGATGTCAACTATACTATCCTATACAGGGCTTGCGCTAACTTTTTTTCTTGACTAGACCACCGGGCTAGTCAGATGTATTTTTGACTAGCCCTCACAAATGTTCAATAGCCCGACCATTTACACCACACGGGAAACTGACAGGGTAAAGGGACGATTTCGTTCAAAAATTTTGCATAGCAAAACTGCGATGCAAAAACTGAATTTGCATAGCAAAATATTTTTTTTGTATAGCAATCTGTGAATTTTGTATAGCAAATTTAAAAATGCTTAAAATTACAGTATGTAGTGTGCATAGGTAAGGTTTTTTTTAAAGGCTTTACTGTCGTTTGGTTCATAATATGAATGTCCAAATTTTACCAGAAATAATAATTTTTAGTGTCCGGAAATTGAGCCACAGGTGGTAAAAAAAACTCACGTGTAACCGTTATTTCGCCAAATTGCAATCATTCATGAAAGTTAGTCCTCCGTCCATGTTCTTTGTTTGTTTACATTATTATCGATCCTTTAAAACAGAGGCAATATCACGAAAACAAATTACCGACTGCGACATGTTCGGGTGCCAGTGCTTTTCAAAGTGAATTTCGCAGTGTAACGTTACTTTGTGGTATGATCAAGCTTGATTTTGATTATTAAAAATTCGTCAGGAAAATGAGTGGTTGATGAAAACGCAATCATATTGTGTGCCGAAATGATTCTAAATCTCACCACTACATATATAAATGAATGCTCATTTTGTTAATTTTCAAAACTTTTATTATAAAACGAAGTTACGGTAACGTTTCTAGAGTTTGTTGAATACGGCCGTAGTGATCGTATGAAAGCACACATGTCAACTGAACACGGTACTATTGTGTATAGGGGGTGGCTCAATTGCTCAATGTTCCAACCCTCAAACTCAGGAGAAGAAAAAATAAACACGTGCGAAGCTAAACAAAAAAAACTGGGCGGTTGTTGCGTGTTTTCCATTTCGGGAATTTCGCTCGTAGTTAATTCATCAGCAGAAAAATAAGCATGCACATAGAATTTTAGGCATTGCGGAAAAAACCTTTACGGATTGTTGGAAAATAAAGTTGTGTTTACTGTTGCATCAACACCGTCGCGTCGGCGTGAAGTCATCGTTGAACCATGGAGGAAGAAAGATCTCTTTCTTCCTCCATGGTTAATTTCTGGTAGGTACGTCGCATGGACGTACCCTCGGCGTGGTCTGGAAACACGGAAACAAACCCAGTCGGGACGGATAGCTCGATATTTTTTGGTCGGAAATATACTTGTAAACGTTATTTCGGAAAAGGTTTGTGAATATGATTTCAAAAATGTTTATAAATCTGTCGAAATTTGTATCGCAAAATCTGCGATGCATTGTTTGAAATTCCATCGCAGATTGCCCAAATTACATCGCATTTTGCGATGCGATACAGGGGAAATCGTTCACTGTAAATTTAGAAAGATGAGTCATCTGATTCGTCTTCATCCAGGCCACGTCGGAGTTATATCTGTGTTTCTCTCCTCTGATTCATCTGATTCGGTACGTCATGCATGCTGCGGTTCCCGGGCACCGAAACACGCAATCACGTACGTAAAGAGCGTCGGGTACCATTGATTCAGTGATCGTGGAGCTAGCTGCTGTGTGTGTGTGTGCATGTCGTATGTGTACGTGTACTGTAACGTCGTTTGTATGCCCATACGCTCGTCCCGCTCTCGACATGCTCGATGTTGTAGGTCATTAACGTCCAACCAAAACATGAGTCAGTAATGAGTAACGACTGACAACATTAACGACAATTAACACTCCAACGTTCAAGTTTATTTTTGTTTTATTTACATATTAAAAATCAAATATCACATAACAGCTAGAAAATTACAAAGGTAAGTTGTTAATTTTTGACTAGCCCGGCCGGGCTACCCAGAAGCAAGTTTGACTAGCCTGCGGCACTCTTGACTAGTGTTTGCACGCCGGGCTAGTGTCTAAATCGAGCCCTGCTATACTATCCATTTTGTATGGAAAAGTTCCTTGAGGGAAAATCGTTTTGCTTCTACATATGCTCCTACGAGGACGAAATTCAAGGCATGTGAAGTGATCAGACATTTTTAATTAGATCGGTAAATTAAAACACCACAAGATTTACATATGTATGTGTTAGGCCTCTGTTCTTAAAAATAAAGTTATTGACATTTGGGTTAAGTACGGTCGCCAGATTGATTATCTTAAGGACTATGTCAGAATAACTGATATGATGGGTCTTATCACTAACCATTCTCAAATTCAACAAGATCTCTTGTCAACCGAATCCTTTCATCCTATAGGTGTAATAGACCTTTAATTAATAAACCGCAGCCATGTTTGCTTTCCTGTACACAAGTCTATGAGAATCAGAATGAGGCACATGTACAACTGAACCAGTAGACAGGTTCCTTAAAATGTGATGTTTTCAATCATAACGATACCGCCTGTAGATAGGGAACATGACTATGATAGACGTGTGTGAGGAACAAACAACACACAATAGGTAATTATTATTCCATTGGTGTAAAACGGTATGTAATACAGGGTGGATCCTGGGTGTCGAGAAAGGGGCGGGGTTACACTGCCAAACAAGGGGAAAACAAATAATGTATGATAACTTGATGTGGAAAGAATGCAATTCATCATTTTCATCGTCATACGAGTAGATTTCTACGCTATTACGTGCGTTCTTTCTCCCACACTGAATCCACCCCTAACTGATGAAACAATAACGACGATAGAGGGCGGTCTATATACCTGTCAGAGACATCGTATTTTGTCTGGGGATAATATAGGTTTCCCCGTCCAATGTCAAAACCTTTTTGTTAATTTTCGTTCAAGAACATTCAAATTCACGCCGTTTTAGTGATCCAATCAATCCAGTGTTTCTTTTTATATACTGTTGCGTTTAAATTAATTTAAATGATTTCAAAACAATTATTATTTCGTTCATATCAATTATACAAATGAAACACAAACAATTGAAAATAAAAGCAAAATCCATCACGTTTCTAGTTGTATTAGTGTAGTGTTTGTTTAATTGGAAATGATATCACATACCAGTGTGTATTTTTATAACCAAACGTTCTCTATACAACTGTCAGCAGACGCATTTTAAGTTAACCCTTTCATTACCAGCCACTTATGTAAGAGACTACCTTTCTTTACCACAGCAATTAGGAGCCCAATGTCACTTCAGCACCAGTGGGTTTTTCACAATTTCATTGAAGTGCGCCCTCATTCTGCAGTAATAGACACGTTTTTACATGTGTACTGTACATACCAAATGGCTCAGATATAATTATTTGTATGTGAAACTGATGGTAAAAATTAGTATACAAAGGGAGGAAAATATTGTGCATCTATTTGAAGAAAAGTAATACAAATAGGTGATATTTCAGAGAATTTGTAATAAATACATGCAAATACGGTACATGTATAAGATTTCTTTTCCATGTGAAAAACAATAACTTGGATGAGATTTTTTGGTATTTCTCAAAGCAAGGAACAATGCACACAATGATGTTGTGTACATTATTTACAGATCATCTTTGTTTGTTTTCGCCTGCCTAATTTGCGGTTACTGCAAACA
Organism: Zoroaster sp. YZ-2022; assembly: GCA_029582265.1. Lineage (NCBI taxonomy): Eukaryota > Metazoa > Echinodermata > Asteroidea > Forcipulatida > Zoroasteridae > Zoroaster > Zoroaster sp. YZ-2022. The sequence continues at coordinate 9,847,913 of CM055816.1, forward strand.
ATGCAGTCACGTTTCTTTCCATTGGGGTTTTTGTCAGGATAGTGCTGTTGCCCTGTCAACTCGATAGGAATATGGTATCTCAACTGACTTGTTGCGTTACGTTCCCAACCCAACAGCAAGCCCTGTACAATCCCTATACGAAAATCATTTTTGTTCCCTGCTATGCTGGTGAATATTACTCTGCTATTGACAATACAGATATTCAGCATATGGAAAAAAACTCTTTTCCACCATTTCAAGCTTCTGTGTGTATGATTGTAGTACTGAAAACATTGGTCAGCAAGATCAGTTCCACCCATGTTTTTGTTGTAATCTTCAATACAATTGGCTTCATAACATCACGAAATCCACTTGTGCTCTTATTACACCGAATTTGCTTTTTGGACAAATCACTGTTGCCCAGTAAAGTGTTACAGAATTTTTGTCTTGCCAAACTATACACAATTGCCCACCTTTCACCCCAAAAAAATGGGTCATCTCCTTTCTTCATTTTATGTTTTTTGGGGTTTGCGGCCTGGGGTACTCCCTGTGTAGTGTAACGAACAGTTCCACAACATCCGAATCCTAGTTTAGACAGTTTAGCTAAAAGAGCTGGGCTAGTATAGTAATTATCACAATGTATTACGTGTCCCTTATTCTCAAGTCCATGGACCAGATCAATGACGACTTTTCCTGCAACTGTCGGGTTTGGTGGATGGCAGTCTGTTGACTTGGAATCTACACGTACGTCTGCATCATAAACAGTTTGGGTGTCGTCAGCTCCTGTGTACAGTTTCCAAGCACACGTGTATCCTGTTTTGGACTCGTTCAGGGAGAAGGCTTTAATACCCCGTTTGATAGGTTTTTTTTCGGCATGTACTGAACAAAACTTAAGCGTCCCTTGAATTTCAACATACTCTCGTCTGTAGACATATTCTGCGCAGGGGTATAACAGGTTGAGAAACTTTGGGACGAGGACTTCTATCAAGGGCCGAACTTTGGAAAGTGTCCCGTTTAGCCAAGGCTCTACGAGGAATTTGGTTATTTGAGGCGTGAAGAACCGAAGAATTGAACTGAATCGATTACGGGACATGATCGACGGATAGAATGGGATGTTAAGAATTTCAGACGTCGACCAGTACATCTTGTATTGAGAGGATTTGTTTATGCCCATAGCAATGAGAAGTGCCACAAATGCCATCATTTCTGGAATGTTGGTTGGGTGCCAGGAGAACTGTTGATCAGGATTTGAGTCTATTGTTTGCTGCGCATAGCGATTAGTCTCGTCGACGAGCATATCCCACACGAGTTGACAAAAATACAGCTTGAAGATCTCCACTGCCGACAGTGTGGCAAAGTCGCCGGTGGGGCCAGGATTTCCAGTGAACTGCACAGTCCCACACTCGTAATGGTCTCGTTGTTCCCAACCGGATCGGAAATCTAACTTTCCTGTCGTCCTCCTTGATCTCGGCCGGCTGTCACCTTGGTAGGTAGGCTGCAACAGAAAAACAAGGAAAAGGAGGATTAATCTCGGTCCTACATTTGTAAATACAATATTCACTGCTACTTTGCTGCATGTGCACAGGCCACAGGGGGTCATGCGCAAAATTAATATTGAACTGAGAAAAGAAATATGGCGGCCTCCATCCACTCTCCGAAAGTCGTTGCCGATAAATTTTCGTTTTAATGTGGAATTGTGAATGTGAATTCCCCCAACTTCTTGCATAATACGACTTATGAGGGCCTTTCGAATACGAGGCTATTCTTTTGGAAGCTTAAGACTAAGAGTGCATTTTCAGCTTGTTGACACTAAATAGCACGACCGGCTATGGGTGGATGTTAAAATTTCTATGCTATATCTATACATCAACTTGCTGTTTCAAAAAAATAACCCCAACAAACTACAACAAATTGTACATTTTCACTCGAGCACTTTGGTCATTGCATCATGCCTGACTTTTTGCCCTAGTCCAGGGGTGGGGATTTGGTCACTCCTATTCAAGGGATCCAATTTATAAATTTACATTCCTCAACTCCAACAGTTGTAATCCCCTTGAGCACATGCAATATTTACGCTATAGGAAATATCGTTGAATTACATTAGTTTGCATTGGGCCGGGAAGAGTAGGCCTAACTGTATTGTTATTCACTTTACTGTGATTTACCTCTTGAAATGGCGGCGCTGGAATTGCTTCTATGCTGTCGTCGGAAGAAATGCCTTTATCGTCATCCGTTACTTCGTCATCCGATTCTGAGCCACTGTCTGCCAAAATCTCAGCCAAAATGCCATCATTTATGTCCGTTTCCATCATGATTGCAACTAAAAAACTGACCGTTGTGGCAAAGCGAGTGGACGCTAGCAAAGTGGGGAAAACCGCAAAGTGACGCGCGCTTTTCTTTTATGAAGTTTTAAAAACTTCATTCCTGTCAATCGAGGGCGCCAAACAAAAGAACGCTCAAGCATTTTCAGCTGGTGATTTTAGGTCATCGTGTGCTTCAAGTGCATTACGATTACCGGCACCTTTTGGAGCCCGTGGGATTGAAGCGTATCGCAACAAAGGCTCTTTATAGAGCCTGCGGGATCGAAAGGGTTAAAACCAAAGTTGTTGAGCTGTAATATTTTCAGACGGTTATTTAGGGACTACATGTCAGAATGACTGATAAGATGGGGCTTATCCCTAACCATGCTTAAATTCAACAAAAATCTTGGAAAATGCAAAAAAATATTACTATTTCTTACACATCCATATCCGTTGTAAACCTAATCTTTCCATCATATACGTGCAGTAGGTTTTTAAGTATTATACCGCGACCATCTTTGCTTTCCTGTACACAAGTCTATGAGAATCAGAATGAGGCACATGTACAACTGAACCAGTAGACAGGTTCCTCACAATGTGATGGTTCCAATCATAACAAAACCGTCTGTAGATAGGGAACGTGACTATGGTAGACGTGTGTGAGGAACAAACAATACACAATGGGCAATAATTGTTCCATTGGGGGTAAGCAATAATGTAATAATTGGCGCCCTCACCGACGTGGCTCGCGGCCTATTGTACTGGATCTGGACTGTATCCGACGCCATTAAAGGGTACCATTAAAGCAAATCATTGGTAGCATTTTTAAGGTTTATAGCAGGCATTCAAAGTGACAAATCCGCTCCGTGGGGGGGGGGCACTTCCCAACCATCACTTTTATAAAGGACCTGGGTTTCCCTACTTTTCAACCAAATTGGTCATGTAGCCTTGAGTGAATGATTTTCCTAAATTATTATTAAATCCAAACATCTCCAAAATAAGCACAAATCTTTTAAAACTGATATTTTTAAAATAAATTAATAGACATTTTCAGAAATGTCCTTCAAATTGTCCAAAATGTCTAATTTCTCATAATTTCATTATAATAATATTTTTTAATCCAAATTAATGTTTCAAACCCAAATGATTTGTTTTATTCAGGTGGAGGTGGGTTGGGCCATGGGGGAGGGTTAGGACAGGAAGATCCGTTTAGAGGTGGTCATTGGAATGTTGACGATTAGGATAAACAAAATCTACAACAATGGGCAGGAGCTCAAATCTTCATGAGGGATGGGGGTATATATCCCCTAAAGATTTGACGGGGGATGACCAATACAATTATCCATCGATAGAGGGCGGGCTTTTCACCTGGATCACAGTCGTCTCCTGTCTCTGCCTAGGACGGGGAAGGGGTTAGGAAGTCATTGTGTATACCCTGTAGCTAGAGGAAGGGGAAAGCGCCTTCCTATTATGCTCGCCAATCCCCCCCCCCCCCCCCAACAGATCGTGGCCGGAATCCAACACTGGTTTAACACTGCTGGTTCCAAATTGGGGCACGAAGGATATAATGATCAGACCATGTGGAAACACGTTGAAACCCCATTGGACTTTTTGAGATGTGGCAGACATAAGGGCGCTTTCAGAATGGGTAAATCTTGTGTAACTGCAAGAGTTCACCCAACCTAAACAGCGCCCTCTTTTTGTGAGGAGACGGAGAGGAGCAAAGGGGTGGGCGGGGAGAGGGGAAGGGGAGCAAATGCCGTGTAATCCGATAAATATCAAGGGGAAATAAATACCCCCAAAATGAGTAGCTGGGACGTAAGATGCCCCTTGATATTTATTTGGTAACTTGGCATTTGATCCCCTTCCTCTCCCCACCCCAGAAGTATCCCCTCCCTTCCTCCCAGACTCTACCCATCTAACTCCCCTCTTTCCTTTTCCTCTCCCTTTCCCCTCCCCCTCCCCTTCCTTCCCACCCCTCCCCATTCCTCTCCACCCACCTCCTCCTCCACCCACCCCACCCAACGCCTCTCCCTATTCAGCATCAAGTCGAAATTTAGTGAAAAATTTTTCTGGTCCACTAAATTTTCGCCTGAATACTGGAAATGAAAAAGAAAAAAAACAGTGTCCTTTTGTAATGTTATGTTAGATGTCCCTTCAATAATGTCAGAGAGAGGTTTAGTTATCTATAGTCTCTGTAAACCTCATGTCGCCGTTTGTCCTGATCTGTCAGGTCACGTGGTCAAGTTTAGAAGACTTCGTTTATACACAAACTCAGAAATGAAAGAAAACATTTGTATTCGGTTCCTATCACTCAGTTTATTGCACTTGATTCGAACCAGGTTTTCAACAGTATTAATTTAATTGAGGCTATCCAACATTTTCGACATTTGAGTACTCAGCATTTTCAAGATAAAAATTGCCAAACACGTCCATTATTCTCCTTTGAAAATGTCTGAAATTGTGGATGGCCTCTGACAGCTAATTAATAACATCAATGCGTTATGTACAGGCAATTTTCTTTTAATTACAACGATTGTTCTCAAAGATTGATATTCCGTGCTCAAAGTGAGTTTACCTGGAAAATATATTTCAATTTTGAAATGCTGTTTTAGTTTGGTAATAAGGATTAAAGAATGGTTATATAAAATTTTAATGAATTTATGACATTACGTCATAAATTCATAATTATTTTATAATGGTTTCTCATTTAAAATCACATGTTTTACTTTAATGACCATTATCGCTTGAGCATGGAATATATTAATATCTTTAATGACTTTAATTATAAAAAAATAAGTAAATTGTAAACAATTCAAATCCATTGTCAACAAAGACAGCTTAAATTCTGCAGACTGCTTATGTTTTGTTTTTCATCAGTCACTTTCCCCGTATGTACACTCACGTGAATCAGAGAACAAAAGAAAACACATCAATTGACGGGTGCTTTGCCAAGGACATTTCAAAGTCTGAAGAATTCAACAGATTGTAATTGTTGACAAGAGACTAGGATATATGTAAATTCTACAAATACATTCAAATATTCATTTAAAAGATTTCAATAAAGATTTCTAAGACAGAGATATTCTGACAGATATAATTTCACAACATTTTGCCCGAGTCACTGGCTAACAATTACTGGCTGATAGAATGTAAAAGAATTTTTGTATTATTACTCTTATTTTGTTTGTGTACATATACATATTTTTTCAGTATTTATTATTATTAATTGTTAATAAGACCATGTAATAAATAATAAACTAGTGATAGTCCTTTCAAATCGAAAAATTAGGTCGGGTTGATTCATTGTATTTATTTATTTATTTTCACCACATACAGATACAACGATGCTGCTTTCACTGTAATCTCGTTTGGGGAAAAATTACCGCCCGGCTGAACTGGGATTATTTTACCATTCATATCCATCGTGAATATGCTGGGAGGAAGATGCAATTGGAACTACCTACCCAATTTTTTTATTTTTATTTTATTATTTATTATTAGACAATTATTTAACCAATTATTGGATATAAAATATATAACAGAAATCAAGTCAGGCCTAATCCATTAGGTTGAGCAAGGACGATCACGTTAATTAATATTTTGTTGACATGGTCTGTTATTTGTTCACATTTTAGTATTAACCTTTTTCGGTAGTAAGTAAAATCCACTAAACAAAGCTAAACACACCATTCATATATGATTTAGACCCGTAGACTAGTTTGAAAATAAGGGATGGGATGGCTTAAAGAGATTGTATACAACACTATTAGTAATATGTCTATAAATGCATCCATACTTTATAAGAATGAAGAGATATTTATACAATAAAATAAATGTGAAAGTTTCAGTTTATTCTCGTCGTTAACGAGAAAATAGCGAACACGTTATCAGATTTGTTTGCATGTATTCAAATGTAGAAAATGGATCCATTCCAAATTTGTAATACATTTCTCACGTTTTACAGAATCTCAGATTGAATAATTTCTCTAGATGTTTGGTACGAGCAAATAACTTCACATAAAGTAAGTTTTTAGATTATGTTTTAGTAATCATGTAATCGGGTGTTATTTGCAAACGTGTACACTAACATTGCACATTTTTTTTTCCAATGGAACTCATTACACATTTGTCGCAATGATGTTTCAAAGTATATTTAGGTTTAACACCAGAGCAAGTGCAACATGTCTGGGATGGCGGGGGGGGGGGGGGGGGTTCATTCTCAAATACAGATCCCCAGTCTACGGGCCAGTGTTTACGATACTAATATGATTACATTTACAAATATTGTGCCATTTTCAGTGCAGTGCATACATTTATAATTACAATTACATTCAGACAAACTTTAAACACCAAATATATTTTTCTATATGACCAAACAAAAATGCGCACAACTTTTCCAGTGGCCAAGAAAAGCCAGTGCGGAATTTTACGAAAAACAAAATGAATTCTTGTGTTATCGCTGAAAGGTCGAAGCCTTTTTCATGATTCCTAGCTTTGAAAACTTCATTAAGTGAACTAACAAGACAAATATCTCAAGTTCATTCAGTGTTATGTATTTCTGATGATATAATGTACCGTGACAGACATAAAATTCCTTCAATTCAGTCAAGATAACTTCACATTTAAACTTCTATCTTAATGTCCAAAGTGATGAGAACATTAGTTTTTTTTTTTTAATATACGTGTCCCAAATGATTCGCTATTTTACCGTGAAGTATTTAGTAAGAAATGTATCAACCTTATTGTTAGTGACATTGTAAAACCACTGACATTGTAAAAACCACTGTTAAACAATCTATCGTAGGTGCCATTATTTTGAAGAGCAATGAATCCAGCTGCATCATCAATGCATTCATTTACTTAATTTCTCGTTATCCATATCCAATCTTTATCAATTATATAGCGTTGACCAAGGCTGTTATCGTACGGTATCTCCATCCCGTACCGATTTCTGGCCAGAGAAATTCAGCATACACTGTGCATTTCATTTCATATAATATACATAACACACATACATTGTACAGTACACGTACATGTACATCTATCCAACGAGTGGTCATTGTCTGTATTTACATAATTATACATGTACATACAGTGTGTATACATATGGATTCATGCACTGTGGGGAAAAATTACGCGACCAAACCGTTCCAATGCGCCTTGGTCAAGGCTATCAATTATATTGTTAATCTCAAAAGATTTAATTTTCCGAAATGGTGAAACAGTTTGTTAAGTCGTTTTTTTTTTTTTTAATATTAAAAATAAATAAATAAACTGAACTAGCTTTCAATATGAGATTTTCAAAACTAAGACTAAAATATTAAGTGTTTCCATTTATAATTATAAAAAGTAAGGTGGGTATAAATGGATACCCTTTTCAGCTCCTCTTATTATTATTTTTATTATTATTATTTGTAAACAAATAATTAGGGTAAAAAACACAAAACATAAGGCCTATAATAACATATGTTTTATTTATTTATAATTATTTATAAATAAATGATAAAGGTATAGGCGTGATGTGTTTGGTAATTGCGGGTAGACGGGAAACACAGATATTTATGTTTTTGACCGCCAAATAAAACTACTATTTTTTATTCTGTTTTTTCCAGTATGTTTCCAGTAATGTTAATTAGTGTACTTACATGTCTGTTTCACGCATTTTCATGCTGGATGCTTTGAGAGGATTGTGGTTGTTATGCCAGGTATGCCACACAATGCCTTTCCTATCCTGATACTGCCCATCTGGGTAATAAGGACCATTTAAGTCAGAATAGTAACAGTTATTAAACCACCAGCCTCCTCCTTCATAGATTTGTGCACAATTATCCCCATACGCATCATTGTCATTATCCTTTGTTGTGAAGTACATTCCCTTGTGAGCCCAAAGAGAGTCACCAGCAGTGCTGCTCACATCGTAGTCGCCATAATTCAGTGTGTACTTCTCACCAGTGATTTGGAAATCCGTGTATTTCGCGAATGCCGTATCGTCACTCCAATCTGTGAGATCTATGCGGAGGTCCCATGTCCCGTGTGATTTATCAGATGTCAGATTCACCAAGTTATCATTGCCTAACCAATGCTCCCCGCTTAGATCACCGAAGCCAGACTTATACTCACTCCAGTCACGATAAAAGTTAATATTACCGTCCTCTCTGCGCTGAAACACAATCCATCCGCCACCGTCAATGTCCATTTCACAATAGACTTTGAGACCACGGCAGAATCCGTCTGGATAGATCTTGTAGACACCACTTGTGCGGTAACCTGCCTCCATTAGCCCTTTACAACTTCTGTAGCGATCATAGGAGATATCAGGCAATGAGAAGAGAGGTGTATTTTCATTTTCATCGAAGTACACACTCTCTTGATCTTCAACGAATGATTCAGGATACTCAGCCCTTGAGGAGTTGTTTAACTCACACAGTTTATTGCATTTATAGAAGTTAAATGACTTACAGTCCTTATCCATGTTACAGTCTCGTCCGCACATGACGTAATAGGGTACAGTTTTCTTGGCATACGTGAAGTTTTTGAGTGCTCGGTTATCTGCAGGGAGATATTCGTTTGCAAGCCCACCACATTGACTTCCCAAGCTTACCGCTTGTGATATCAGTGGTACTATAAACACGAACATCATTTTGAAATGGAGTACGCACATCAAGAGTACTTGCTGCGTCATCTTCAATGTATTGTTTGTATATGGGTGAAAACGTTTCAATCTAAATCCAATTAAATAAGTAGAACTAACAGTTTTCATTCAATCAAGTATTTCGGTATCATCGGTCTACCAACTGTTTGATTGAAACACGACTATACTGCACACGGCGCAATGTAGAAATGTAACACAGCTTCGACCGATGAGTGTTTATATTGAATGTTTGTGAACCAAAGGATTGCATGCGTAAAGCACTGATTGGTCAAAGTGAAGTCACTGATGAAAGGTGATTTACATGTATCACCTGATTGGTTGACAGAAACTTGATTAGGCTCAGCTTTATCTGTTTTTTGGTTTCCTCAAAAAGATAAAATTATTCAATAATAGACAGTCCCAACCTGAATTGTTTTAATGTTTCGAGGAAACAAAATACAAATTTTGCCTTTATGAATTAATGCCTATATCTATGAATTTGTTTAGCACATAAAATGTTTGGATGAGTGATTTTACTGAAATATTAATGAAATAAATTAAATAGCCTAGTCCCGGCCTCCCCAATGCAGCTAACACAATTCAACAACAGTATCAGTCTATCGCCTAATTTGCATATCCAATATTTTTGCATATTGAAACCGTCCCCTCCCAGGGGCGAGAGACCAGTGGGTACGAGGTATACATAAACTACAGGAACATCCTGGGGACGATGTTGTCGTTCATCATACTGAACACTATTCAGCCCAACTTTCACATACGTGACCAATTCAAAAGTTAATCATTGCTATGGCATTATTCGTTTTGTGTTTATTTAAGTTTATTACTTGGTGACCCCCCAAAATAGCAGTTCTAATTTATTTCTCTTTAGAATGCCAGGAGTGTTCAATGATTGTAATGGTGTATTGGCTGAAGACAGTGTGAATCCAAGCTGTAGGGTAAATGAAAGGGGGAAACACGGTACAATCTGATAACTTGCCCGCTGGCTACACCGATCTGCCAACTAATGCACGACATGAATCCACGAATAAACCCACTAATTGTGCCTTTAAAGAGGATCTGATGATATTTATTTATTTATTTATTTATTTATTTATTTATTTATTTATTTATTTTTAGCCAACCAGTGAAATACATGTATGCGGTTATTGGAACCAGACCACATTTCCTATATACAAAGTATGGTGGCTAAGAGAGACCTCACAAATCAGGCAAATGTTTATACCCCTATGTGAAAAAGTCGTTTAACACATCACGGCAGAAATCCAATTGATCCTTGATCCAGCAATTAAAAATGCCGACGCGCATGTCTGAGATGACGCGTGCGGAGACCAAAAACCAGAGACTTGTTTAACCTGTTAAGCTTTTACCTCAAATAGTTCCACACAATAATTTCTGAGACTGATGTAACTAAAAGGATAGTTCTTCAGAAATGTATAGTTCAAGCTTCTTTGACAATCATCATCTTTTTGACTATTAATATTTTACATCAAGCTTTATATAAAACTCTAATCAAACTTGTCTTTACATTTAAGATTACCAATAGTGTACAATAGCTTTCATGGGTAAATGAAAGGGGTGAATACGGCAAAAGAAGGGTACACGGCAAGAAACGGGGGACGCCTAAATAATGAATGGTAACATAACATGTATGATGATATAAAGGAACACGTCCCCCTCCCCCCCCCCCCCGCCATCCACCAATGGTTTGAGACTCAAGAAACGGGAGGGACGCCTAAATAATGAATGGTAAAATAACATGTACGATGATATAAAGGAACACATCCCCCCGCCATCCACCAATGGTTTGAGAATCAAGAAACGGGAGGGACGCCTAAATAATGAATGGTAAAATAACATGTATGATGATATAAAGGGACACGTCCCCCTCCCCCCCGCCATCCACCAATGGTTTGAGACTCAAGAAACGGGAGGGACGCCTAAATAATGAATGGTAAAATAACATGTATGATGATATAAAGGGACACATCACCCTCTCCCACTCCCCCTCCCCCCCCATCCACCAATGGTTTGATCATCACAAAACAACAGGAAACATAATCTGTTGTCATAGGGAGAATTCAGGACGGTGCAGGCGGTACATACAAGAAGGAGCGGGTGGCAAAAGAATACTTTGGACACATTGTTTATTCTCCAATCAATTTTTGAAAATTTATATAGACATCTTCCAAATCTATATTCCCTTTCGAATTAATCAAATTGTTATTTTAATTTTGGGTGAAATTAATACCCTTGCATAAAAACTTCAAAACAATATTTAGGGGTTACAAAAGACGGTCCTAAATAAGGGCGTTATGTATCAAAACGCTAAAATATCATCATTTAATCCATTAAAACAAGTTTATATTATAAAACTATGAAATATGTACCCCACAAACAGAATTTAAAGAGAAAAATGTCCAATGCTTCATTGATGACTGCTCCGGTCGTTAGTTCTTTTGTTGAAATGATACACACCATGATGTACAACGGCTGTTTGATATAAGCCATTTAGCTTAATTATTTTACTGCAGTGAAAAGCGGAACCGTTTTAGGCTACTTCCGTTATAGCCATCATTAAACAGTCGTATGAGTGCACTCTTAAAACTAAAGTGTTGAATCAACGATATAAGAGTTCGGCGAGTGACAACACTTTATAAAGTTAAATTCAACTCAAAGAAATTGTTGAATAAACATGGACTCAAGTTAAGTCAAACTTTATCAATGTTAATTCAACTCTTTTAAAAGTTAAATCTAACTTTATAAAGAGTTGTCACTGACCGAACTCTTTAAAATGTTGATTCAACACTTTATTTTTTAAGAGTGTGGTTTACTGAACGAGGTTAAACTTTCAAATTAAACAGCGACAATCGTTTGAAAACTAACAATAAGCTACCGTTTCAGTAGGGCTGTCATACCTTTTGTAATTAATAGATGTTTTGCAAGCGGAAAACATATGACAGATTTAGTCCCTCCAGATAGTCCCAGCATATTATTTTTCAATCCCTGGCTCATGGACTCTCTGTACTCTCAATGCTTTCCGAGTGTATGTGACGTCTTAACAAGATAAACTTCTCTTTTCATACCATTGTAATTGATCGGGTCACTGAGTGGTCAACTTCCGGCCGTGTATACAAGAGTTAATGACTTGCGCGCAGGTGCGATTACGGTTGTGCGTGACAACGTAAAAGTGTGTAAGTTTTACTTATGTTATAAAAAAAATATTATACATTTGTTCAGTAGAATTTTACTATGAAAGTGTATAAAAGACATGATTTAATGTCAAGTCCCCCACGAGGCGCTGTGTCTCATTCAACGTCAAATTCAAGATGGAGAACACGAAGGTGAATAATGTCATAGCAGTGGGAGTATCGTCAACATTTTACTGATTGAGCAGTGGCGTACATGTAACTACGGTCCAATTTTCAACGGGGGAACTAGGGGGTGCACCTCTTTTTCTAGGGGGGAATGTCAATACTTGAATCCTGCATTCTCAAATAGGGACCTATTTTTTCAAAATTCTGAATGGGGGGGGGGAGGGCACCGGGGGGGGGGGGGCACGGGCCTTGGCTGGGGGCACCTTCCCCCGTGCGCCCCCCCCCATATTTACGCCACTGTGATTGAGGCGGTTGAAGGTAAACCATTGTTGAATATTATGTTATATTGTTCTTCAGTTAAGATTAAGCCTGAATCGTTTGTGGGATGAAATATCAGCGTATACCCGTTCAGACACAGTCATGTACCATACGTTATGCATTATGCGCCCAGCAACGACTGCTTCATACAAGTCATTGTGCAAGTATGTGCATGCATGTGTCGTGACCATTATGCGCTGTCAATCGGATACATAGTTTCGCCTTTCTCTCGGAACAACTAAGGCTTAACCTGAACTATATAAGGAGAAGACCAATACAATTATTAAAAACTCAACATTTGTTTAACCTTCAAATACCTCAACCAGGAATCCTTATTATATTTGTAACTGGGCCAGGTACAAAACAGAACTCCCATAGGCCTATTACCAAACAATAATGTAAGAAAAACAAAATACTCATTAAAAAGTAATACTTTATACAATTTACCTACAATAGAGGTAAACCATTTAGTCTTATATCTCACAAGAATGTAAAATTTTACCTAACCAACATTTACCTTCAAGTTAGGTAAATAAAATTACCTAATATCGCAGTAAAACGTTATACAACTGTTAGGTAACATTTTACCCAACGCCTGTTTAGTCAAGTTTTACTTAATTATTAGGAGGTTCACCGGGAACATCTAAAACAGGGTAAGATTTTTACACAACTTGTGTAATTTCTTCTCTGTTTGTAGTAATTTGACTGGAATCGCTTACAGGCGTGGTGGCCGCATGAAAACAAAGTGTGTCTTTCAGAAATTGATTACAGTGAATTATGTACCCAAGCTTCAGCGTTCAACATCGTGGGAATAAAAGCACGATAATGATGGGTACCAGACTCATTACATTGTCCCAAACAAACACTGGTCTCTTAATTTTCATGGTGTTTGGTGTCGATTCTTTAGAAATGGAATGACAATTTTTGAAAATTTTGCATTCAGGAGGCTCCGTATGGGTATTTGTGAGCTATTTCAGCGTATAAAGTTTGATTTTATGGAGTTCATGGAAACAATTTCTTAGTTCAGATGTGATGGTAATATCTTTCCCATATGTTCCTGTAGACGAAGCCAAATCAATATTTAGGTTTTGTTGTTGAAAATACAGTCTAGCCTTATAAACTATGACGAATTTATTTGGGAGTGAGGATGGGAGATGAATATGCAAATTCCCTCCAAATAAAAGATTAGGGCTGACATATGTCAGGTTGTCGAAATTATCTTTTGTTAAAATGCTGCTCATTAATGTTTTTAGTAATATATCGCCGTAGCTGTCAGACTAACACAAGTCGTAAATATTTATTTTTATGGCTTTTTCAAAAGAGTTGTGTTTAATGCATTTGATTACGCCTATGGTGAATTGGTTTGGGGACATTATATAGCGACATTTATTGTTTTATTAATGTTATCCTAGCAATTGGCTGCAGGCCGAAATATGGGGAAAAAACATTTTGCTACATCCATCGTGATTATTGGGAAATTGAATCAGGCGAGAGCAATGTACAACGGCGTGGGGTCGTGAGAATTATAAAGTGTTCTTAACTTGGTCAGGGGTTTTCTTTGTAAAAAAATAATGTATGCAACAAATACGTAAATTTGAAAGGATGATGCCAAATTCCAATTCTAAACGTTGTCCTAACCCTCTCCAGGCCAACCAACAACCTCTACCTGAGCAAAACATAAATATATCATTCAGGTTCGAAACATTAATTTGTATAAAAAACGAAAACTTTATTATTACGAAAGATTTGAGAAATTTCAAACCATTTTCAAATAATGTTGGGAAATTGTTGGAACATGAGATATCCATATATCTCGAGTATTTTTTCAGTTAACTTTGAACCTTGACATATGTATAAGGTTTTTTTTCGTTAGAATTTTATAAGTGACTCGTGACGCGGATTCGCACTGGACCTTCGTGACTCGGATTCGGACTCGACCCACATGACTCGGGACTCGGACTCCACACTGGGGACTCAGACTCAAGGTTTGAGGATGCCCATTTATCATGTTATCTGCTGTGAGGTTGTATAGATTTGTTTCACTGATTCCCTTAGTCAAGTTTTAAAATCTAGTGAGACAAATCCAATGGAAATTTCAAGCAAACATACAACAAAATTGTACTAATAAAATACAAACATCGTTGATTTATTTGCAGTCAGTTTAAAAAAAATATGGACTTCTTTTGGGACAAAACAAAAATAATAACGGCCATTGTGTTCATAATTATGTTTTGTAGCGGCGTATAACTTTGTTTCAGTAGGGGTGAAATGGGCGAATAGAACAGTGATTTATTTATCATCGTCATTAAATAAAATACTACCGTATATACCTGCAATACCAGTTTCAATCTGGAAGCTTACTACTCAGGACTATTAGGTTGATACTATAGTACAAATCCTCCTGAGAAATATTTCCAGGAGAAAATTTTATCTGAAGACCTCCATCATTCGCTGTTTTCTCAAAACCTGTACACCGAATTTGATGAATTGTTCACAGGGTGGTATAGTTTTATGTTTATTTTTAACACTAAATTGATGTATTCTTCCAAAATCCAATGACGTATCATGCCTTTAAAGTGTAATGTCTTGTTTGAACAGACAAACCAATAGACGACAATACATGTACATGCATGTTAATCTAAATCGTAAATCGTAAATCTGAATTCTGTAAATAATGAGTGTTTGTTTGAAATAACACACGAATGACAAGATATTATGATTGCGACCATTATGATTGATGACCATTGTTTCTTTGTTTCATGTTTTCGTGTAGAAAGCAAAATTGCAAGAATAAAGGAGAGTAAAAGGAATGTCTGAGAGCGGGGAGATGAAGGAAGGGAAGGAATAATTAATATATCAGAGTATAGGGCCTACAATACATCAATAAATCCATCATACACAAAATTAAGAAAATGAACCATCCAGAACACCAGCTGCTATTTCTTAATTGTTACGATAGGCCGGGGGGACATGTCAGATTTTTCTTATCTGACCCCTAACCTGTCACCCATTAGGTCTACTGCCCCCACCCAACGGAGAAAATCATCCCCTGACACACACCGTGTGACACACACCGTGTGACACACACCGTGTGACACACACAATAAGAAATTTAAAAAAAATATCTATTTTGTGTGTAAACATTTTGAAGGTTTATTTAGGCCTACTGTTTTACGAAGATAATGAAGGAACGTTTTTGAACTTAAAACTGTGGGTCCACGTCTTTGTTCTGTACCGTCGCTTACCGCAGGGTCTTTAATAGCATCACGGTGATAGCATTTAAAACTAGCCCGCCTTCCAGTTGATCCTGGCCGATTTCCGCACCTTTAAATATAGCCGGACTCTGGTTGTGCAAGCTTATGACTGGACCCTTCCAACCCCCTTTTCCCATCCCTTTTCTTCAAAATAAAATAACGCAGTTTCTATTTTCCGGGGCATAATTCCTTCAGAAGAAATTCTCTCCACTAAAATAACTTACAAAAATAAAGTGCCCTGAACTAGTTTATTATATATTGAGATGGACATACAGGTCTATAAAAGAAACACCTCATATTTTTTACCACCTGCCACTTCCAGCTCCCTCTCAACTTTAAAACTATTTGTACAATCATAATGGAAATCATTACAGGCCTGTTAAACTTAGTGAGTGCATACTGATAATCATGTTCGGCCATTTTATGTCTTAATCCCTGAATACAAGAGCTTTTGTTTGAGTGGACGCTCATTCAGAGTAACCAGACTATTTTTTGTATCTTTGAAGGGGCAACCTCGTTTTCAAATGCTAATGAAATATATGATCGGTTTCTTTATTCCTTTGCTGTGGAACTATCGGACAATTAGTGCATGAAACATAAGCCACAGTGTGGCTGTGAGAAATACAGTCATTTTCCAGTAATTTGTCAGTTATCTTGTGAATAAGGCGAATGGCCTGCATGATATGTGAAGGAACGTGCTCATGTGAACCCTCATTCGTTTACACTGCACTTCCAGCTCCAACTGCGTACACCAACTGCGTACACCACAGAGCAAGGACCAGACATGATCATACTTCCAACAGGATTGCGTACAATTTACACCATCCGTTCTGTACATGTACATGTACAGGTACAGCAGGTGGGTGCTAGTGTGGACGGGGGTTGGGGTTGACTCACACCTTCAAGGACTGTTTGCATTGCTCCATGGTCTAATGCACACAATGACTGACATAATTATGAACTGGACTCTTCTGTGGTCAGCCAATAACGTTAGCCAGTGATACGAGGTTTATCTAGCAGCAGCTGTGGTTGCAACTGATAGCAGTCAAGGTGCTAATAACCTCCAGTGTGACATTAGACTGGGCTCGTTTCCCTAATGTTGGAGTAAATGCAAATGGTTTACCACCAAATCTCGGTTATTAACTAAAATGTCTGGGTCCTTGTCAAATCTTACTTGATTATAAAGGTTATGAACGTTATGTAAATGCTCTTTCACATATTACTTTGATAACAGTTTCAGTTTCAGTTTCAGTTTATTTTTTCCACTCAATCAGAACACAACAAATTAAGATATAAGGCCAATAAAAAATAAAAAATCAGTTAAACAATAATACATGTAATTATAAACGAAGGGCCAATGTGACAAAGGTGATTAAGTGGTGGAGGTCTCCAAAAAGCAAGCTTGTCGAGTAGAGACCCCCAAAAATAATGTGTGTAGAAATTTAACTGAGCTAATACAACTGTAATACAACTAGATGCATAAATTACACACACAGAGAAATATATTAATGTTACCTACACATAAACAAGACAGGACAAACACTAATGAGACAAGGCAGCATGGTGTAACTACACAGCAGTAATATATAATGAAAGATCGGGAGGGCATTATTAATATAAGAGTAAGGAGTAACTTAAACAAATAATTAAAATTAGCTGAAATTAAATGTTACAGTATTTTTCCAACAAGCTATACTTAAGCTTCTTTTAAATACGGGGCAAGTTTTAAGACTTTTGAGGTTAATGCCTAAAGAATTCCAAAACTTAGGTCCCTGATAACTGACAGTTTTAAGAGCTTGAGAGGTACGCACATATGGAATATGAAAGTCATCAGAATGTCTAGTTTGATGAAAATGAATTTGAGTATTTAAAGTAAACATACTCTGAAACGAGATTGGTAAATCATGTGAAATAAATTGATACATGAAAATACCAAGTTGAAGCAAATAAATATCATTAAGTTTAAGAGTCTTATGATTAAAAATAGAAAATTGGAATGCGCCCGAAAATCAACTCGATCAATAATTCTGAGGACCCTTTTGCAAAATATGGATTCTATTTAACAGGTTGGCACTAGTATTACCCCAGGCAAGAATACCATATGATAGATAAGGCAAAATTAATGCATTATAAATATTAAACAATATTCCAGAAGGAAAAAATGTTTTAATTTGTTAATAATTCCTATATTTCTGGATAACAGTTTACATAAATAGTTCACATGATGATTCCAAGATAATTTAGAATCAACATATAAACCTAAAACTTTATACAGTCAACTTGATTAATAGATATATTATCAAATAAAACATCACAAGGAAGCAACTTGGCCGTATTACTAAATAACATTAAATTAGTTTTTTTATATTGAGAGAAAGTTTATTTGCTTTAATCCAGTTGGAGATATGAACGAGCTCTGAATTAGCAATATCTACAAGGATATCAAGATTTCTATGAGAACAGAATAAACTGGAATCATCTGCAAAAAGAATGAAAGAAAAAATGTTTGATGATTTAACAAAATCATTTATATAAATTGAAAAAAGAAGAGGACCCAGCAGCGAACCCTGGGGAACTCCACAAGGTACTTTTTAAGAGAAGACTTCATGCCATCCAGACAGACATATTGTTGTCGGTTAGAAAGATAATTCCTGAACCACTCCAACGCAATACCTCTTATACCATAATAAGAAAGTTTGGATAAAAGAATTGCATGGTCAATGGTATCAAAAGCCTTGGAGAAGTCCAGGAAGATTCCCACGGTATGAAGAGACTGTTCAATACCAGCATTAATTTGATTAATCATCTGTAAAATGGCATGAGTAGTAGAATGTTTAGCCCTGAATCCAAACTGAGAATCAGATAAAATAATGTGTTTATGCAGGAATTGAGAAGTACGAATATACACTATACGTTCAAGAATTTTCGAAAAGGAGCTTAAAATAGAGATTGGTCTATAGTTGTTAACTAACTGAGGATCACCGCTTTTAAAAATAGGAATGACACTAGCAATCTTCATGGAGTCAGGGATTCTGCCGGTAGAGAGGGATAAATTCATAATGAAGGTTAAAGGTTTGGAGATCACATCGATGACTTCTTTAATAAGAGGGCAATTTACAAAATCATGACCCGAACTTTTCTTATTGGGTAAATTGAAAACTATAGAGGAAAGCTCATGTTCAGTAACTGGGTTGAAGAAAATAGAATGTGAATTATCATCAGGGAGGTAATCTTGAAAATGGGAAGTGCAATCAGGAATTTTATTAGCAAGATTGGGTCCAATGTTAACAAAAAAATTATTATAATGTTCAGCAATTAATCGAGGATCATTTATAGTCTGATTATTAATATTAATGGTAGAAGTTTTTGAGGGAGTATTACTTTTCAAAGCACTGTTGATAACCTTCCAGGTATTTTTAATACTGCTTTTTTCCTTCTCGAATTGCTGTGAGTAATAATTTTGTTTGGCGGATCGTAAAATTGAGGTAAGATAATTTCTGTAACGTGTGTGTTTTAAACGATTTGACTCGGTGGGGAAATAAAGATATTTATGATAAAGCCTATTTTTGTGATTAATAGACTTCAACAGGGAAGTGGTAATCCACTGAGACCGAGGTTGAGACTTTCTATTGGCGTGCTTCATCCTAACAAGGGGGATATTCTTATCATATGAATGATTAAAAATATCCATAAAATTATTAAAAGAAATATTTGGGTCATCGGTGCTGAAAACCACAGACCAGTCCAAGGAATTCAACTCAGATTTGAACTGACGCAAATTGTCACTGGAAAGTTTACGAAAACATTTTTGTGTGTGATGAGGAGACTTTCTAGGGGTAAAAGGAAAAGAGGTAAAAATAGGAAAATGATCAGATATATCACAAACTAAAATTCCAGAATTAGGAGGGGGAAGAATATTGGTAAAAATGTTGTCAATAAGGGTGGCAGAAGTACTAGTAATTCTAGTAGGTTTGTTAATAAGAGGAATGCAAGAATAAGCAAATACAGTATCCAAGAATTCCCGAGGCTGGTCGTGGCGATCAACTTCAAGGAGATTAATATTAAAGTCTCCTGAGATAAGACATAACTTATTCTCAGATGAAATTAAGACTTGAAGGTCCTGAAAAGTTGATAAAAAGTCATTAAATGAAGCGGAGGGTGGTTTATAAACAACACCTGCAATAATATTCTTATTACCAGGGTTCTTAATTTCAATAAAAATTGATTCAAAAGAGTCTGTAGAATGAGATAAGTCATGACGAACTACATACTGGAGATTAAATGAAATGTACAATGCAACTCCACCCCCCACTCTTTCTGCTCGACTGTTTGTCTCAAGATTGTAGCCTGGAATAGTATAAATATTGAAAGGCATATTAGAATTCTTTAGCCAAGTTTCTGAGAGACCAACAATAGAGAAGTCAGCATGAAGAGATTGTAAGTAAATTTGCATTTGGTCAAAATGTCTGGGAAGACTTCTGATGTTCATATGAAGAAAAAGAAAATCTTAAAGGATCATTAAGATTAAAAGAAGTTTGTAAATTGGTTTCTGTAAAATAATCGCAAGAGTGTTGATTGTAATTCAAATTATTGGGGTCAATCACAGGATTAAGTGCTTCAGACACATTATTAGGAATATCTAAGATAAGCCGATCAGATCTAACTGGTTTGTAAGAATTCATATCTAAAAAGACAGAAGACAATTCATTAGAATCTAAAGAATTAAAAGGCAAATTCACATTAAGACAGGAATGGCAAAACCATGACTCATCACTGAGAGCTAATTGTTGGTACTCTGTAAATGATAGATTTGTACACATCAGGTGAATCCAATTATTGCAAGAGTCACAAAATATCCCATGCTGGTTGTCTCTAACAGTTAATTTACAAGAAATACATGGATAAGACACGGACATAACACAAACACTGACAAAACGAGGTGTATAATGAAAATATAGAAATAAAGCGAAAGATTTAATTGAAGGGGTAAAATGAACACAAAAAAAGTGTCAAGGATAGCAATAGTTAAAGTAAAACAAATGTATTACGTCATAAGGTAGTTTTAAATTTGAATGCAACAAATTAGATTGTCGCGTAACCACGACCATGACATATTCCTACAAACACAATGTAAGTGATGGATGTACATGCTATATACATGTATGTAGGTAGGCCGGGGAAGTGTTGATCAGCAAGTACAACTAAATATTTATTTTGCCCGAGGAAAACACAATATATTCTAAACTAATTAATTAAAATAGGAGGGGAGATATTGGAATCAACGAGAAGGAAAAACATCAAAATTGAACAACGTGACACGATCAACCTACCTACTTAGAAGGTAAGTGGAATGTGAATAAGTACCCATCCTCCATGCACTATGATCCGACTACGGGAATGAATAATGATGACGGTATGTCGAAAGAGGGCGCTCATTAATAGAAGAAAAAAAACATGAAAATTCAACGATATAGATACATACAATTAATGAAGACAAGGTATATGATATATGACAATCCGTTAATCTGTTTGGGTGGCAGTCATGAGAATTATGAAGGTATTTATTTATTTATTTATTATTATTATTTTTTTATTCACACCACAAACAATAAATTGGTGAAATAAGACATTCCAACACAAACTTCGCCTGCTCACCTGCCGACCCACAACAAACAGAGCGCCGGATGGTCATAAATTTCAGTGGCATTTGTTCAGTTTCTGAAGGTCCACCTTGGATCCCACAATTACACGGGTGCCATCTTTCTGTCGGATCTCTAACCGGCCGTCTTGGGTCCATACCTTGTCAGTTTCTGGGTGACGCTTCGCTGCATTCAGCCAGCCTTGACGTTCTTGGGTGAGGCTCTCGTGGACGTAGATATTGGAGCCCTTGAATTTGGCTCTGAGACGGTAGAATGCAGCCCGCGAGTTATAGTCAACGAACTTGACGACTAGCGGCCTTGCTCGAGGCTTGCCTGATTTGTCCAAGGGATCCGATGCGGTGTGAGCGGTCGATGGCTTCAGGGCGCAGATCGATTCCAAGGTGCTGCTTTGCCGCTTCAGTGATCTTTTTATCCGTGTCCTCTGGTTGGGGTGATTCGGCAATTCCATGAACAATAAGGCAGTTACGCCTGGAGTATTGTTCTTGTGCAGAAAGCCGTTCATCAAGATGGCGGACCTCTTTCTCAAGAATGGCGATCTTCTCATCCCTACTCTGCAGTTCTAACTCCAAGGCCTTGTAGATGTCTTGGGAAATAGATTCTGCGATTGCATCCGACAGGGCTGGGATGAGTATGTCCAGAATGACCTTGGATCTCAAGGCTTCGGTGATAGCTGCTGTCAAGGCAATAGGGTCTATTGCGGAGGATTCACCAGAGCTAGATACAACCGTTGATGCTTGCCTTTTTGGAGGCATATTTACAGAAGGATCGAAGTTCACAAGAAAACCAGAACGACCACAAAAGGACCCGAAGAGTCTTGGCTCACTTATGACCAAGTTCCTGGCTTAGAACCCGAATATCCAACATTAGATGTTACATTCAATATAAAATAGGTACGTTTATGGGAGCTACCACGTGACACGTCCGTACACTTTCGCTACATAACTAACAGTGCTTCATCTTAAACTAGGACACCGATTCCATGCCTTGTTGAAAGTCTACCCTGGTCGTGACGAAACTGTCCATTTACTGTTAACCAGTTCGCGTCGGGAATAAAAAAGTTTTTCTGGGCCCCTGTGTGGGTTTCTTTTCCCCACACAAACACGTTAATGCAAGCTTCCACAGCGCGTGGCCACGTCTACCGAGCATGTCCACTACAAATAATCATTAAATATGCCTATATCGCCTAATCCTGGTACACAATTCTTTAAAATCAAGTAGAAACATGGTTCCAAATTTCACCGTGGATGATTGATTCAAGTCTATTTATTTATTTCGATGCACTTTGACACTTCATTTTCTTTTAGACCATGGGATGTACTACCAAAATGTCTCTAGAAAGTGAGTTTTGTTCTCTTCACCGTAGTAGTCGATGAAACTCACCCAGATCTTTAGGACATCCTGAATAACATGGGATGTACTACCAAAATGTCTCTAGAAAGTGAGTATTGTGCTCTTCACCGTGGTAGTCGATGAAACTCACCCAAATTGATCTTTAGGACATCCCGTGAATAACATTTTGGCTACGGGGTTTGTACACATGGGTTGATTCTACAATACGATGTTATTTGTTTTCGTATGTTTGAATCGTTTGAGAATCGTTGCACACATTTAATGGAAGGGCATTAACTTGATTCATTACATCCTTTGCATTTATCCACATACAAATTGTCTCAAATGTCTAGGGGACAAACAATGAAATTTGTGAGTACAATGATTACAGTTCATGCGTTTTAAGTTTATTTCAATATATCGTAAATACTAAACAAAGAACTCAGTGTCCCAATAATTATCAATATACATGTAGCCGGGGGTCCACACAGGGGGTTCCCTGTGTTTGTTTTCATCGAACACTTCATTGCAATTTTGTACTATTGTAGTAATATCTGTACAGATAATACTGCAAACAATAATGTCAATTTCGAACAATAACAAACACCTCATCAGTCTCCTGCCACCTACTGTCGATCCCAAAAAAAACGTCCCACTCACAGTCTCAACATCTACCTACCCGTCCTGTCGATCGGGTCTTGCCTAAAATAACGTTTGGACGAGTTAGTACTACTTGGACGCCTAAGGAACACACAATGCAACTTTTGTACACAGTGACTACAATTAATGCGCCTTTTCAGTTTATTTCAATATATCATAAATTTCTCATGAGGACGATCAGAGCATACTGATCGAAACGTCGAGTTGTAACCTCCAGTTCTTTTCAGAACTAATTACTACTCAATTCAGAATTTCACATGGTGTCACCGCAATTAGTCTTACCTATATCATAACTTTCTTAACACTAAACAAAGAACTTGGCACGTCAGTGCCCAATATTATCAATACATCCGAAACCCATGTCAGCGTTTTCAAAAGCTTAACCTCTAGTTTTTACATTTATAACTGTTACCACACAAACATTACAAAGAGATGATGTTTACTTGTTATAAAAGCCAAAACAGACGACACAGAGGTCAGAGTGGAATCCACTCCCTGAAAATCACCCAAGAAACTTAATTGTAAAATGGCTAACTACATTTATTCTCATATTTCTAAAACCTGTGTGTTCCCTTTTTGTATTGTAGTCGTGGTCACGTGTCCATCCTACCCTCCTAACATGAATCTGCACCTGAGAATCAGTGTTGTAGTCAAGACCACATTGAAAAAAGATATAGTCCTTTCTCAATGGTACAATATAAACTGCAGGTATTATGCAGTCACTGGCTTATTACTTCTATTTATATGCAGTAACTATTGGATTATAGTGCCCTGTTAGGCCAGTGCATGCTCGTAGGGTATTATTTTCAGTCACTGAGTTCTTCCTGATTAGAGCAGACTCGACTGGGATTAGGAAGCCGTTAAATCTCATCATTTGACACAGTGCAGTACATTATGCACACATAATACACAGTGTAGTGCATTATGCACACACAATACACATAAACCCTAATACATTAGCCTGTCTACTGTACGAAACAGTTCGAAATGCACATCAGTATACACATGCCACGACTGTTATTGATCTCGCTGTACAGTGCAAATGTACTATTAAGTGTTTAACTTCCGGGACAGCGCACCGAATATGTGTGCCGAATATCTCGGGCCAGAAATCGGTACGGGATGGGGATATCGTGGTAAGTGCGCACTACGGCAACAGCCTTCGTCAAGGTATATGGCCAAGGCTACGTGTGTGCTGAATTTCTCGGGCCAGAAATCGCACTCACCTTGCGATTAAATTCCATAGTTGTGTCATTGATGAGAATCTTCCACTTCGGTCGTAGACCTTCTAGACATATCCTTAAAGACGCTCACAATACGATAAGGAACATGCTCTTCATAAGGCAAGAACGTAAAGATTGCAATTGAAATCTCCACACACATCAGTTATTCCAATACAGCTTCATACATCACATGTACAGATCACCTGTATACATAATGTTTGTAGTAAGATGGGGCTACAGTATAATAGAGATCAGTGGGCTAGACTCCAGACGACTAATGACTTCATACAAGACTGGCAGGGTGCTGACTAACAATGTAAATACGATCGATAGTTGAGTAACTGGTCGATAACTTAACAGTACTATTGTCAAAGGATTGAGTATTACCGGTACGTTAGATGATGACAGAAAGGCCTGGTCAGTTTTTTTTTAGTCTGCCGTCCTGTCCCGTTGGCTGTTCTATGCCTGTCCTAATTATGGATAGCATAATAATACTAATAACAATAAAGATTTGTAGCGCGCACATATCCACCCTGCTGGGCGCTCAAGGCGCGGAAACAAAGAAAAAACATAAATACAAACAATATACAATGATAGCATAGAAAAAAAAATTATGGACCGAGATATATGTACAATGCAATTAATAGGCCTACATCATCTTTGAAGAATTATGACATAAGATGAGTTTTAAGCAGCGACTTAAATCTAGTTATACTATGACAAGATTTGAGTTTAGTTGGAAGATGATTCCAGAGTCTCGGAGCCGCGACAGAAAAATACCTATCACCCCAGTTCCGTTTTGAAGTTGGTTCCTTTAGGAGTGACATGTTGCTGGAGGGCAAATTGCGTGAATGTTGAGATACGAGTTGTGTGATAAGGTTCTTTTCAGAAACTGTAACTCAGCTTCGCGATACTTGAGATAAACACACGGTGTTACCGCAAACCGAAACGATATCGATATTCCACCATGCAAAGAGAAAAAATTGCCATTTTATAATTTAATTTCTTGGGTGATTTTCAAAAGGGAATGGATTCCACTCTGACCCCTGTGTCGTCTGTTTTATAGGCTTTACTAACAAGTAAACATCTTTGAAATATCTCTTTGAAATGTTTGTGTGGCAACAATTATAAATGTAAAAGAAAACGATGAAAATGTGCTGAAAAGAAGAATAAAGTGTATGGGAATACTTCATATGGGAATACTTCATATGGGAATACTTCATATGGGAATACTTCATATGGGAATACTTCATATGGGAATACTTCATATGGGAATACTTCATATGGGAATACTTCATATGGGAATACTTCATATGGGAATACTTCATATGGGAATACTTCATACAAAGAAGAAATTGTGTGTACATGGACCTTATTTTTCTGACATGTGTTAAGAATAATAAACCTTGGGTGATTTTCAAAAGAAAGAGTGGATTCCTCTTTGATCCCCATGTTGTCTGTTCAGTTATATGATTTAATAACACGTCTGTATTATAACTAGCATATAGTATATATAAAACAT
This sequence comes from Zoroaster sp. YZ-2022, assembly GCA_029582265.1. NCBI lineage: Eukaryota > Metazoa > Echinodermata > Asteroidea > Forcipulatida > Zoroasteridae > Zoroaster > Zoroaster sp. YZ-2022. The sequence continues at coordinate 9,874,127 of CM055816.1, forward strand.
AATTATATTCAATTGAATGAAACCCTATTCGCCCCAACCAAATTTTTGAGACGAAGTTACTCTCAAACGTGTCACCTTTGCAAGGGGGCACAGCCAAAATGGGCAGGATGTCCGAAATATCACCGTTGTGAGAGTTCCATCGACTACCACGGTGAAAAGCACGAAACTCACTCTAGCACTGGCGTAAATCCGTGATGAAAAATGGGGGGGGGGGGTGATTTTGAAATTTGAGTGCACGGTATAGCTTGAAGTTCTGCAGTCGGCAACTATTCAGAATCTTGTGTCTACAGGACAGATTACAACTAGGCCTATATATTTTTTCAACGCATGAACAATTCTGGGGAGATGATCCTATGGACCATCCCCCGGTCCAAAACGTGGGGGACGTATCCCCATCCCCCGGGATTTACGCCCGTGCACTCTAGAGACATTTAGGTAGTACGTCCCATGGTCTAATGTAGACCTTCATCACACTGTATCCACCCATCTTTGTCAGGTTACTACCAATGTACACAAGGGACCAGACTGGTTTCCTTCGAGCCTTACATGTATTTGTATTGAAGAACACAAACATAGTTGTACTTTGATAAAGATATATTAATGGCTACCATGCGACAGAAAAACATCGCGGTAAAGTTTCCTAGCCTATGTAATTGCCTAGGAGTTTTTTATAAGTGGAAATTTATTCCCTAATTCGTCCATCTTCAATCCCTTCATATCCCCCCCCCCCCAAAAAAAAACAAAAACATTGTATAGTGTATGTATAAACCAAGACACAAAGTCGCAATCAGCTCGTGAACATGAACTTGACAGATCCTGGGTGCCCGATGGGAGGAGGGGGGAGGGGACATCAAACGATGTGCTAAACAAAAACATACAAGTCGTCCCATGAGACCCATACATACCCCAGACACAGTCACCGTGACATCATCGCTGTGACTGGCTATAAGTTCACGCGCAGTTGATGATCATTGCCTGCTGTGCATGTTCACGACTTGTGCGTGATGATCGACTGCACTAGTACTACAAATCGAAATGCTAATACTGACCACAGAGTTGATCTGACACCATGACCCCATTTGAACTTAGCGCATTGGAAAGTTATGCAGTTTACGTTATGCATAGCATCCGCCATGCTTATGGCAGTTGTACATGTACGTGACTACCTCGTAGTACATGTACATGTACATTACTCTAGTGCAGTATTATACAGGTACAGCTCCATGTATTAGTACTTTATAGTATAGTGGATATACGACGAGAACCACCACTGCTATAACAGCTGTTAGGCTGTATCCAAGGTCAAATACACTCGACTCTCTCTGTATGGTCCTAACCACACATGTACAAAAAAGGTGTGATTTTTAATCTGCTAATTAATACAATCTAAAATGTTGTGATTAGTTAAGCTATTGTGAGGTCGGTAACTTTGATGAAATTTAAATTTTATGAATTTTTTGTTTAAAATTAAAAAAATGTTTCTAAACTTTCATGAAAGTGAGCCATCCCAGAATAACAGATTTTAAACAGCGGATCGAAAATCGCCTTAGAATGGCCCTAGAGTGTGGCCATGAGCTAATAATAGCAGTACAAGTACGGCATATATACATCATAAGTAAACACAGACTTAAAATTTGAGTACACAACATTTGAAAAAAGCATGAACAATTCTAGACTTAGTTCGACTGACTCTGACAACACACTGTAGACTACAACGTAGTGTACTCACCAACTTGCTCCGTACTCTTCGGAGTGTTCAGTCCGTCTTTTTTTCCTGATATATTCCCAGCTTTGCCCGTAAGTTAGAACATGGGTTAGAAGTCATCCTAGAATTTTCAAACCGGAAGAAACCTTTTACAAAAATTGTGCCAGCGTAAAAACAGAATGAAAGGCTTACAGTTACACTACGGAAGGTCGACAGTGCCTGCTGGTGGCGCGTGTCAAACGATCAACCATGTACATGTCAAACGAATCGTTTGATTGGCTAGCACATAGCTATCCTTATGAATATTCATATTTCCAGATGTTGTCCGGGGATTTCCCTTTTAAAGTGACATCAATATTGACCCTGTTTTCGTATTCCATGTACATGTACATTGTACATGGCAGACGTATTGAATTACCCAGTAGCTTAAGGTTGGAATATGGCACTAGTTTGACCGTGGCTTGAACCCAGACCAGCTGTAATTGCGGCAGTCAATTAACGTGTACTGATCAAAGTTGACCTAGATTGTTTCGCTCACAGTGGAGTTCCAAATAAAGTTGCGAAATAGGTGGCGCTGTTTGGAAGTTTATAATTTGTATACACTCAAGTTGTCACCCCATGGCAAATTATGATCAATTAATTGTTATTATGTTATATTGGTATTTTCTGTGCATTATATTACGGAGAGAAGTGTAAGTTTAACTGGAAATGATATCACATACCAGTGTGTATTTTTATAACCAAACTTTCTCTATACAACTGTCATCAGACGCATTTTAAGTTAAAACCAAAGTTGTTGAGCTGTAATATTTTCAGACGGTTATTTAGGGACTACATGTCAGAATGACTGATAAGATGGGGCTTATCCCTAACCATGCTTAAATTCAACAAGAACTTTAACATTATAATGGATGATATTGCCCACAGTAGTAAACAAAAGAAACATAATTGTTCTAGCTGATAGATTTAGTTGCGACCAGCAGCAGCAGGCGAGGTGGGATTTTTGTTGCATCTATAGCAAGGCTTATTTCAAACATCAATTAGCCAAAACATTTTAGAAAATATTAATATTTCTTACACATCCATATCCCTTGTCAACCGAATCATTCCATTCCATCCTATAGGTGTAATTACTTTTATTAAATTAATAAACCGAAGCCATCTTTGCTTTTCTGTACACAAGTCTATGAGAATCAGAATGAGGCACATGTACAACTGACCCAGTAGACAGGTTCCTTACAATGTGATGGCTCCAGTCATAACAGTACCGCCTGTAGATACGTGACTATGACAGAAGCATGTGAGGAAAATAACAATACAAAATGGCCAATAATGGTTCCATTGGGGATAAAACAACAATTGAATAATTGGCGCCCTCAACGACGTGGTTCAGCCTATTGTCGCGAATTTTATAGGTTTATTAGCATGTCTTCAAACTGACAAACCCAACATAATACTGTTTGTAGCCTGACAAAAACAGGTCGGAAAGTTTGAACCAATTGGCCAGATAACTGAATTTAGAAGGTTATACCAAATTAACCTGACAGGTGTTAAGGACAGCCCCTGTTTATAAGAAGGAATTAATATCTAATTAATCACCGATTGCCGGTCATTTATAGCTAGTGTAGTTGCCCAGTATAGTGACAGAGACGTTCGCCTTGGACCGAGATCGATTTGGAGGTAGATTTTGTTTCATTGTTTGTGAAGTTTTTTTCTTCACTTTGTTGTTAAAAAATTAAGTCAGAGGTAACACTGGTTGGCATAACAGTAATTCACGGCTGTGGATGTTTTTTCTAAAGAAAATAATAAAAATAGAGTCCAAAATCTGTTTTGCATGTGCATCTGCATACTTTGTATCTGGTCTGAAAAAAAAAATCAAACAGGTACCACACTGGGGTGGGGGGGGGAGAGGGGAAAACCACCTAATCATCACCCATCCCCCATGTTTTACCGAGCCTACGCCTACCCCGTTTTGCCTCCCTACCTAGATCCGGGTACTGTTTTACAGTGAGAGATGCTGATAACTGATGAAATGACGACGGCGATAGAGAGCGATCTTTCTCCTTGTTCACCGTCTTCTCGTCTCAACCTATTCTCGGGACAAATATTTGTTTAAACGTAATATACAAGGGAGTGTGGACGAGACATGCGCAGATCCATTGCATTGTACATTTATATTTTGAGGAATATGCAAATATATGTATTTTTTCAGACCTAAACAAACGTTTGGGGGTTATTATACAGCCCCCCCCCCCATATAAACCGCAGGGCAGGGGATGGTAGGAAATCGTTGTGTATGGAGCTGGAGAAAGAGGCAAAGCGCCCTCATAATTATGCTCCAACACTGGTTTTAACACTGCTGGTTCCTAAATAGGGCACGAAGGATATAATGGTCAGACCATGTAGAAACACCTTGTAACCACATTGGACTTTTTGAGGTGTGGCAGACATTATTATAGGAGGGTGCTTTTCAGAATGGGTAAGTGGAAAAGAGTTTACCCACTCTAAACAGCGCCCTCTATTTGTGCCTGTCGTACATCGTCAAAATTATGATGTATTTGTTGGCTCGGAATGCATAGGAAGGGAGGGGAGGACGTAGACAACCCTTGATATGTATTGGGTTATTGACATTTGATCTCCACCCCCCTCCCCCGCCTCTATAATCTAACTTCACCCCTTTCCCCTTCCTCACCTCCCCTCCCATATCCAACGCCTCTCCCTCTCCAGCATCAAGTCTAAATCTTAGTGCAAAATTACTCTGGTGCACTGAATTTGATACTGGAAATGAAAAGGATTCGTTAAAAACAGTGTCCCTTTGTAATTTTATGTTAGATGTCCCTTCAATAATGTCAAAGAGAGGTTTAGTTATCTATAGTCTCTGTAAACCTCCTGTCGCCGTTTGTCCTCATCTGTCAGGTCACGTGGTCAAGTTTAGAAGACTTCGTTATACACAAACTCAGAAATGAAAGAAAACATATGTATTCTGTTCCTATCACTCAGTTTATTTCATAATATTCGAACCATGTTTTTTCAACAATATTACTGATTTTAATTAAGGCTATCCAACATTTTCGACATACCTCTAACCTCCCTTGAAATGGCGCGTTTATTGTTATTCAACATTTTCAAGAAAACACTAAAAAATTATCCAAAAACGCCCATTATTCTCCTTTGAAAATGTCTTAAATTGTAGATGACCTCTGACAGCTAATTAATAACATCAACGCGTTATGTACAGGCAATTTTCTTTTAATTTCAACGATTGTTCTGAAAGACTGATATTCCGTCAACAATGATTGGTTTATAATAACTAATGTGGCAGAAAAAGCGTCTAGAACAACAAAATGGTTAGTAACTTTGTCCAAAATTGTTGGGTGTTTATTTTTAGATATTGGTTTTGGTCAGCCGGTTAGCAAATTTCTAAATGGTTAGTGCAGGTTTTTTTCATTTTAATTTATGCAAAAACCAAATGATATGTTTCATTATATTTTTTGTCTTTGATAGAAATCTAAAAACAGCAAAAACAAATAAATAAATAAAAAGATTAAGGCCTAAACATTTAAGTATTATTGTGGTGTTTGTAAAAGTAAGTTTTTTCTTCATTCATAAAGTCACTAGTGACTTTTCCAAAAATGTTTCATGACATCATCACAGATCACAGCGCCCCCACCTCAGAAATTGAACCAAACTATTAATGTTATTTTGTCATGATCATGAAGAAGAATAATTGTGTCATTATGGACAGTAATCGATAGTTTAGTGTTGATGTTTCCAGATACTTAATGCTAGCTCATAGTGTACAATCCTTCTTGACTTATTTTTACACCAGTAAAAGTTTATTATTGTTATACTTTTAGACTTTCTATTCACAGCTCTGAGACCGAGTGGTGCTGATGATGGCTGTATGGGCAATGTGCCCAGGAAGTGTTTGAGGATCACGTGTCTCTTTCTGCGCATCGTGATTGGATATATTTGCATCATAACAAATTTATATTGTTCTTATTGGCTATTCGATTGCTCATGAATATATGTTCACCATGTTACATTTCATTGTTGTACCTTGTCTGTACGAACGTAGGCGCTCTGTAAACTACGAAAATGGACTTTATAATAATCTGTAAATGTATGTGTACAGTCAAAACATAGTTGCGGAGGTCAAAGAACCTTAAAGCTTAACAAATCGTTAGATCTTAACATATAGTTCCAGGTAACGTTGTGACGTCATGGTGAAGTCATCTAATGAATTATGACGTAATTAATTATAATAAAACAATATATTTTATATCTTGATTCATTCATAATCATACAGAACATGGAGGACTCGACATTTGATACAAAGACATAATAATAATAATAATAATGTGTGGATTTATATAGCGCACGTATCCACCAACTAAGTGGTGCTCAAGGCGCATTATATTATTATCCCTGCTCATAAGGCTCATAAGGCTCATAAATCATTCCTGAAACCATCTCAGCTCCCTGGGGAGTATACAGCTCAATTGCTGCCATTTCTAGCGCATATAGAGCAAACCAACTCTGCCTTCACAGGTACCCATTTAACCCCTGGGTGGAGAGAAGCAATTATGATTAAGTGTCTTGCTCAAGGACACAAGTGTCACGGCCGTGATTCGAACCCACATTCTGTTGCTAACACCAGAACTTGAATCCGGTAAGCTAGACCGCTCGGCCACGACACCTCACGACATGACCTTATTGACTCTTACTTCCGGTCCAAACTGGGAGATCAAGTTTTAAAAAAGTCACCTATTGCTATCTTGAGAAAACATTAGACAGAATTTACCAAATTTGGCACAATTGACACCCATATTATGAGGAAAAATTTCTGAAGTATGAATGACGTCACATGATTGAACCGGAACTTACGGTTAAAATAATTTAAAATTATATGGGATGACTGGACAGGAAGTTAATGTATTCAGTATAACACAATATGTGGTATTTTAATTATATATTATGAAAACTCATATCTCCTGAAGTAACTCTTGTCTTTTAACAAATTTAGGTGATGACGTCATCACGTACATATGATGCACACTCGAACACCTCGAGTTTGTTGTTAACAAACTCAATACCTCTAGTTGCATGAGTGCAGTGTAAGTTTAACTGGACTTGATATGATTATTAGTGTATATAATGACCAAACTTTCTCCACAACTGTCAGCAGACGCATGATCATAAGTTAAAACCAAAGTTGTTGAGCTGTAATATTTTCATGCAGTTTTAAGGACTAGATGTCAGAACGACTGATAAGATGGGGCTTATCCCTAACCATGCTTAAATTCAACAATAACTTTAACATTATAATGGATCATATTGCCCACAGTAGTAAACAAAAGAAACATAATTGTTCTAGCTGATAGATTTAGTTGCGACCAGCAGCACCAGGCTTAACACTTTTCTGACGTGGGATTTTTGTTGCATCCACATCAAGGCTTATATGAACCCATTAAAACATCAATTAGCCAAAACATCAAAAGGGTGTGGGTTCGAGCCCCGGTCGTGACACTTGTGTCCTTGAGCAAGGTACTTAACCATAATTGCTTCGTCCTTCGGATGGGACGTAAAGCCGTAGGTCCCGTGTGTTGTGTAATGCACGTAAAAGAATGCGCCTTGAGCACCACTTAGTTGGTGGATACGTGCGCTATATAAGTCCACACATTATTATTATTATTATCCATATCCGTTGTAAACCTAATCTTTCCATCACGTAGGTGCAGTAGGTATTCAAGTATTACACCGCAGCCATCTTTGCTTTCCTGTACACAAGTCTATAAGAATCAGAATGAGGCACATGTACAACTGAACTAGTAGACAGGTTCCTCACAATGTGATGGTTCCAATCATAACGATACCGTCTGTGGATAGGGAACGTGACTATGGTAGACGTGTGTGAGGAACAAACAATACACAGCGGGCAATAATGGTTCCATTGGGGTAAGGTCATAATGTAATAATTGGCGCCCTCACCGATGTGGCTCAGCTTATTGTACTGGATCTATCCGACCGTATCCGATGCCTGAATGGGTACCGTTAAAGCAAATCATTGGTAGCATTTCTAAGGTTTATAGCAGGCATTCAAAGTGACAAACCCGCATCGTGAGGGGGAGGGCACTTCCCAACCATCACTTTTAAAAAGGACTTGGTCTCTCTACTTTTCAAACAAATTGGTCATGTAGCTTTGAGTGAAAGATTTTCTTAAATTATTAAATCCCAAAATCTCCAAATTATTTACAAATCTTTCAAACCGATATTTTTAAAATAAATTAATTAACATTTTCAGAAATTTCCTTCAAAATATCCAAAATGATTTATAATTTCTCATAATTTCTTTAAAACAATATTATTAATGTTTCAAACCCAAATGATTCGTTTTATTCAGGTGGAGGTTGGTTGGGCCATGGGGGAGGGTTAGGACAGGAAGATCCGTTTAGGGGTGGCCATTGGAATGTTGAAAATTAGGATAAACAAAATCTACAACAATGGGCAGGAGCCCAAATCTTCATGAGGGATGGGGGTATATATCCCGTAAAGATTTGACGGGGGATGACCAATACAATTATTCATCGATAGAGGGCGGCCTTTTCACCTGGATCACGGTCGCCTCTTGTCTCTGCCTAGGTCAGGGAATGGGTTAGGAAGTCACTGTGTATACCCTGTAGCTAGAGGAAGGGGAAATGCTCGCCAAGCCGCCTCGCCAAGAGATCGTGGCCGTAATCCAACACTGGTTTAACACTACTGGTTCCAAATTGGGGCACAAAGGATATAATGATCATACCATGTGGAAACACGGTGAAACCCCATTGGACTTTTTGAGGTGTGGCAGACATAGGAGGGCGCTTTTCAGAATGGGTAAATCTTGTGTAACTGCAAGAGTTCACCCAATCTAAACAGCGCCCTCTTTTTGTGAGGAGACGGAGAGGAGGAAAGGGATGGGCGGGGAGAGAGGAAGTGGAGCAAATGCCGTGTAAACCGTGTAATCCAAAGTATCAAGGGGAAATAAATACCCCAAAAATGAGTAGCTAAGACGTAGGATGCCCCTTGATATTTATTTGGTAACTTGACATTTGATCCCCTTCCTCTCGCCACCCCGGAAGTCTCCCTTCCCTTCCTCCCAAACTCTACCCATCTAACTCCCCTTCCTTCCCTTTCCTCTCCCTTCCCTCTCCCCCTTCCCCCTCCTTCCCACCACTCCCCATTCCTCTCCACCCACCCCACCCAACGCCTCTCCCTATTCAGCATCAAGTCGAAATTTTGTGAAAATTTATTCTGATCCACTAAATTTTCGACTTAAAAAAACAGTGTCCCTTTGTAATTTTATGTTAGATGTCCCTTCAATAATGTCAGACAGAGGTTTAGTTATCTATAGTCTCTGTAAACCTCCTGTCGCCGTTTGTCCTGATCTGTCAGGTCACGTGGTCAAGTTTAGAAGACTACGTTTATACACAAACTCAGAAATGAAAGAAAACATTTGTATTCGGTTCCTATCACTCAGTTTATTGCACTTGATTCGAACCAGGTTTTTCAACAGTATTAATTTAATTGAGGCTATCCAACATTTTCGACATTTGAGTACTCAGCATTTTCAAGTCCATTATTCTCCTTTGAAAATGTCTGAAATTGTGGATGGCCTCTGACAGATAATTAATAACATCAATGCGTTATGTACAGGCAATTTTCTTTTAATTACAACGATTGTTCTCAAAGATTGATATTCCATGCTCAAAGTGAGTTTACCTGGAAAATATATTTCAATTTTGAATTGCTGTTTTAGTTTGGTAATAAGGATTAAAGAATGGTTATATAAAATTTAAATGAATTTATGATATTACGTCATAAATTCATAATTATTTTATAATGGTTTCTCATTTAAAATGACATGTTTAACTTCAGTGACCAGCATCGCTTGAGCATGGAATATATTAATATCTTTAATGACTTTAATTATAAAAATTAAGTAAATTGTAAACAAAAATCCATTGTCAACAAAAACAGCTTAAATTCTGCAGACTGCTTATGTTTTGTTTTTCATCAGTCACTTTCCCCGTATGTACACTCACGTGAATCAGAGAACAAAAGAAAACACATCAATTGGCGGGTGCTTTGCCAAGGACATTTCAAAGTCTGAAGAATTCTACAGATTGTAATTGTTGACAAGAGACTAGGATATATGTAACTTCTACAAAGACATTCAAATATTCATTTAAAAGATTTCAGTAAAGATTTCTAAGACAGAGATATGCTGACAGATATAATTTCACAACATTTTGCCCGAGTCACTGGCTAACAATTACTGGCTAATAGAATGTAAAATAATTTGTGTATTATTACTCTTATTTTGTTTTTGTATATATACATATTTTTTCGTATTTTTTTCGTTTGAATTTTTGTACTTTTGTATTTAGTTTTTTTTAGTATTTATTATTATTAATTGTTAATAAGACCATGTAATAAATAATAAACTAGTGATAGTCCTTTCAAATCGAAAAATTAGGTCGGGTTGATTCATTGTATTTATTTATTTATTTTCACCACATACAGATACAACGATGCTGCTTTCACTGTAATCTCGTTTGGGGAAAAATAACCGTCCGGCTGAACTCAACTGGGATTATTTTACGGTTCATATCCATCGTGAATATGCTGGGAGGAAGATGCAATTGGAATTATTTTTTATTATTAGACAATTATTTAACCAATTATTGGATATAAAATATATAACAGAAATCAAGTCAGGCCTAATCCATTAGGTTGAGCAAGGACGATCACCTTAATTAATATTTTGTTGACATGGTCTGTTATTTGTTCACATTTTTTTAATATTAACCTTTTTCGGTAGTAAGTAAAATCCACTAAACAAAGCTAAACACACCATTCATATATGATTTAGACCCGTAGACTCGTTTGAAAATAAGGGATGGGATGGCTTAAAGAGATTGTATACAACACTATTAGTAATATGTCTAGAAATGCATCCATACTTTATAAGAATGAAGAGATATTTATACAATAAAATAAATGTGAAAGTTTCAGTTTATTCTCGTCGTTAACGAGAAAATAGCGAACACGTTATCAGATTTGTTTGCATGTATTCAAATGTATTCAAATGGATCCATTCCAAATTTGTAATACATTTCTCACGTTTTACAGAATCTCAGATTGAATAATTTCTCTAGATGTTTGGTACGAGCAAATAACTTCACATAAAGTAAGTTTTTAGATTATATTTTAGTAATCATGTAATCGGGTGTTATTTGCAAACGTGTACACTTACATTGCAGATTTTTTTTCCAATGGAACTCATTACACATTTGTCGCAATGATGTTTCAAAGTATATTTAGGTTTAACACCAGAGCAAGTGCAACATGTCTGGGAAGGCGGGGGGGGGGGTTCATTCTCAAATACAGATCCCCAGTCTACGGGCCAGTGTTTACGATACTAATATGATTACATTTATTATTGTGTCATTTTCAGTGCAGTGCATACATTTATAATTACAATTACATTCAGACAAACTTTAAACTATATGGCCAAACAAAAATGCGCACAACTTTTCCAGCGGCCAAGAAAAGCCAGTGCGGAATTTTACGAAAAACAAAAGGAATTCTTGTGTAATCGCTGAAAGGTCGAAGCCTTTTTCATGATTCCTAGCTTTGAACTAAAAAGACAAATGTCGCAAGTTCATTCAGTGTTATGTATTTCTGATGATATAATGTACCGTGACAGACATAAAATGCTTTCAATTCAGTCAAGATAACTTCATATTTAAACTTCTATCTTAATGTCCAAAGTGATGAGAACATTTTTTTTAAATATACGTGTCCCAAATGATTCGCTATTTTACCGGCAAGTCCGGTACAGTTATATTTTCCTATTTAGTAAGAAATGTATCAACCTTATTGTTAGTGACATTATAAAAAGCACTGTTAAACAGTCTGTCGTAGGTGCCATTATTTTGACGAGCAATGAATCCAGCGGCATCATCAATGCATTCATTCACTTAATTTCTCGTTATCCATATCTAATCTTTATCAATTATATAGCGTTGACCAAGGCTGTTATCGTACGGTACCTCCATCCCGTACCGATTTCTGGCCAGAGAAATTCAGCATACACTGTGCATTTCATTTCATATAATATACATAACACATATACATTGTACAGGACACGTACATGTACATCTATCCAACGAGTGGTCATTGTCTGTATTTACATACATGTACAGTACATACAGTGTGTATACTAATGGATTCATGCACTGTGGGGAAAAATTACGCGACCAAACTGTTCCAATGCGCCTTGGTCAAAAGATTTAATTTTCCGAAATGGTGAAACAGTTTGTTAAGTCGTTATTTTTTTTTAATATTAAAAATAAATAAATAAACTGAACTAGCTTTCAATATGAGGTTTTCAAAACTAAGACCAAAATATTAAGTGTTTCCATTTATAATTATAAAAAGTAAGGTGGGTATAAATGGATACCCTTTTCAGCTCCTGTTATTATTATTATTATTATTATTATTATTATTATTATTATTATTATTATTATTATTATTATTATTATTATTATTATTATTATTATTATTATTATTATTATTATTATTATTATTATTATTATTTGTAAACAAATAAATAGGGTAAAAAACACACCTTTTTGGCCTAAACACAAAATATAAGGCCTATAATAACATATGTTTTATTTATTATTTATAAATAAATGATAAAGGTAGGCGTGATGTGTTTGGTAATTGCGGGTAGACGGGAAACACACATATTTATGTTTTGACCGCCAAATAAAGCTACTATTTTATATTCTGTTTTTCCAGTATGTTTCCAGTAATGTTAATTGGTGTACTTACATGTCTGTTTCACGCATTTTCATGCTGGATGCTTTGAGAGGATTGTAGTTGTTATGCCAGTAACGCCACGTAATGCCTTTGACACCCTGATTCTGCCCATCTGGGTAATAACGACCATTTAAGTGAGAATAGTGACATCTATTAAACCACCAGGCTCCTTCATGGGATTGTGCACAATTCCCCCCTGACATATCATTGTCATTATCCTTTGTTGTGAAGTGCATTCCCTGGTGCCATTCAGGAGACTCGTGATACCCAAGAGAGTCACCAGCAGTGCTGCTCACATCGTATTCGCCATAATTCAGTGTGTACTTCTCACCAGTGATTTGGAAATACGTGTATTTCGCGAATGCCGTATCTTCACTCCAATCTGTGAGATCTATGCGGAGGTCCCATGTCCCGTGTGATTTATCAGAGGTCAGACTCACCAAGTTATCATTCCCTAACCAATGCTCCCCGCTTAGATCACCGAAGCCAGACTTATACTCACTCCAGTCACGATAAAAGTCAATTTTGCCGTCCTCTCTGCGCTGAAACACAATCCATCCGCCGCCGTCAATGTCCATGTCACAATAGACTTTGAGACCACGGCAGAATCCGTCTGGGTAGATCTTGTAGACACCACTTGTGCGGTAACCTGCCTCCATTAGCCCTTTACAACTTCTGTAGCGATCAATCCCAGGCAATGAGAAGAGAGGCGTGTCTTCATTTTCATCGAAGTACACACTTCCTTGATCTTCAACGAATGATTCAGGATACTCAGCCCTTGTGGAGTTGTTTAACTCACACAGTTTATTGCATTTGTAGAAGTTAAATGACTTACAGTTCTTATCCATGTTACAGTCTCGTCCGCACATGACGTAATAGGGTACAGTTTTCTTGGCATACGTGAAGTTTTTCAGTGCCCGGTTATCTGCGGGGAGATATTCGTTTGCAAGCCCACCACATTGACTTCCCAAACTTATCGCTTGTGATATCAGTGGTACTATAAACACGAACATCATTTTGAAATGGAGTACGCACATCAAGAGTATTTGCTGCGTCATCTTCAATGTATTGTTTGTATATGGGTGAAATCCAATTAAATAAGTAGAACTATCAGTTTTTATTCAATCAAGTATTTCGGTATCATCGGTCGACCAACTGTTCGATTGAAACACGACTATACTGCACACGGCGTAATGTAGAAATGTAACACAGCTTCGACCGATGAGTGTTTATATTGAATGTTTGTGATCCAAAGGATTGCATGCGTAAAGCACTGATTGGTCAAAGTGAAGTCACTGCTGAATGGTGATTTACCATGTATCACCTGATTGGTTGACAGAAACTTGATTAGGCTCAGCTTTATCTGTTTTTTGGTTTCCTCAAAAAGATAAAATTATTCACTAATAGACAGTCCCAACCTGAATTGTTTTAATGTTTCGAGGAAACAAAATACAAATTTTGCCTTTATGAATTAATGCCTATATATATGAATTTGTTTAGCACATAAAATGTTTGGGTGAGTGATTTTACTGAAATATTAATGAAATAAATTAAATAGCCTAGTCCTGGCCTCCCCACTGCAGCTAACACAATTCAACAACAGTATCAGTCTATCGCCTAATTTGCATATCCAATATTTTTGTATATTGAAACCGTCCCCTCACAGGTCGAGAGACCAGTGGGTACGAGGTATACATAAACTACAGGAACATCCTGGGGACGATGTTGTCGTTCATCATACTGAAAACTATTCATCACAACTTTCACGTACGTGACCAATTCAAAACTTGATAATTACTATGGCATTATTCGTTTTGTGTTTATTTAAGTTTATTACTTGGTGACCCCCCAAAATAGCAATTCTAATTTATTTCTCTTTAGAATGCCAGGAGTGTTCAATGATTGTAATGGTGTATTAGCTGAAGACAGTGTGAATCCAAGCTGTAGGGTAAATGAGTGTTCAATGATTGTAATGGTGTATTAGCTAAAGACAGTGTGAATCCAAGCTGTAGGGTAAATGAAAGGGGGAAACACGGTACAATCTGATAACTTGCCCGCTGGCTACACCGATCTGCCAACTAATGCACGACATGAATCCACGAATAAACGCACTAATTGTGCCTTTAAAGAGGATCTGATGATATTTATTTATTTATTTATTTATTTATTTATTTATTTATTTATTTAGCGGACGTGTGTTCCATCGATCGAGCTCCGAGTAAGTACACGATTTTAAGCTTATATGACTATTTTGATTTCTGTTTACTTGTATATCTTATTGTATAGTGTATATAGACCCTACTAGACCTTGCTCACCGTGTAAAATTCCCCTTTTTTAGTGTTATTTTGTGTGTAAAATTTTGGTCTTTCGTAGTGCTCCTGGGGTGCTGGCTGGTCACCATGGCCAGTCAGGCGGAACAACCCTCAGTGAGTCACTCGACCGTTGGAGAGGGTGGCCCATTGTTCCTGGTGAAGATCCTTTTGTTGGAGTCACCAGGAACAATGGGGTTGCGTTTATAGCAATCGATCGCGTCCCCCTTCATGAATACCTTGACAGCTTTGCCAATTCATTACCCAACAAACATGTAATTTCAGCCAGCCGTATTTCCAACAATCGAATTGCAGTCTATCTACGCTCGAGGGAAGATGTCGCTGATGCAGTCGCTTCAGGACTGGCACACAGCGGCTCTTTCCTCGAGCTTGTCCCCCTGGTCCAACCCACTACCCGGCTCACCCTCTCCAACGTGTTCCCTGAAATTCCAAATGTAGTCCGCTAGCCCATAATATCTCTGATTTTTGTAAAATAGTGTCGTCGATCCGTCCCATCCCCCTTGGTCTAAAACACAAACAGTTGTCCCATGTAATGTCTTTCCGCCGACAGGTCCAGATCCTTCTCAACCCCGGTGTAGTTCCCCCTGACCATATCAATTTCACCTACACCGGGGTTAACTACCGCGTTTTTCTATCTACCGGGTGTCCCCGTTGCTTCAACTGTGGAGAGTTCGGCCACATTAGCCGAACCTGCAAAAAGTCCAAAGATGACAATCCCCAGCCTGAAAACCCACTCAATCCCCCACCAGTCTTCCTCCACAGCAAAAAATCCGACCCAAAACACCCACCCAAGAATCCCTCCTCAAACTCTACCGTGCTCTCGGTGGCTGCTGGGGCTGCGTCTCCGGCTGCTTCAGAGTCGGGGACTCGGGCGGGGTCTTGGGCCCGGGCCTCGTTTGAGGCCGGGGCTGGGACCTCGTCTGGGGCGCGGGCTTCGTCTGGGGTCGGGACCTCGTCCGGGGCTGCCTCCTCGTCGGTGGCGGCCGCCCCCTCTTCCGGGGCGGCTACCACTTCGGCGGGGGCGGCTGCCCCGCCCGTGGGCCCGTCTCCTGGGCGTGGTCCGGCGTCGGACGCCGCCGAGGGCATGGACACGTCCACCCTCATCTGGGGTACCCCTCCCGCTCCCACCAGACTCTTCTCCGAAGTTGTGACCAAACGCAAACTGTCCCCTAACCCGACTAGTAATCGACCCAAGCTCGTCCCACTGAACTCTCCCACCCCCCATCGGAAACTGCAAAAGAAGACGAAACCCCTTTCCACTCCTGAATCCCAAACTCCCACGCTATCCCAAGTCCTTGATTCACAGAGCCCAGTTTTTTCTACCCCCAGTCAATCCGTTTTTCCCCCACCTGTGTCTCCAATCCCTGCCCCTGCACTTTTCCGTAGTCCTCCCCCCGAACCCACCCCCTCACCCAACCCCACCCCCTCCCCCAACTCCACCCCCCATCCCCACCCCCCATCCCCACCCCCCATCCTCTCCACCCCCTCACCTACCCCTTCCAGCCCCTCCACAGTTGATGCAACGGATGACTCTGTTTTCGTGGAGGACTCTCAGGAAGACTTTCCTGAAGTCCTCCCAACCCACACCCAACCTCTTAATCACAAACAACTTGTTGACTTCCTCAACTCTGTCAAAAGCCAGAGAAGACCTCATGAAATAGCCCGTAAATTCACTCAGAACGTACCTGGACTTGTCCGGCAACTAAAACCTCTCAGAAACTTCCCCCTTTTCCAAAATTGCACGCAGCAGAGGATCAAGAAACTGATCAAAAAACTAGAATCTTAACTTTTATTTTTTTCCTCATGGATGATATTAGGTCTTACAATCTTTCCCCCTCATAATGACGTTATCGCTAATTACCCTCAACACCGGAGGTTGCACCCAAACCACTCGCAATGCTTCTTTTAAATCGTATTTTAACCAACTTTCTCCGTCTTATGACGTCATTCTCCTTCAAGAAACCTACTCTCTCTCCTCACACTGTCCATGCTGGAAAAACTGGTCTAATTAACCCCTTTCTGTATCCCCGGATCATCCCCTGGCTCGGGAGTGACGACTCTCGTAAAATCCAACATTAATGTCGTAACCTCCGGTGTTGTATTCAATGAATACATTCATCATATCAAAATCAAAATAAATGACGTGTCTTATAACATTTACAATGTACTCATCCCCCAATCAAATATCTTTGCTTTAAAAGCTATCGACGCTCTTGACACACATTGTTCCCAACAAAATAGCGATGACGTCATTATTATCGGAGGTGATTTCAAGTGCACAGACGATCCTAATATGGACCGTCTGCATAAGCTGACCGAGCATCGTCCCCAAATCTCCATGGCTCTCAGAAATTCCTTAAATAATCATTCATTGTACCATGGAGGAATTTCCTTCCTCCATGATTGTACGATGTCTGGCGTAGGCTGAATCCGAGCGAGAAAAGTTTCACCCGGTTCAGGATGTACGCCAACGATCCCGCGCGCGTCTCCAAGGCCAGGCTAGACCGCTTCTACGCTCCACTCAATCTCGTTTCCTTCATCCGGTCTTGTCAAATTATTCCCTGCTCCCTCTCAGATCATTCCTCCGTCAGTCTTTTTTTTTAATTTTCCCTCTTTTCACAAGAAAGGAAGTGCCTATTGGCACTTCAATAATTCTCTTCTTACTGATATGAACTACCGCGATATACTCACCTCTTTCTGGACTAACTGGCGACTCGAGAAAACCAATTTTTCCAACATTGGAAAATGGTGGGACTTTGGTAAAACCCAAATAAAACAATTAACGATAAGCTACTCTTCTCGAGTCGCCAAAGAAAAACGGAAAATTTTCCAAAACATAAATTCTAATATCGAGCGGCTTCAGTCTACGCCAGACATCTCCCCAGAAACTAAAAACTTACTCGATAAACAACGTAAAGAATTGAATATTCATCTTAAAAATGAGGCTCGAGGCGCTCTCGTCAGATCTCGTTTCCAACACATTCACGAAGTGGACACTAGCTCCTCCTACTTTTTCAATCTCGAAAAAAATAACTCACAATCTAAAACCATGTCTAGTATCCGGCTGTCCTCGGGATGCATCACCGATAATCCCGAGGAAATCAAAACACACTGTCGAACTTTCTACGAAGATCTTTATGCTAGTGTCCCAACTGACGAGAGCGCCCTCGAGTCTCTTGTCAGTGATTTATCTAAACTTGATAGTGCGGATGCAGATGACCTCGATGCTCTTTTGTGTCCGGACGAATTGAATGCTGTATTCAAGCAACTTGGCAAACACAAAAACCCCGGCCTCGATGGACTAACATCTGAATTCTTTCTCTCCTTCTGGTCCCTGTTTAAGTCCGATCTCTTAGAAGTTCTCAATTCCTCCATTCACTCTGATACCCTCCCTGCCTCCTTTCACAAAGCTGTTATAACTCTCATCCCCAAAAAGGGCGATCTTCTTAACATTTCCAACTGGCGCCCTGTATCTTTGTTGAATACCGATTATAAAATCTTTGCCAAGTTGCTTGCCAACAGGCTTAAACAGTGTATCAATTCGGTCGTCCGGGAGGATCAATCCTATTGTACTCCCGGGCGTACCATTTACAATAATCTTAATCTCATTCGTGACACAATAGAGTTTTGTAATTTTAACAATCTACCGCTAGCCGTGGTCAACCTTGATCAGAGGAAAGCCTTTGACAACGTTGACCACGGCTACCTTTAAATGTAATGAGAGCCATGGGCTTTGGGGACAAATTCCTTTCATACATTAATCTTTTGTACAGTGGCGCCGAGAGCCACCTTAAGGTTTGCGGTTCACTAACCGCATCCTTTTCATTCAATAAAGGCATTCGGCAAGGTTGTCCGCTCTCGGGGCTACTGTACTCAATAGCCATTGAATGGCCTTCGGAAAAGTCTTTCTGATCATAGTTTTCTTCTACCAGACACGGATACTTACTGCTCGGTCTCTGCTTATGCAGACGATGTTACCGTTTTTATCACCTCCGACCAGGGCTTTAAAATACTCGAAAGGGTGTATGACTTATTTCACAGATCCTGTGCTGCCTCCCTCAACTTTCAAAAATCCAAGGGACTATGGGTCGGACGTTGGACCGGACGAACTGACGCACCCCTGGGCTTTCAATGGAATAACCAGGGGTTGCAATTTCTTGGAGTTCACTTTGGAAACAATAACACGTACACTCACCAAAACTGGTCTGCCTCTAAAAATAAACTCTCAAAAACTCTCGCCAATTGGAAACCTCTCTCTTCTACTCTGTCTCTTAAAGGAAAAATTCTCATCGCGAACCAACTCGCCGCATCCAAAATCTTTCACTGCATATCTGTCCTTACATGTCCTCCCAATGTATTAAGCGAACTCCAAGAAATGTTAGTCGACTTCGTCTGGTCCAACAGACGACACTTACTACCCAGACACACTTTATTCCAACATCCTAATAAAGGTGGGCTAGGTCTAGTCTCTCTCCAAGCACGCAGCCTCACTTCTAAATTCAACCTCGTCCAACGTTATCTCCAATCCGATTCCCATCCCTCCTTTTATCTAGTCTCCTACAATCTCCACCGATACAAGAAAAAAAAATTTGACTATCAAATCTTCCTCCTTGAC
This sequence comes from Zoroaster sp. YZ-2022, assembly GCA_029582265.1. Lineage (NCBI taxonomy): Eukaryota > Metazoa > Echinodermata > Asteroidea > Forcipulatida > Zoroasteridae > Zoroaster > Zoroaster sp. YZ-2022. The sequence continues at coordinate 9,893,647 of CM055816.1, forward strand.
ATCGAAACAAACTTTCGCACTAGTCTCACCTGCTTTTACAGTGAGGTCCTGCGTGCTTGGAACACCCTCGGAGCTCGAATTGACACACCCGCCGATTCAATCAACCATGTCGGCAATCTGCCAATTATCCTCCCAATTTTTACGGGGGACCTGCCGGGCGGTACGACCTTCCAAACCCGACTCCTGGCTGGCGGGATCAGAATCGTCAAACATCTCCTACAATCTACCACTGGCGCCTGGATACAAGCCTCCGATCTTCAGCCATCAACTTCAAACATCCGTCCTCCCTCTCTTCGAGTTCTTCGACAAAACCTCTCTCGCCTGCACCACGTGATCATCTCATCTTTCCCATCGCTCTTCGACTCTTCTGGCTTTCTTCACGACCCTGCCATCTTGGAACATCTTCCTTCACGACCTTTGCCTCCTGGACTCGTCACCTATGACAAAGATACTGATGCTCTCACTGCTACTTCCAAATCTCTGTACACGCACTTCAACCAGCAAATAAACAACAGCTCTCCAACACCTGAAACCGACTGGCATCGCCTCGGTGTTCTTCCGTCAACCCACAAAATTCCTTGGAAGTGCGTGTACCAATTTCCTACTTCAAAGAAAGAAGGGGACGTTCAATACAAGCTTCTTCACAACGTTCTTCCTTCTCTACAAGTTCTACATCATCTGAATCCTGCCATCTCTCCGTCTTGTGGGTGGTGCGGCGAGGGAGGTACCGTCCAGCATATCTTCATCCTCTGTCCGTCTATCCAGCCCGCCGTGAAACTTCTACAAACCCTTCTCTCTCGACTATTACCTGATCTGGATCTCCACTTCGACTTATACTGGGCTCTGATCCCCCACGCCGGGAGTCGGAGCAAGGAGGCTGTCCGCCTGGCCAACTATCTCATCATCAGTCTCAAAAATGTAATTTACTGGCTATACCGCACATGTAATTTCTCCGACCCCCTCCTTATTTGGCAACACCGTCTCAAAAATAAAATCACCCTGGAACTCTCATACTTCAACTTCAACTATTCTCTCAACGATTTTCTCAATAAATGGTCCATCAATGATACTCTTTTTATTTACAATAACAAAAAGCTGACATGGTTGATATGAATCATTCTAAAATTAGTTTAATTGAATCGGTATAATTTGTTTCCTTCCCTTCCTTCCCTCCCCAGGTCACCGGTGCGTGGGTAGTCGCCGCCCCCCAGGCGGGACGTGTTTTTTTTTTTATCACCGCCCACCCCAGTGGCTTGATTTTTCCCACTCGGGGCCTTACTGGCAGTGTCCACATCCAGACGCCAGTGGGCCCCATTCCTCCTCCCCTTACCCCCCTACCCTAAACTCCCCCTTTTTCCCCTCCCTCTTTAATTTTTGGATTTCTGGTTTATTATCGTATTCTTTAATCATCCTAAAATTAGTTTAATCGGATTGGTATATTTTAGTTTTATTTTCCCTTCCCTTCCTTCCCTCCCCAGGTCACCGGTGCGTGGGTAGTCGCCGCCCCCCAGGCGGGACGTGGTGTTTTTTATCACCGCCCACCCCGGTGGCTTGAACATTCCCACTCGGGACCTTACTGGCAGTGGACACGATGTGTCCACATCCAGACGCCAGTGGGCCCCATTCCTCCTCCCCTTCCCCCCCCCCTACCCTCAAACCCCCCTTTCCCCTCCTTATTGCTTTATTTGAATGTTAATGGTTTTTCCCCTCGTCCTATGCCTTGTTGCTACCTTTTGGAAGGACTTGCTTCCGACAGTAGCAACTTGGCTTGACGGCATCCTTAGTTAAAATCCTACGCTCTGGCTTACATGTTTAACTTACTACTGTTAAGGTACCGAATGTATTTCTCTATAATTCTTTTAATCTTGTATATATTTGTATATATGCTGTTATTTCAAAGATTTTTGAAATAAAGTTTTCCTTAGAAAAGTAAAAAAAAGTATTTATTTATTTATTTATTTATTTATTTATTTATTTATTTATTTATGCCGAGGACGGACGTGTTTCTTTTCGAGCTCCCGTGTAAGGTCTAAATCTTAGCTCTCTCTGACCTGGTAAGGTCCTTGTTTTTATATTATAGTGTAATTTATTGTATATAGATATTTTATGTGTATTTTTTGTTCAGTTTGTGTAGTCGTTTTTGCTGGGCTGGCCGCCATGGCCAGTCAGGCTGGAACATCAGACGTGGGTCAGCCAAGCGTGGCTGGCCCCAAGCCCATTGTTCCTGGTGACGAACCATTCGCGGGCGTCACCAGGAAGAATGAGGCGTCTTTCAGAGTCATAGACAATGTGTCCATTGAATCCTATATGCAGGAATTTAACAATTGTATGCCAGCACACATTCATGTTGTCTCTGCAAGTAGAATTTCTAATAACCGTATTGCCGTGTACCTGGGTTCTAGAGAGGAGGTAGCCGAAGCTATTTCGCTGGGTCTTACCCACGGCGACTCCTTTCTGGAACTCAGCCCCCTTGTTCAACCAACCACCCGCCTAACCTTGTCTAATGTATATCCCAAAATCCCTAATTCTGTCCTTCTTCACAACATATCGAGCTTTTGTAAAGTTGTATCCCCTATCCGGCCCACCCCTTGGTTTTAAGAACAAACAGCTGTCCCACATAATGTCATTTCGCCGCCACGTCCAGGTCCTAGTCAAACCCAACGTCACTCTCCCCAGTCACATTAATTTCTCCTTTTCTGGTGCTAACTATCGTGTTTTTTTATCTACGGAGTCGGTGCGATGCTTCAACTGCGGTGAGTATGGCCACATCAGTCGCTCCTGCAAGAAGCCCCGCCCCCCACCCGACAACGACGAAGAACCACAAGAACCGACCAACCCCCTCAACCCCCCACCAACTTTCGTTCACGGTAAGAATAAGAAATCTGACCCCAAACACCTCCCTAAGAAGTCCAACCCCTCCACCGCCCCGCCCACCACAGAACCCTCTAATACCACCCCACTAGCCGGACCCTCCAAGGCCGGACCCACTCCGTCGCAGGAGGTTTTCAAACACAGTATTGCCCCCGTCCCTAAGCCCCGCCCCCTTTCACACCTGGGGGCTCCTGCGGCGGGGTCCTCGGGGGCGGGCGCCTCCTCTGCTGGGCCCTCGGCCTCATCCGACAAGCCGGTCGCAGCTTCGGCTGCGACTGCGGCCGGTGGGACTAGTGGTCCTGCTGGGGTGGAGTCTGCCGCCGAGGCCTCGTCCGGGTCCTCACGGGTGAAAACAGCCCTTAAGTCACCTGCTCGTGACAACCCAATTCTTATTTTTGGCACTCCCCCTCCCCTCACTAGGCTCTTCACTGAGGCTGTCACCAAGCGCAAGCTTTCGCCCCAGAAACCTGAAGATGACACACCTCACCTGGTTTCCCTGAAATCCCCGCAGCCCCAACGTAAACTAAGGAAAAAGGCCCAAGCCCCCGAACCCCAGACCCCGACCCTCTCGCAGATCCTCGACCACGACACACCTGATGACACGACACACATGGATTTTGACACTCAGCCCTGCCCCTCTAGTCCTCATCACCTCCGCTACCCCTACTCTACCCCTGTCACTAGCCCCGCTCCCACCCCCACCCCTTCCCCTCCCCTTCCCCTCCCCTTCCCCTCCCCTCAGTCCGTCCCTGCCCCCACTCCTGCCCATAGCCCCGCCCCTACAGCTAGTTCCACTCCCACTCCTAGCCCAAGACCCGCCCCCACCCCTGTCCCCATCCCTGCCCCCATCCCTGCCCCAAGATCCGTCCCTAAACCTACCCCCAACCCCCCCACCTCCACGTCTACCCCCTTTCCGAATTCCGTAGTTGCAGCATCGGACACCGACTCCTCTACCTGGGATGGTTCACAACCATCCACTGATGATGAACCATCCCAGATAGTGCTTCCTATTATGCCCGGTCCCCTAAACGAGTCACAAATCGTTAAATTCCTGTCAAAAGTAAAGTCACAAAGAAACCCCATGTCCATCGCCCAGACCTTCACCAAGGACATTCAGGGCCTCATACAACAACTGAGGCCCTTAAACAATAGTTCCCTGGTGCCCTACAACATGCAGCATAGGATTCGCAAACTGGTTAAGAAACTCGAATCCTAATTTCCTTAAATTCATGATGGATAGACTGTACATTCTCATTTCCTTGCTTATGGCGCTTCTTTATCAGTCTTGTAATAAAGGTGGACTTGGTCTGGGTTGTCTCCAGGCACGCAGCCTCACTTTCAAGTTCAAACATCTACAACATTACCTTCAATTTACCCACCCTTGCTTTTTGATGATGGACGTATACTTACGTCAATATAAACGTTTAGATTTTAATTACCAACTTTTCCTACTAAACTTAGAACCCAAATTTTTCACCAGCTTGCCAGTTTTTTACAGTGAGGTCTTGCGTGCCTGGTTGACCCTCGAAGCTCGTATTGAAACACCTCCGGACTCTATCAACCATGTCCTAAATTTACCGGTAATTTACCCACCTTTAATCGATCCTTTGCCGGGCGGCACGGCTTTCGCCTCTCGACTCTGGGACAACAACATCTATCTCATCAAGAACCTACTCAACATCAATACTGGAAAGTGGCTTCAAGCTCAGGAACTCCAATTGTCTTCTGCATCTTCTCGTCCTTTGTCATCTCGTCTTCTGAGTAAAGACCTCTCTCGCCTGCACCAGTCCTTGACTTCGTCTTTCCCAACGCTTTTCAACTTGACTGGATTCCTTCATCTCCGGCGCCCTGCTCAACTTCGCGATGTCCCCTCTCGCCCTACTTCACCAGGCCAGGTTCTCATCGATGTCGACAAAGACGCCTTTTCTTCAACCTCTAAGACTTTGTACAGTTTCTACAACCAAATGAACGACTTACCTTCAGCTCCACTTACTCCCTGGCACGGACTTGGCTATTTTCCGCCTTCCCACCACGTTCCTTCGAAGGCAATTTATCAGTTTCCCACATCCAAGAACGAAGGGGAAAACCCCAGCATCTCCTCCACCTGTGGATGGTGCGGCGAGAGAGGCACTATTGTCCACCTGTTCATCACTTGCCCATCCATTCAACCTGCTTTTCGTCTTCTCCATCGGCTCATCGACCGCCTCCTACCCAACCTCGCTATCAGTTTCGACACCTATTGGACTCTCATTCCCTATGCTCAGAGTCGAGACAAAATGGCCGTCCGCCTGGCAGACTTTCTCATTATTAGCTTGAAAAACATAATATATTGGTTATACCGTACGTGCAGTAAATCTGACCCTCTCACTGTCTGGCAATACCGCCTCAAAAATAAAATTATCCTTGAACTTAATTACTACACACTTATCAATTCTATCTCATCTTTCCTTGACAAGTGGTCAATCAATAACACCCTTTTTGTCTACACTACCGGTAAACTGACATGGTTAATTTAATTACAACATAAATTCTTTCTAATGATTATAAAACATATATATACTTGTAAATACTGTCTTTCAAGGAGTTTTTGAATAAAATGTTTCCTTGAAAAAGTATAAAGTATTTATTATTTATTTATTTATTCCCTCCCTGCCCAGGTCACCGAGGCGTGGGTAGTCGCCGCCCCTCCTCGGCGGGACGTGGTGTCTTTCACCGCCCACCCGGTGGCCTGACTTTTTCCCAACAGGGGCCTACTGACAGTGGCCACGAGGTGCCCACATCCAGACGCCAGTGGGCCCCACTCTCTTTCCCTTCCCTCCTTCCCTAAGTCCTCACCTTCCCGCTTAATTATTACTGATTCTTGCTGATCGCTATTTTTGTTTCAATTATTATACTGATTGATTTAATTATAATTCATGTATATTGATCTCATAAATTGACTGTCAAGTTCTGATTTAATTATTATTCTTTTAATTCTGTATATACTGTATTCCTCAAGGATTTTGAAATAAAGTTTTCCTTGAAAAAGTAAAAAAAGTATTTATTTATTTATTTATTTATTTATTTATTTATTTATTTATTTATTTATTTATTTTTTATTTTATTTTTTTGCCAACCAGTGAACTACATGTATGCGGTTATTGGAACCAGACCACATTTCCCATATATACAAAGTATGGTGGCTAAGAGAGACCTCACAAATCGGGCAAACGTTTATACCCCTATGTGAAAAAGTCGTTTAACACATCACGGCAGAAATCCAATTGATCCTTGATCCAGCAATTAAAAATGCCGACGCGCATGTCTGAGATGACGCGTGCGGAGACCAGAAACCAGAGACTTGTTTAACCTGTTAAGCTTTTACCTCAAACAGTTCCACACAATAATTTCTGAGACTGATGTAACTAAATGGATAGTTCTTCAAAAATGAATAGTTCAAGGTTCTTTGACAATCATCATCTTTTTGACTATTAATATTTTACATCAAGCTTTATATAAAACTCTAATCAAACTTGTCTTCATTTAAGATTACCAATAGTGTACAATAGCTTTGATGGGTAAATGAAAGGGTGAATACGGCAACGGAAGGGTACACTGCAAGAAACGGGGGGACGCCTAAATAATGAATGGTAAAATAACATGTATGATGATATAAAGGAACACGTCCCCCCCCCCCCAATCAATGGTTTGAGACTCAAGAAACGGGAGGGACGCCTAAATAATGAATGAGAAAATAACCTGTATGATGATATAAAGGAACACGTCCCCCTCCCTCCCCCCGCCATCTACCAATGGTTTGAGACTCAAGAAACGGGGGGACGCTAAATAATGAATGGTAAAATAACATGTATGATGATATAAAGGAACACGTCCCCCTCCCCTCTCCCCCTCCCCCCCCCCCGCCATCCACCAATGGTTTGATCATCATAAAACAAAAGGAAATAGTAATCTGTTGTCTTAGGGAGAATTCAGGACGGTGCAGGCGGTACATACAAGAAGGAGCGGGTGGCACACCCAGATGTTCATTCTGAGGTAAAAGAATACTTTGGACACATTGTTTATTCTCCATTCAATTTTTGAAAATTTATATAGATATCTTCCAAATCTATATTCCCTTTTGAATTAATCAATTTTTTGTTTAAATTTTGGGTGAAATTAATACCCTTGCATAAAAACTTCAAAACAATATTTAGGGGTTACAAAAGACGGTCCTAAATAAGGGCGTTATGTATCAAAACGCTAAAATATCATCATTTAATCCATTAAAACAAGTTTATATTATAAAACTATGAAATATGTACCCCACAAACAGAATTTAAAGAGAAAAATGTCCAATGCTTCATTGATGACTGCTCCGGTCGTTAGTTCTTTTGTTGAAATGATACACACCATGATGTACAACGGCTGTTTGATATAAGCCATTTAGCTTAATTATTTTACTGCAGTGAAAAGCGGAACCTTTTTAGGCTACTTCCGTTATAGCCATCATTAAACAGTAGTATGAGTGGTTTACTGAACGAGGTTAAACTTTTTCAAATTAAACAGCGACAATCGTTTGAAAACTAACAATAAGCGACCGTTTCAGTAGGGCTGTCATACCTTTTGTAATTAATAGATGTTTTGCAAGCAGAAAACATATGACAGATTTAGTCCTTCCAGATAGTCCCAGCAAATTAGTTTTCAATCCCTGGCTCATGGACTCTCTGTATTCTCAATGCTTCGAGTGTATGTGACGTCTTAACATCTTGACCACCGAGCTTGTCCGATGGCGATTGGCCGGCTAGAATCCCATAGCAGCAGGTACCGCGAGATGTGTATATTAATTAACTCTTACATCGGGTGATAATTTGATTTTACCCTTACACTGACGTACTTCCAATCGCGTGTTGAATTTGAATTTCAATAACATTCAATTACTGAATTAAAAGTCAAAGTCCTGAACTTGAAATGGCTCAGTGTTTCCACCCGCAGTCGGCTTGTAAAATAATATATGAGAGGTTTCAACTCTTACTGAGAACAGACTATTGAGGTTATTATCTCACACAAAATGACAATAAAACTACCCAATATAATCATTTATCAACCTTAGAGATATGAAATCAATAAATTTGATTTTTTTTCATGACAGATCAATTTTGTGTTTCGGCAGTCGGCTTATAAATAATATATAGAGAGGTTTGAGTTATTTTTGATGACAAACCAATATTATCTTTAACAGTCCAAACAGTACAGGGACCTTTATAAGCAGAATGGACACTTGTCCTCTTTGCCTGCCTCCTTTATCCGCTATAACTTCCCCCTTTATATAGTTCCCCGATCTGCCAATGTACTTAATTATTTTCATGAACATATTGATCACTTTAATTTAATCTTTTGAATTATATTGTAATTCTCAGGGCCATGTTTTGTGAACAGGTTACTGTGATAAAAGATCAGAAATAAATAAATAAATCCTGTGAAGCGGCAACCCGGGGATCACTAGAAGAGGATCCGAGGATGCGATATTTGTTATGATACAATTTCACACAATTTTCAATAGAAAAACAGAATATGTACATGTATAAATATGTATAAATACCTGTACATATTATGTTGGTGTCTGTATTGTACATACAGGCAATATCGAATATCAAAGAGTAGTCTTGGCTCAAGCGTCAATATCCTACTCTCTGCAATGCCACTGGTGGAGGTTCAAGGGATTACTGCTATCAACATAAGTATTCTATTAATGACTAGTCTTGGTTCAAGTCTGGATTGTTTTGTTCATATATAACATTCAGATTAGACTTAATTTAACCTGACTTGTAAACTTCGTCTGTATTGTTCAGAATAGACTCACTTCTGAAACTGACATATTTCGTTTACACGCGTCATCATTACATCATCAATATAGGCATGTGTTATTTACGAATACTAACAACGTCCGATCGCGACGAGACTTAAGAAGTATGAAATACGAATATTTGTAAGGCTAATTCTGAAGTTACATAATTATTACTTCATAAGGTGCCAAATTACATATTTATAACATTTTACTATAAAAATCCTTACGTTTCACGTTTTTGATGTGTTAATGAACATGTCATTACACTCATACCTCTGTTCAAAAAGAAAAACTTGTTTAGTTTTATGTGTTACCTTGTCTACAATAAAAGAAAAATAAACACCTTTATAATTATACAAATACACGTGCATTGGCCTACATAATGTGAGTATATTCGAGCGAGGCCTCCAGTGTTCCCGGCCCGGTGTCCGGACTGGCTCTTGCCCCGCTGGTAGGGTGAGGAAACGCTGGTGTTCAATTTGAAATAAAGAACATTTTTGTTAACTATGTATGCTAGCCATCAGCACCAGATCAAGAAATAAATTTGCAGAAAAGCGTATTTCTAATGACATGAGATCAACGTTTATTTCAACAAGAAATTAATTAACATTTAATTTATTAATGCAAAAACAAAATTATTAAGAGGAATATCAAAATCAACAAATTTAATACATTTTCCACAGGGGGTAGTTTCACAGACTGTAGCCAGTGTACGTAAACGGCTTCAGCGAAGCCGAGCGAGGTCTCCGGGGTTCCTCAGTGCCCAGACTGACGCTTGCCGCACTGGCAGGCTGAGAAAAACACTGGTGTTCAATATGAAGCGATATGTATTAACAATCAGCACCGGATCATCAGCAGAAAATGATTATTTAGAAACATTTATTTCATGCCAACATCATTAAGAAATAAATTTACATTATTTGTTCCAATTCATATTATTAAGACAGATGCAACAAAATAATAAGCTGTAAATTAATTAACACAAAATAAAAAAATAAACAACTAAAGAAAACAAATTAACATGTAAGGAAAATGAGGAAGCAAATCGTTTGTACTCTTCCCAAACACAAACAAAACACAATTAACAGGAGATATATACAAGACAAAGACAAGTCAAGCAAAAACAGGAGTAAGACTGGATGTAGCTTTAGACTGGATGTAAAATCAGGTTATCTACATATAAGATTCTAAAATACTACTTTTAAGTTTTTGGCCAAAAGATGTCGGGGAAACAGCTTGTCTTAAGTCTGTACAAAAAAGACTCTGTAATAGGCTATTTTTTGAGTGAGTTGTCTTACTAAAATTAACATAAATATTACCATTTGATGAACTACGAGTCTCATAGGAGTGAACAGAAGCAATTAATGTAAACCAAGCTTGAAAACTAGCAAGCAGTAAGTTATGAATATATTTCAACCTAAATTTCCCCCAAATTAAGATAATAGATGTTTCTCAGTTTTAAATGTTTGAGATTTTCAAATAAAGGATTTTCAAAATAAAAAAAATCACGGAACCCAACCTTGTTTACAATGCGAACTGCTCGTTTCTGTAGAAACCCTAACAAAATGCAGTGGGTTTACCCCAAGTAAGAATTGCATAATTCAAATCAGGTGTTAGAAGAACTGTTTTCGGCAAAAAGAGTTTCAATCGTGTCCTAATACAAACATTTTTTAGAAATCTTACTAGACAATATATTAAACATTGATTTAATTTTGCCCTACACCGACGTGTGTATAACACTGCATACTCATTGCTTTCCAAGCGTCTTTAAACAATTCATAGGCGACTCGGGTGGAAATCGAACCCACGACCTCATGCTGACTATTGCAGACGTCTTAACATATTTTAATTGAAACATAAACTAAAGACTCGATTACTGAGGAAGTATTTATAATATGAATAACATTCTTTGTTAAAGGGACAGTATCGTCACGATCAGAGCAGACTTTCAACAGGGCATTGAATCGGTGATCTGGTTTAAAATGAAAAATGTGACTGAAAATCACTGGCTCATTTATGCAGCAGCAATGATAATATGACTTTATTATGTGGTGTATTATTTTCAGTCACTGATGAGTTAATCTAAACTAGCATGTACTCCGATTCCATGCCCTGTTTGATCCTGACGATATTGTCTCTTTAATATGGATATAATTGTCTTTTTGATGACAGGACAATTTAGTGTTTCATTACGTTTTTCTGCCCGCTGTCGGCTCGTATTATAATGAGAGGTTTCAGCTCTTACTCTTTTTGTTCGGTATTATTAATTGTTGTGCTTGTAACGGTAATTATCTCAAACAAAATGACAATAAAACTACTGAATATTATATAAATCATTTGTCAACGAGAGATATGAAATCAATTTGTTTTTTGATGACAGACTAATATTATCTTTAACAGTCCAAACAGTACATACACCTTTTATATGCAGGGATGGATCCAGGGTAGCTGAAATGAAAATGAGACATCGTACAGCAAAAAGGGGTGAAACTGCCTAAAAGAGGTCCACGTATATAAAGTAAAGGGTAAATTTATTGCAAGGTGATGAATGGACACTTGTCCTCTTTGCCTGCCTCCTTTATCCACTAATCTTCCCCCTGGTTCACCCGATCTACCAATGATACTTAGTATTAGTTTTCATGAAGCCATAAGCAAATGCATTTGTGCCTTTACGTGGTGTCTGATGAGGGGGTAAGATTTAAAAGTGACAGTGATTTCTAGAAACGACGAGAGGGATGGTATAAGTAGGACCCCTAGCTAACCTAGTACCCCTACACGACTATGGACCTCTCCTGATCCCCCGGAACCCCTAGATGCACAGACTGACATTCCCAATTGAAATATGTAAGACTTTTAATTTATTTATTTTCTCGTTGCTGTTGTTGTTGTTGTTGTTGCTGCTGCTGTTGTTATTGTTGTTGTGTTGAGTGTATATAGGTAGGTGGGGGATGTTTGAGTAGGCAGAGTTGTTGACTCGAGTCGGTGACTCGGACTCGAGTCCGACTCGAGTCGCCAATTTTTGTGACTTGCGACTTGACTTGACTTGGACAAAAATGACTTGGGACTTGACTTGACTTGGACAAAAATGACTTGTGACTTGACTTGACTTGAGTAAATTTGACTTGACGACATTGCAAGTCATCATGTATTTTAGGTTGTTTTATTACATGTATTTTTCTGGTCAATCCGGCCACGGCAGCCGAATACTTTTGTGACGGGAAAAATGCCGTCGCGAATTTTATATCTATACGTAATACATAATAATAGTGTATACTGTACACGTATGTGCCTTGTACTGTAAAGTGTACGCTACATGTCTAGTCTTCAACACAATCCGTCGTAGTGGAAGAAGTGGGCTATTACTGGTAAAGGCATTGCATTAATATTCAAAATAATTTATACAAACGGCTGGAACGAGGTTATAGCGACATTGTTAATTGTATTAAGAATTTGTAAAGTGTTGAACAAATTATCGCAAATTTTTCGTAAAACAAAACCGAATAGCTATTTTGACTCAAATTATGTTTATTATGTGTGTAATCATTAAAGGGTACATGTGTTTTTAAAAAAATGTTTTACTCCGTAAAAAGGGAATTTTAAAATATTTTACGAACGTAATTTTTAAATTCTCCTTACATCACCTATGCAAGCGTTGTCAGAGTTGTCAACACAGAATCAATAAGGATTTTATGCACAACGTTGTAATACACTGGATCCGGAGTCCGTGATTTTAACAAATGTATTGTTTGTGACAATTAACAGCGACCGAATAACTAAGAAGCAGCAATTACTAGTATTTGGGGCGTATACAAAATTTATCTTCTTCCAAATTACCAAATTCCGAGGCCCATATAAGAGTGTAAATTACCATCCGTCGGTTTCCGTCCTGGGAGAAAAATGAATTGTCCCGCGCGTGTAACAGCTTCAACCGTCTGCAAATTTTCGTACAAATATTGAAATGAACCACTCTAAATACATGTTACCTACGCTAGATTGATAATTTTCAGATAAAAAAAAAATTTAAACCTCAATCGCTTCTTTCTATACTTTTCACACAACCCCCATAATTTCTGGACCGAATTGATGAAAAACTACCTGGTTCCCTGTTTTGTAAATAACATTGAATTCAGATGCGGACACCAACACAAAACAATGACGCACTACACAATTTGTGAAGCGTTAACGTCATACTTGGATTTGTTTGTGAGTTTCTGGTCTTCAATAGTCATTTATTTACCTCCCATCATGTTATCACTTGTTTTTCATTTATTTTATTCAATCAGCAACTTATATTAATGAAGTAAAATACGTCTAAACATCTTCAATAAAGTGTCAATTTTTAGGCCTACAGTGTACATTTGAGCCTATACGTTTCACCATACATTTCCCTTCACATGTACTGCACGATACACGGTACACGTGTGTGCGTTTGTATAGTTTTCTAGAAAATATTGCCCGATGATTACAGCGAGGTTTCGCGGCTAATTCGAGATAAATGTGTCAATTATGTATATCCTATAAACAACAAATGACAAACACTGGATTTATTCTCACTGCCAAGACAGGGAACATTATTATAGGCAAAAAAAAACCAAAAAAAAGGTCTCCGGTTTCTGGTGATCTCCGTGCGCGTGGCCTCAGCTAGACCTGCACGTCGGCATTTTATTTTATTATTTTTTGCTATGAAACGATGTCCAATCGCAGCCACACTTTTTCACATAGGGGTATAAACGTTTGGCTGATTTGTGAGTCCTCTCTTAGCCACCATACTTTGTATAATGGGAAATTTGGTCCCCGCCTACACATGTAAACATTTTTTAAACAAACAACAAAATCGCGTCACCGCACCAATTTTGAAACTGGAGACTTTTTTAGCCTTATTCGGGACGATAAATGACTTGTGACTTGACTTGACTTGAGAAAATTTGACTTGTGACTTGACTTGACTTGGGAAAATTTGACTTGTGACTTGACTTGACTTGAGAAAATTTGACTTGAGACTTGACTTGACTTGAGAACATTTGACTTGTGACTTGACTTGACTTGAGAAAAAATGACTTGGTTACAACACTGTGAGTAGGATTGTCTTCCATGCTTTTAGAAAACCAATCACAAACCAAATTGTATGAATGATTCAGCCGTCGAAAATTCGTCATTCGTCCTGAGTTTTCCATCCAACCGTCGACCCTTCCAGATTATTGGCCCCGGGCGTGGCCTTCGGCTTCTGGGCGTGGCATTTATCTGTTCTAAACAAAATGGCCGAATAAAAACCCTGTTTTAGGTAGAAACCCACCTCATACTCAATGATATACCCAGCAAGGTATTCCATAACATAAACAAGGTATATTTGGAAGACGGAGCGTAAAATGACGCCGTGATATGCCTAGCCTTTAGTCAAGGCTCACGCGGCTACCCAGAACACCGTAACAAACATCATGCCCACGAGTGATGAAGCCACGATCACCTTCACCAGTCTGATCTGTTGTGTTCATGAATAATTCATAAATATCTAACAATATGAAAAATATGTGCATGCATTTATTTTATTTGAACCAATCATCGTAAGAAAAATGCTGGGTTCAGCTCGTCATTATTTGAATAGGACTGGTGGTATCATAATGAATCATGCTTTAACATTTCTCTATCATACCCATTCAAATCGGTAGAGAAATATGAAGAAAAACATAGATCACAGAATAGACTGGTACTTGGGGCGTCGCCTCAGTCGCGTGCAAGGACACCGATTCCAAGCCCTGTTGAAATTCTGTTCAGATCGTGACGATATTGTCCCTTTAAATATCCACGATGTGTGGATATTTGTCCATGAGCCAGCTAATATTTCGGTACCATCTGGAGGGATTCATATGTGTTCTTGTTACGAAAATAGACAAATATATAGACTTCGTGAAACGGTAGCTTTGTACTCGTTTTTAAGCAATTTTTGCTGTAAAAATTTAATGCTAAGCCTCGTCCAATAAAACACTGTTACGACTGTTTGAAGATTGCTGCCAGACGTAGCCTCAAAAGATCCAAAGCTAAACAGCAACATAAAACAACCGTTGTACATTATATGTTATGTCAATACAATGCACCAACGAAATCAGAATTGCCGCAGAAAATACATCTTTGGGAAGCAAACTCCAAAGTTTCACCTCTCTTCAAAAAATATTTGTTTTGGTTTTGTGTTCTGGAACTTAAAGCTAAGCTTTAGGGTCAGTTTTCTTTGAGTTTATCGCATTATATTGACATCTAAACTCAGTGGCGTACCGGGGGCACGGGGGGCACGGGGAAACGGATACACGTGCCTGCCCCCAGCCGAGGTCTGTGCCCCCAGCCGAGGTCTGTTCCCCCAGGTGCCCCTAATTTAAATTCTGAAAATAGACACTTGTCACGCATTTTGAAAAGTCGTTAACTTACATATTATGATGATTATAAACTGCCCCCCTTGACCCCGCCCCCTTCCCGATCTGCCAATGGTTCGAGACGCAATTGCAATCGCGTGTTGAATTTGAATTTCAATAACATTAATTTACTGAATTTCAATAACATTCAATTACTAAATTAAAAGTCAAGGCCTTTGGACTTGAACTGGCTCATTGAGTGGAAACACACGCAGTCGGCTTGGAAATAATATATGAGAGGTTTTAGCTCTTACTGAGAACAGACTATATTTGTTCGGTTTTTGATCGGTATTGTTGTGCTTGTAACGTAATTATCTCAAAACAAAACGACAATAAAACTACTTACTGAGAACAGACTATTGAATTTTTAAGCGGTTTTTGTTCGGTATTGTTGTGCTTGTAACGGTTATTTCCACCAAATG
>CM055816.1:9909664-10008496 GCA_029582265.1 Zoroaster sp. YZ-2022
ATTTGATCTAGTGAATATAATTACATTTAATTTTGTTTGAATTGGGAATTATTTATTTTTTGTGGGGGCTAGGGAAGATAGAGCACGGATGCAAGCTTTCTTCCAACTTTATCATGTAGTAGTTATAAGCTTTGTTTTCTAATGAAAGGCTAATTAATGATATCCATACAAACAGCCCCAGCCAATTTTGTCCAGTTACTATACATGTGGTCCCTTCTACGCTAAATAAACTTTGGCGACTTTATGCCCATAATAATGCTGAATAGGTTGATCAGGCTGCCTACAACCCTGTGAAACTATTTTCATATGAGTGATTTTTAATGTTGATTTATCATCGAGCATGGTTTTTGAAAAGTATGTGTGAGACTAGTGTCCAATATTTAAAATAAAAACAGTGTTCCAAGTCACACTTGTTAATTTCTAATTTATTGCTTAAATCTCACAACTTTTTCAAGTTCAACAGCCAATATCTCAAGAACTAATAAGCATATTAGAAACGAAAAACACAATTGAATTACTTGCATTAATAACCCTTGTAATTCTTGTGAAATGACTTATCATAAATACTTTGCCAATGGTCCAATTAGTGGCATACGAAGTAACGATTTTACAAATTTTTAAAGGTCCATATCTCATAGCTTTAATTTGATGTATAAAGTTAATAAAATGTTTTTTTCTTCATAATCATGAGGAGGTCATATATGACCTTCAAACCACCTAATCTGACCTTTACTTCCTGTCCAAACAATGGTTCAAATTCAACACATTCTAACGCAAAATTGATATGTCTTTTGAATATGAAATTGATAGTTATTATAAAAGATGACAAACCCTTTACTGTGCAATATTTACATCATCGTTGAAAATTTGATTGAACCGGAAGTGGACTCAGTGCACGTGTGTTTGTTCTAACAAACACTTAAGCTCTAGTTTGTTAATGTTTTTTCATAGAACTATGGAAGCCTTACTATTATTTTATTATCATTTCTTTCAACCAGGAATTGAAAACAGTTTACAACATTGGCAGTTGGCTCCTATTAATTTAGGACATCTACGACAACAGGTAATTTAACTAGAAATAGTATTCAGTCTAATTCTTATTTACATATGAGCTACTTGTTATCAGACGATTTCTGCTTTTTCAATTTATTTAATATTTCCTCCATTTGTCCTTCATGTCCTCTGTTATTTATTCTCCTCATGATAGTTCAAGGCAACTTGTCCATTCTCATTTTCGTCATTTCAATGTTGTTTGTTACATAAAGGCCTTTGTACATTATTTATAAATTATATACATTGTAAATACTCTGCTTCCAGTTTTTCTAAAGTTCTTTTGAGTATTCACCACAGGTCTTTTTAAATGATAAGTGCAAAACTTGTTTAAAAACATATTTGTCTTGTGTTTCGGGCTCTGTATAGCTTGTTCAATGGCAACTGGAATTGGATCTCGGGTTACTGCTTTTTGAGAAGGTTGGCAGCTTTCAAGATGTTGTCACTAGACTTGCTTCATCAAAAGTTGTACTAGGCCTACATATAAGGTCTGTCTGGAGATGTTTTCTTCAGGCATACATGGGCAGATGGTTGATGCACTTTTTCCATGGCGAAGACACGATGCCCAGACAACCACCACATTTTTTAAGTTGAACATGCAGTATTCTAGGACTTTTAAGGAGATTTTATTTTCAATTTCTTTGGTCGTCCTGGTTATTGCCTGTTTGTTGAACTCTTCACAAACTTGATGATTTGTCTACCCTCTCATGTTTATACCAGTTAGGCGTGACTGATTGTCAGTGCCTTAATTTCCTCGCGCAAGTATACATTTACCTATATTATATTTTTGATTTATATGGATGTCACATTGGCTTTTTTTGATTTATGCAATATATACACAATTATTAATCATATTGCATATAAATTTATATTTATTACTTTTATAATCACTTCAAATGATTAACTTCGTCATTAACTTTCATGTTTACATTTGGAGATTCAATTAATAAGTTTTCGAGTCTCTCCAACATAATAAATTCACTTTTATCAATCTTGACCATCTTAGAATGGTTGTTTTTGTCTATATCCATCTGGTTGTTGTCTACATTGCCTTTATTTGTGACTGTTACTATTTATTATTCATTGGATTTATAACATTTTTATTTTATGTTACACACCCCTTCTCTCCTGACCCAATCCCTTTATTTCAACTTGTATACCCTGTTATGTTTATATAACAACATTCATATAAAATTACAATGTTCATTTCTCTTGCTTAGTGTTTGTAAGTTATTTGCATTTTTGGCCAAATAAATAATGACAATAAAATAATTGATGGATGTTGATCCAGAAATGTCGTCCCTTATACTCCAACCAAACACATCTTTTGAAAAAAGGCCTTCCTGCGATCTGAATAGTTAAAATATTGTGCTGCTTATCTTGACCCTATCCCAAGTTTAACGTTTATATATAATTACAATGTTCATTTCTCATTTATTCTTAGTATGATTGTTGTGTTTTGACCGAATAAATAATAATAATAATAGAATATTTGATGGTGTTGCTTAGAATTGTGGTCCCATGTTCTCCCACAAATACTATATAGAAAATGCCCCTTTCTGAAGTCTGAACACCTGCTCATCTTAGCCATTTTCATGTAGCTATAATCAGTCTATTACCATAATTCTTCATAACTTTCTCAGAGCATTTTTAAATGAAAATCAAAACTCATCTCCAAGATAAACAGGAATGTGGAAAACAAGGTAACATACTCGGTGATTTCCCATAACTTTTCACAATGTCCACCGCGCGTCGCTCACATGCACACATACAAATGAGCGCGACGCGTACATGAACGTCCGTGTATTACACGTATAATCCCACACACGCGCGCTATGTATATTCCTATTTGTTTGTGCACGTCTAAAGACTTCAAACCCCGCGTAAACACCGACACTCAACTTAAACAAAACCTTAGCAAAAACTTGTAAAGTTTTTGTCCCAGGAATAATATCTTGGAAAAATACTTGTAAAAACATTTAAATCTCACTAATGGAAATGTAGAAGTATGAATGAAAAATTCTGCTGAAGTTATGAAAGAGCATATTTGAAGGGTATAAATTTCAACATAGACGTTAAGTAGGCAGACAATGAAAATCGTTCTTTTTTTTAAGTATCCTCAATTTACCCTAAATGACGCACCTAAGGTTATATAATCAACTGGACGGTAACTTACAAATGAAATTAGCAGTTTGGTGTTCCAGTTTGTTTCAGTGAAGGATTCTCTTGTAAAATGAGGAATTTCAATGCAGCGATCATACGCGTGGACGTCTTGAGCGCGCCGTTTTTGAGACCGCACAGGGTTGTGGTCATCAGAAAAGTGATGTTGGTATAATAACTCACCCCAAACTGTTAAAGTTCATGGGGGCACAGAAAAATGTACCCAAGAAGAAAAACAGTTGAATCATGTTTCATCTTATTCCAGATAGTTGTAAAATTGTTTTAATCTTGAAAATAAAAATATTGTTTTCGATTTTTAAATAAAATGGTATAATTTGGAGAAAGCTTTCCAAAACTTTTTTGTCCAATATTCTTGAAAGACGAATAAAACGGAAGGTGGTTAAAAATTTTGTTAACATTTAGTCAAATAAAAGATTTCTTTTCATAACCATGATATTAATGTTTCATTTTCTCAATAACTTTCCACCACCGTCGAAATAAACACCAGCAAATTAAGTAGTCTTCGTTCGCTTCTTCTATTAGGAATGTGTGTCCATTTTGAGGATCAGTATTTCTTTAAAAATCATTGCAAATGCAAAGCATTCATATATTTTGGTTTCCACAGACAACAGCTTGTTCACAGCATAGAACAATAAAATCACAGATGTTCGTGAAAAAGAATTGAGGAGTCATGTAAATCTCTTACTATTTGTGTCTAGTAAAAATCAGTGGTTAAACAACTTTTTCCCACTTTCACAAGCACTAACTTTCCGGTAAATCATACAATTTCACTATAATTTTTATTTCTGTAACAAGCACGACTTAGATAGGTTTATGCAACCAGTAATACACCATAGTTTTGTGAGTTTTCCGAGAAATGCTAAGCCAAAAATGGGTGCGTCATTTTCCTGAGTGCAACCGGAGTACGTACATGGACGATGTATCTTTTAGTCCCAACAAATACACCATTTGAAAGAAAATTTCTTATAAGTGAGAAAACATGTTTCATTTTACTTCAAATACAATCATAACATTTTCAAAGCAGGGTCAATTCATGATTCATTCATGTAAACTTTATGGACTATAGAGGCTGACATGTTTATGCAGCAATGACGTCGCGATATTCCACTGGAGTAATAAAAAACAAACGCGCGTTTGTTGGAACTTTATTACGCACAACGCACGTAAACAGAAACAGCCGTGCGCCCTTCTCGATCTCTGTCAATGGTTTTGAGACGCAATTGCAATCGCGTGTTGAATTTGAATTTCAATAACATTCAATTACTAAATTAAAAGTCAAGGCCTTTGGACTTGAACTTGGCTCATTGAGTGGAAACACCCGCAGTCGGCTTGGAAATAATATATGAGATGTTTCAGCTCTTACTGAGAACAGAATATTGAATTTTAAGCGGTTTTTGTTCGGTATTGTTGTGCTCGTAATGGTAATTATCTCACATAAAATGATGATAAAACTTACCGAATATTTTATCAATCATTTGTCAACGAGATATATGAAATTATTAAATTTGATGTTTTTAATATTGACAGACTAATATTATCTTTAACAGTCCAAACAGTAATAATAAAAGTGTAAGCAAACTAAATAACTGAGGAATCAGCAACAATACACAAGTGTGAAATGCAATAAAGTAAAATAATAAGAATTAAACAATAATCAGAAAGAAATTTAAATAATCCAGTCACTAATCTAAATTCGTAACATCAATATAAATACTTGAAACAGAAATAACAAAAAACAAATGAAATATCAATAAATGTCAAAACAATGTTTCATGATTGTGATTCTTTAAGTACAACTGTTACAACTGGTCATTGGAACTCGGTCAGACGTATTGACCCGTGAAGAATCTACTCACATGTTTCAGAAAAACAGATAAAAATTAAAATAAAATTACCAGGATCTCAGGTTAACAGTAAGACTTAATTTTAACTTGAACTCTCATGAACTGTAAGAAAGTCTTTTCTGTAGTAAATATGTTCTTTTCTGTTAGGATAATGCATTTGTTGATGCATAACTCCATATGTAGCTTCAGCAATAGTGAAAATACATTCAGTTTGTTATTATGTGAAATAAATTTTCTCATGAACTAAATGTGTTCCTGCCTATACCGTAGTTAATACAGTTGGTTATACAAATTTGATTATCTCAAAATGCAACTTGTGGGATTGGACAGTGTTGTATATTACATTGCATCATTTATAAGTTTGGTTCAGGTTGCGTGTTATGTGGGAGGTGAGAATCGATTCAATCTATGGTATATTTTGGGACTTGAAAATAATCTTCATGCATATTGAACCAATGGCAAACCATTGAAAGTGTCAACAGCTCAACCTCGTCCTCACTCATTGTGTAACCTTATTATATCCATACAATCATGTTACCAAACATTTTACTATAAAAATCCTTACGTTTCACGTTTTTGATGTGTTAATGAACATGTCATTACACTCATACCTCTAAAAAAAATGTTGTCAAGAAAACTCAGAACAGCTCTGATGTCTGTTCAAAAAGAAAAACTTGTCTAGTTTTATGTGTTACCTTGTCTACAATAAAAGAAAAATAAACACCTTTATAATTATACAAATACACGTGCATTGGCCTACATAATGCGAGTATATTCGAGCGAGGCCTCCAGTGTTCCCGGCCCGGTGTCCGGACTGGCTCTTCCCCCGCTGGTAGGGTGAGGAAACGCTGGTGTTCAATTTGAAATAAAGAACATTTTTGTTAACTATGTATGCTAGCCATCAGCACCAGATCAAGAAATAAATTTGCAGAAAAGCGTATTTCTAATGACATGAGATCAACGTTTATTTCAACAAGAAATTAATTCACATTTAATTTATTAATGCATAAACAAAATTATTAAGAGGAATATCAAAATCAACAAATTTAATACATTTTCCACAGGGGGAGTTTCACAGACTGTAGACAGTGTACGTAAACGGCTTCGGCGAAGCCGAACGAGGTCTCCGGGGTTCCTCAGTGCCCAGACTGACGCTTGCCGCGCTGGCAGGCTGAGAAAAACACTGGTGTTCAATATGAAGCGATATGTATTAACAATCAGCACCGGATCATCAGCAGAAAATGATTATTTAGAAACATTTATTTCATGCCAACATCATTAAGAAATAAATTTACATTATTTGTTCCAATTCATATATTAAGACAGATGCAACAAAATAATAAGCTGTAAATTAATTAACACAAAATAAAAAATAAACAACTAAAGAAAACAAATTAAAATGTAAGGAAAATGAGGAAGCAAAGCTTTTGTACTCTTCCCAAACACAAACAAAACATAATTAACAGGAGATATATACAAGACACAGACAAGTCAAGCAAAAACAGGAGTAAGACTGGATGTAGCTTTAGACTGGATGTAAAATCAGGTTATCTACATATAAGATTCTAAAATACTACTTTTAAATTTTTGGCCAAAAGATGTCGGGGAAACAGCTTGTCTTAAGTCTGTACAAAAAAACCTCTGTAATAGGCTATTTTTTGAGTGAGTTGTCTTACTAAAATTAACACAAATATTACCATTTGATGAACTACGAGTCTCATAGGAGTGAACAGAAGCAATTAATGTAAACCAAGATTGAAAACTAGCAAGCAGTAAGTTATGAATATATTTCAACCTAAATTTCCCCAAATTAAGATAATAGATGTTTCTCAGTTTTAATTGTTTGAGATTTTCAAATAAAGGATTTTCAAAATTAAAAAAATCACGGAACCCAACCTTGTTTACAATGCGAACTGCTCGTTTCTGTAGAAACCCTAACAAAATGCAGTAAGTTTACCCCAAGTAAGAATTGCATAATTCAAATCAGGTGTTAGAAGAACTGTTTTCGGCAAAAAGAGTTTCAATCGTGTCATAATAAAAACATTTTTTAGAAATCTTACTAGACAATATATTAAACATTGATTTAATTTTGCCCTACACCGACGTGTGTATAACACTGCATACTCATTGCTTTCCAAGTGTCTGTAAACAAATACATAAGCGACTCGGGTGGGAATCGAACTCACGACCTCATGCTGACTATTGCAGACGTCTTAACATCTTTTAATTGAAACATAAACTAAAGACTCAATTACTGAGGAAGTGTTTATAATATGAATAACATTCTTTGTTAAAGGGACAGTATCGTCACGATCAGAGCAGACTTTCAACAGGGCATTGAATCGGTGATCTAGTTTAAAATGAAAAATGTGACTGCAAATCACTGGCTCATTTATGCAGCAGCAATGATAATATGACTTTATTATGTGGTGTATTATTTTCGGTCACTGATGAGTTAATCTAAACTAGCATGCACTCCGATTCCATGCCCTGTTTGATCCTGACGATATTGTCCCTTTAATATGGGTATAATTGTCTTTTTGATGACAGGACAATGTAGTGTTTCATTACGTTTTTCCGCCCGCTGTCGGCTCGTATTATAATGAGAGGTTTCAGCTCTTACTCTTTTTGTTCGGTATTATTAATTGCTGTGCTTGTAACGGTTATTGGCTCAAACAAAATGACAATAAAACTACCGAATATTATATAAATCATTTGTCAACGAGAGATATGAAAATCAATAAATTTGTTTTTGATGACAAACTAATATTATCTTTAACAGTCCAAACAGTACAGACACCTTTTATAAGCAGGGATGGATCCAGGATAGCTGAAATGAAAATGAGACATCGTACAGCAAAAAGGGGTGAAACTGCCTAAAAGAGGTCCACCTATATAAAGTATAGGGTAAATGTATTGCAAGGTGATGAATGGACACTTGTCCTCGTTCCCTGCCTCCTTTATCCGCTAATCTTCCCCCTTGGTTTGGTTTGGTTTTGTAATTTGTGTTATCATAGAGGCATCTTGACAGCTAGAGGGCTACGATATGCACGAAGCGATAGTAAATCTTGATTTGCGCATATATTATTATGATCGTGATCGTAGTATAAGGCCATAAAAGGTATCCGGTTTGTGGTCATAGGTCGGCTTCAAAACCAGCGAAATACCCGATACATGTATATACGCGGTTATTGGAACCAGAGCAAAAAAAAGGTATCCGGTTTGTGGTCGTAGGTCGGCTTCAAAACCAGCGAAATACCCGATACATGTATATACGCGGTTATTGGAACCAGAGCAAAAAAAGGTATCCGGTTTGTGGTCGTAGGTTGGCTTCAAAACCAGCGAAATACCCGATACATGTATATACGCGGTTATTGGAACCAGAGCAAATTTCCCGTACATAAAGTATTTGAGCTAAATGCGCAGAAATTGGGCAAATGTTCATAACCCTGTATGTGAAAAAGTCGTTTAAAACACAGTGCGGCAGAATTCCAGTCGAGCAATTTTGGCTGCAATTGGACATCGTTTCATAGCGGTAAAACAAGATCACTATAAAATGTCGACGCGGGTCTGAGGCGACGCGAGCGGAGACCAGAAACCAGAGACTTGTTTTGGCCTAAGAGAGGCTGGTGGCAATACCTTGCTAGAGCATAATAGGGGAATTGGGGGGGGGGGCGGTCAAAGAGGGTAGAGGGCCCTTCTTTAGCGAGGACACTGTGTATCTTGAGGGACAAAATCGATCAACGGGCGGATCACTGGGGAACAAATATTTCTGGGGGATGCTGGAGTAGAGGACTTGTGAGAAATTGTTTCATTTGCACATTTTTATTTTTAATTATAATTAGTTTAAAAGAATTTAACTTGTATCAAATATTTTTTACGGTGGTTTTTTAAGTTAAAGGGACAATGTCGTCACGATCAACATGGCATGGAATCGGAGTGTTCATCTTAAACTAGGACACCGATTCCAAGCCCTGTTGAAATTCTGTTCATATCGTGACGATATTGTCCCTTTAAATATCCACGATGTGTGGATATTTGTCCATGAGCCAGCTAATTTTTCGGTACCATCTGGAGGGACTAATTCATATGTTTTCTTGTTACGAAAATATACGAAAATTCCAAACAAATTATGATAGACTTGGTGAAACGGTAGCTTCATAGTCATTTTTAAGCAATTATTGTTGTAAAAAAGTTATATGCTAAGCCTCGTCCAATAAAACACTGTTACGACTGTTTGATGATTGCTGCCAGACGTCTTAAGAAATTATTTAAGAAACACCTTTTTAAAATAGCTTATTATCATTAATTTATGTAATTGTAATCATATTATTATAGCATATTCAGAGCATTTTAGAATAACAATTTTAAAACAATAAATCAACTTTTTAATCTAACATTTTTCAATTTTAATTTTAACCATTTTATGTAATATTTTATATGCTTGTTTTTAGATATCTTATATTTATGTAATTTTTTATAATTTTTTGTGATGCGCATATGAACATATATGTATGAATCATGCGCAATATAAGCAATAAATTATTATTATTATTATTATTAGCCTTAAAAGATCCCATGTTATTACACGCAGTACAATAATTAAAGCTAAACAGCAACATAAAACAACCGTTGTACATGTTATGTCAAAAAATACACCAAGGAAATAAGAATTAACGCAGAAAATACGTCTTTAGGAAGCAAACTCCAAAGTTTCACAAGTATCGCCTCTCTCAGGAAATATTTATTTTGGTTTTGTGTTTAGGAACTTAAAGCTAAGATTTAGGGTCAGTTTTCTTTGAGTTTATCGCATTACATTGACATCTAAACTCAGTGCCGTACCGGGGGAACGGGGGCCGGGCCACGTGCCCCCCCCCCCCTCCCCGCCGAGGTCTGTGCCCCAGGTTCCCCCATTCAACATTTTGAAAATAGACACTCGTCACGTATTTTAAAAAGTCGTTAAATTACATATTATGATGATTATAAACTGCCCCCTTGACCCCGCCCCCTTCTCGATCCGCCAATGGTTTGAGACGCAATTGCAATCGCGTGTTGAATTTGAATTTTAATAACATTCAATTACTAAATTAAAAGTCAAGGCCTTTGGACTTGAACTGGCTCATTGAGTGGAAATAATATATGAGAGGTTTCAGCTCTTACTGAGAACAGAATATTGAATTTGTAGCGGTTTTTGTTCGGTATTAATTGCTGTGCTTGTAACGGTTAATTAGCTCAGACAATAAAACTACTGAATATTATATAAATCATTTGTCAACGAGAGATATGAAATCAATTTGTTTTTGATGACAGACTAATATTATCTTTAACAGTCCAAACAGTACATACACCTTTTATTAGCAGGGGTGGATCCAGGGTAGCTGAAATGAAAATGAGACATCATACAGCAAAAAGGGGTGAAACTGCCTAAAAGAGGTCCACGTATATAAAGTAAAGGGTAAATTTATTGCAAGGTGATGAATGGACACTTGTCCTCTTTGCCTGCCTCCTTTATCCGCTAATCTTCCCCCTGGTTCACCCGATCTGCCAATGATACTTAGTATTAGTTTTCATGACGCCATAAGCAAATGCATTTGTGCCTTTACGTGGTGTCTGATGAGGAGGTAAGGTTTAAAAGTGACAGTGATTTCTAGAAACGACGAGAGGGATGGTATAAGTAGGGCCCCTAGCTAACACGACTATGGACATCTCCTGATCCCCCGGAACCCCTAGATGCCCAGACTGACATTCCCAATTGAAATATGTAAGATTTTTAATTTATTTATTTTCTCGTTGCTGTTGTTGTTGTTGCTGCTGCTGCTGCTGTTGTTGTTGTTGTGTTGAGTGTATATAGGTAGGTGGGGGATGTTTGAGTAGGATTGTCTTCCATGCTTTTAGAAAATCAATCACAAACCAAATTGCATGAATGATTCAGCCGTCGAAAATTCGTCATTCGTCCTGAGTTTTCCATCCAACCGTCGACCCTTCCAGATTATTGGCCCCGGGCGTGGCCTTCGGCTTCTGGGCGTGGCATTTATCTGTTCTAAACAAAATGGCCGAATAAAAACCCTGTTTTAGGTAGAAACCCACCTCATACTCAATGATATACCCAGCAAGGTATTCCATAACATAAACAAGGTATATTTGGAAGACGGAGCGTAAAATGACGCCGTAATACGCCTAGCCTTTAGTCAAGACTCACGCGGCCACCTGGAACACCGTAACAAACATCATGCCCACGAGTGATGAAGCCACGATCTCCTTCACCAGTCTGATCCGTTGTGTGCATGAATAATTCATAAATATCTAACAATATGAAAAATATGTGTATGCATTTATTTTATTTGAACCAATCATCGGAAGAAAAATGCTGGGTTCAGCTCGTCATTATTTGAATAGGACTGGTGGTATCATAATGCATCATGCTTTAACATTTCTCTATCATACCCATTCAAATCAGTAGAAAAATATGAAGAAAACATAGATCACAGAATGGACTGGTACTTGGGGCGTCGCCTCAGTCGCGTGCTAGGACACCGATTCCAAGACCTGTTGAAATTCTGTTCAGATCGTGACGATATTGTCCCTTTAAATATCCACGATGTGTGGATATTTGTCCATGAGCCAGCTAATTTTTCGGTACCGTCTGGAGGGACTAATTCATATCTTTTCTTGTTACGAAAATATACGAAAATTCCAAACAAATATGATATAGACTTGGTGAAACGGTAGCTTCATAGTCATTTTTAAGCAATTATTGTTGTAAAAACGTTATATGCTAAGCCTCGTCCAATAAAACACTGTTACGACTGTTTGATGATTGCTGCCAGACGTAGCCTTAAAAGATCCCATGTTATTACACGCAGTACAAAAATTAAAGCTAAACAGCAACATAAAACAACCGTTGTACATGTTATGTCAAAAAATACACCAAGGAAATAAGAATTAACGCAGAAAATACGTCTTTAGGAAGCAAACTCCAAAGTTTCACAAGTATCGCCTCTCTCAGGATATATATATTTTGGTTTTGTGTTTAGGAACTTAAAGCTAAGATTTAGGGTCAGTTTTCTTTGAGTTTATCGCATTACATTGACATCTAAACTCATTGCTGTACCGGGGGCACGGGGGGAACGAGGTCGAGGTATGTGCCCCAGGTGCCCCCATTCAAAATTTTGAAAATAGACACTCGTCACGCATTTTAAAAAGTCGTTGAATTACATATTATGATGATTATAAACTGCCCCCTTGACCCCGCCCCCTTCTCGATCCGCCAATGGTTTGAGACGCAATTGTAATCGCGTGTTGAATTTGAATTTCAATAACATTCAATTACTAAATTAAAAGTCAAGGCCTTTGGACTTGAACTGGCTCATTGAGTGGAAATAATATATGAGAGGTTTTAGCTCTTACTGAGAACAGACTATTGAATTTTAAGCGGTTTTTGTTCGGTATTAATTGCTGTGCTTGTAACGGTTAATTAGCTCAGACAATAAAACTACTGAATATTATATGAATCATTTGTCAACGAGAGATATGAAATCAATTTGTTTTTGATGACAGACTAATATTATCTTTAACAGTCCAAACAGTACATACACCTTTTATTAGCAGGGGTGGATCCAGGGTAGCTGAAATGAAAATGAGACATCATACAGCAAAAAGGGGTGAAACTGCCTAAAAGAGGTCACGTATATAAAGTAAAGGGTAAATTTATTGCAAGCCTCCTTTATCCGCTAATCTTCCCCCTGGCTTCCCCTATCTGCCAATGATACTTAGTATTAGTTTTCATGACGCCATAAGCAAATGCATTTGTGCCTTTACGTGGTGTCTGATGAGGGGGTAAGGTTTAAAAGTGACAGTGATTTCTAGAAACGACGAGAGGGATGGTATAAGTAGGGCCCCTAGCTAACACGAATATGGACATCTCCTGATCCCCCGGAACCCCTAGATGCCCAGACTGACATTCCCAATTGAAATATGTAAGATTTTTAATTTATTTATTTTCTCGTTGCTGTTGTTGTTGCTGCTGCTGCTGCTGTTGTTGTTGTTGTGTTGAGTGTATATAGGTAGGTGGGGGATGTTTGAGTAGGATTGTCTTCCATGCTTTTAGAAAATCAATCACAAACCAAGTTGTATGAATGATTCAGCCGTCGAAAATTCGTCATTCGTCCTGAGTTTTCCATCCAACCGTCGACCCTTCCAGATTATTGGCCCCGGGCGTGGCCTTCGGCTTCTGGGCGTGGCATTTATCTGTTCTAAACAAAATGGCCGAATAAAAACCCTGTTTTAGTTAGAAACCCACCTCATACTCAATGATATACCCAGCAAGGTATTCCATAACATAAACAAGGTATATTTGGAAGACGAAGCGTAAAATGACGCCGTAATACGCCTAGCCTTTAGTCAAGACTCACGCGGCCACCCGGAACACCGTAACAAACATCATGCCCACGAGTGGTGAAGCCACGATCACCTTCACCAGTCTGATCTGTTGTGTGCATGAATAATTCATAAATAAAAAATAATAATAATAAAAAAGTTGTTGTTGTTGTTGTTGTTGTTGTTGAGTGTATAGGTAGGTGTGGAATGTATGAGTAGGATTGTCATCCATGACATGGACTTCTTAGCGAGTTCAATCTCCTGGGGTCTGTTAAAATAATTAAATTATTAAATATGTTGTTAGTTTAAAAACAAGTTTAATTCAATTTTATTGTATTTGTCATTGAGTATTGAGTATACAGTGCTTCATACGTCGGTGTAAGGACAAAAATCGAATCTGTTTTGTATTTGTGTTATACATTTTGTTATCATAGAGGGCCTGTTTTTGTTTGGTATTGTTGTGCTTGTAACGGTAATTATCTCAAACAAAACGACAATAAAACTACCGAATATTATATCAATCATTTGTCAACGAGAGATATGAAATCAATAAATTCGAAGCCTTGATGACAGGCCAATTTAGTGTTTCATTACGTTTTTCCGCCCGCTGTCTGCTCGTATTATATGAGAGGTTTCAGCTCTTACTGAGAACAGACTATTGAATTTGAAGCGGTTTTTGTTCGGTATTGTTGTGCTTGTAACGGTTATTATCTCACATAAAATGACAATAAAACTACCGAATATTAATATAAATAATTTGTCAACTAGAGATATGAAATTATTAAATTTGAAGTTTTGTGATGACAGACTAATATTATCTTTATCAGTCCAAACAGTAATAATAAAAGTGTAAGCAAACTGATCTAACTGAGGAATCAGCAACAATACAAAAGTGGGAAATGCAATAAAGTAAAATAATAAGAATTAAACAATAATCAGAAAGAAATTAAAATAATCCAGTCACTATTCTAAGTTCGTAACATCCAATATAAATCAGAGAAACAGAAGGAAAGTAACAAATACAAATGAAATATCAATAAATATCAAAACAATTTTTCATAATTGGCAATTCTTTAAGTACAACTGTTACAACTGGTCATTGGAACTCGGTCAGACTTACTGACCCGTGAAAGTCTACTCACATGTTTCAGAAAAAACAGATAAAAATAATAAAATTTACCAGGATCTCCAAGTTAACAATTAAGACTTAACTTTAGCTTTGAACTCATGAACTGTAAGAAAGTCTTTTCTGTGGTAAAATATATTTATTTTCTGTTAGGATAATGCATTTGTTGATGCATAACTCCAGCCTATATGAAAGCTTCAGCAATAGTGAAAATACATTCAGGTTGTTTATTATATGAAATAAATTGTCTCATGAACTTTAAATGTGTTCCTGCCTATAGTTAATACAGTTAGTTGTGTGACAAATTTGATTATCTCAAAATGCAACTTGTGGGACATATTTTGGACAGTGTTGTACATGTACATAATAAACATTCCTTTATTTAACAGTTTAATAATGGTTGATGCTTTAAACAAGTTTATATAAAAATAAAATCATCTAATTTGTACAATTCGTTTGTGTCCTTTTTACTTTTAATTATCTTTCATCTAGCCACCCCCATATAATTACATTATTGTATGACCATGAATTTAGGGTATGGTTCTGCTTTTAAATAGTTTGTTGTGAAAGTAAGCATCAGTATATAAAACATTACACTCTTAAAACTAAAGTGTTGAATCAACTTTTTAAGAGTTCGGTGAGTGACAACACTTTGTAACGTTAAATTCAACTCAAAGAAAGTGTTGAATTAACACGGAGTTAAGTTAAGTCTAACTTTATCAATGTTAATTCAACACTTTAAAAGTTAAATCCAACTATATAAAGAGTTGTCACTGACCGAACTCTTTAAAATGTTGATTCAACACTTTAGTTTTAAGAGTGTATGGACCAACCCTTGCGCTAGTACCTTTGATTTGCCGACTGAAAATTGATGTATAATTTACTTATGTTTAACTATTGACTTTTATGATGATGTATTTATACCTTTTGTTTTTGTTTAATATGTGAAGAGTATCGCTACGGTGTTTTCATTTTTTGCTAATCAACCTTGTTTACATGGTTGTGTATGCAGGGTTTTTCCTTTTTGTCAGAATATCGTATTTGCCTAGCATATTCTGACCAGGGCCAGTCGGCCTTTTTCTTTTTTTACAACCATCGTTCCTTGTAATTTCATATTGCATTGTTCTTACCATGTATTTTGACAGATACCGGCGCATTACAAATGTTCATTATTATTATTATTATTATTATTATTATTATTATTATTATTATTGAGAACAATTATTGGGGTGTCGCACACCATACCCCCCTGCCCCTGCTCGCTACGGACCTGGGCGGTGGGGACGAGTGAACCCTGTAGGCCTGAGCAATATTTTTTGCATTAAATAATTTATATTATTTTATAAATACAATTTTACAAAGGTTCTTCTGTACTTAATTCACCGCCAAATTCAAGTGGCATGGATAGTCTTGTGGTTTAGAATGCTCACCTTCCAAGTAGGTAGTTGGGATCGAGACTAGGTTTAGGTTGTAAATATTTGTAACAGGATTAGCAACATTTTTTGTTAACTACAACACTAATTCAGAAACAAAACCTTTCCGTAAAACAATAATGTATGGGCTGTGAAGGACTTTTTTAAAGGAATATAAATCCCAAAATTCATGTTTAGTACCGTATGCATGCTAGCTGCCAACCAGTCTGGTTGCCGCTTTTGTATAATTGGTTTTTCTAGTAAATACATAGATTTACATTTATTTTAGTCTTATATATTAATTAGTCAAAATTTAGTCACATACGGCTCTTCATACGAGAAAAACTGCAATGGTGAACACTTCTAGTGCGACGCGACAACACTTCTAGTGCGACGCGACAACACTTTTAGTGCGACGCGACAACACTTCTAGTGCGACGCGACAACACTTCTAGTGCGACGCGACAACACTTCTAGTGCGACGCGTGAATCCTAATGCGACGCTTACACACTCTTCTTGCAATGTGCATGTGGCCGTTTTAGAACACCATACCAGAGAGTTGTTTTGGCCTAAGAGAGGCAGGTGGCAATACCTGGCTAGAGCATTAAGTTGGCATAATAGGGGAGTTAGGGGGTCAAAGAGGGTATGGGGCCTTCTTGGCAGTGCCCCCTTTAAACCATGTGACCTTCTTTAGCGATCACACTGTGTATCTTGAGGGACAGAATCGATTAACGGGCGGATCACTGGGGAACCAATGTTTCCGGGGGATGCTGGAGAATTTGTTTAATTTGTAAATTTTAATTTTAATTATAATTAGTTTAAAAAAAATTAACTTGTAAAGAATTTATTTATTTATTATATTATTTATTTTCTACAGTGGTTTTTAATATTTATGTTGTCTTAACTTTGTAGGCCTAAATGTAAACGCAATTCGACTCTACGGCCGCCATGTTTTTTCATTGAAATAAACCAACAACAATAATAATTATTATTGGATTCTCTAATGCAATATCAGCGTTTTCAGGAAAAAAGTTGCAAAGTATTGTAGCTCACGATGCAGTTGTGTGAGTAAGTTTTAACTTCCCAACGCACCAACGACGATTCATTTATTTATTTGTTATTTGTATTATTCTTTTTTTGGAAGGGGGGGGGCGAGGGGGAACTTTGGAAACCTTTCCCCGTCCCCGAGGCGCCAGTGGTCATCATTCTCCATCCATGCGTTCTGGCCTATTTCAGACCGTACGGATCTAGCACGAGACTAGTGGCATGGTAGTCTTGTGGTTTAGAATGCTCACCTTCCAAGTAGATAGTTGGGTTCGAGACTAGGTTTAGGTTGTAAATATTTGTAACAGGATTAGCAACATTTTTGTTAACTACAACACTAATTCAGAAACAAAACCTTTCTTTAAAACAATAATGTATGGGCTGTGGAGGACTTTTTTAAAGGAATATAAATCCCAAAATTCATGTTTAGTACCGTATGCATGCTAGCTGCCAACCAGTCTGGTTGCCGCTTTTGTATAATTGGTTTTTCTAGTGAATACATGGATTTACATTTATTTTAGTCTTATATTAATTAGTCAAAATTTAGTCACATACGGCTCTTCATACGAGAAAAACTGCAATGGTGAACACTTCTAGTGCGACGCGACAACACTTCTAGTGCGACGCGACAACACTTCTAGTGCGACGCGACACACTTCTAATGCGACGCGACAACACTTCTAGTGCGACGCGTGAATCCTAATGCGACGCTTACACACTCTTCTTGCAATGTGCATGTGGCCGTTTTAGAACACCATACTAGAGACTTGATTTGGCCTAAGAGAGGCAGGTGGCAATACCTGGCTAGAGCATTAAGTTGGCATAATAGGGGAGTTAGGGGGTCAAAGAGGGTATAGGGGCCTTTTTGGCAGTGCCCCCTTTAAACCATGTGACCATCTTTAGCGATCACACTGCAGAGGGACAGAATCGATCAACGGGCGGATCACTGGGGAACCAATGTTTCCGGAGGATGCTGGAGAATTTGTTTAATTTGTAACTTTTTAATTTTAATTATAATTAGTTTAAAAGAATTTAACTTGTAAAGAATTTATTTATTTATTATATTATTTATTTTCTACAGTGGTTTTTAAATATTTATGTTGTCTTAACTTTGTAGGCCTAAATGTAAACGCAATTCGACTCTACGGCCGCCATGTTTTTTCATTGAAATAAACCAACAACAATAATAATTATTATTGGATTCTCTAATGCAATATCAGCGTTTTCAGAAAAAAAGTTGCAAAGTATTGTAGCTCACGATGCAGTTGTGTGAGTAAGTTTTTAACTTCCCAACGCACCAACGACGATTCATTTATTTATTTGTTATTTGTATTATTCTTTTTTTTGGTGGGGGGGAGGGGGAACTTTGGAAACCTTTCCCCGTCCCCGAGGCGCCAGTGGTCATCATTTTCCATCCATGCGTTCCGGCCTGTTTCAGACCGGACGGATCTAGCACGAGACTAGATGAGGGTCGGTCTGTATACACATACAATGTAACAATGGTGTTTAGAATTTAACAACATTTGTAAACACTTAGATTGTATTCACATGTTGAGCCTAAAACACGTTGAGATTGTGCTTTTCTGTGATGTGTGTTTGAATGCTAAATATCATGAACAGGTGTCAAAAAGCTAAGCACGTTTAGCTGTGTATCATCATAGAGCTACAATAGCTCTATGGTAACACGTACAGAGGATGGCACTGTGAGTTTAGCATTAAACGCATTCCTATTCCTAAACACGTTTATGTAGTCCACACACAAATAGGAAGAAAATTAATGGTCCCTCCCCCTCCCCCACTCCTCATGGATGCGGGGTTTTTTCCAGGACGAACGTGGAAAATTTTTGAAAAAACAAGTTTATAAAATTGGGAATTTCATAGAAATTGGCCATGTTTGTCCTGCAAAAAAAAATACGCCTCCTGGATTCGAACATTGCATCATTTATAAGTTTGGTTCAGGTTTGCATGTCATGAAGTAGTGAGAATCGATTCCAATCGATGGTATTTTAGGACTTGAAAATATTCTTCATGCATATTGAACATCAAACCACGTGAAATTAATAATCAGCTCCTCAACCTCGTCCTCATTGATGTGCGTTACAACCTTATTATATCCATACAATCATGTTACCAAAACATTTTACTTAAAACCCCTTACGTTTCACGTTTTTGATGTGTTAATGAACATGTCATTTACACTCACACCTCTAAAAAAAAACTATTGTCAAGAAAACTCAGAACAGCTCTGAGGTCTGTTCAAAAAGAAAAAAACTTGTCTAGTTTTATGTGTTACCTTGTCCACAATAAAAGAAAAATAAACACGGAATCTTCCCCATCAGACTTAAAGAACACCGAGCGCACGGCCGCAGAGGAGATTTCGAAAAGTCAGCCATCGTCAAGCACTCGCACATCAAGGACCACCAGATAGACTGGCAGGCAGCCCAACTCATCACACCCATCGACGCATGGCACCCCAGACGCATCAGAGAGGCCATCGAGATCGTCAAACACAACACTGTGCCACAGGACATCGGCTTCTACATCAGCGACATTTGGCGACCACTACTACGGACTGAAGGATCTTCTATATCCAAAGTCCATAACCCACCCCAGACTGAGGGATCTCCTATATCCTAAGTCAACCACCCTCCATCCCCCTGTGCTTATTAACAACTGATTCAGTTCAGTGAGCACACACTCCTCTCCCCCAACCCCTAGGATCCTAGTCTCAACAGTTCCCGCCTGCGCACCTCAACGAACTAATCCTCCAGCATCCATCCATGGGATGATCCTCCAGCAGTCTACTTAATTAAGCAGCAGCATTTTCCAGAGTCCTGCATTCTCCTGAGGACGATCGGAGCATACTGATCGAAACGTTAAGTTGTACCTCCAGTTCTTTTCAGAACTAATTACTACTCAATTGAGCATTTCACATGGTGTCACCGCAATTACTTTTACTTATCCTCCTCACCATGCAAAAATAAACACCTTTATAATTATACAAATACACGTGCATACACATGTATATTCGAGCGAGGCCTCCAGTGTTCCCGTCCCGGTGTCCGGACTGGCTCTTGCCGCGCTGGCCCTGAGGAAACGCTGGTGTTCAATTTGAAATAAAGAACATTTTTGTTAACTGTATGTATGCCAGCCATCAGCACCAGATCAAGAAATAAATTTGCAGAAAAGTGTCTTTCTAATGACATGATATCAAATTTTATTTCAACAAGAAATTAATTAACATTTAATTTATTAATGCAAAAACAATTATTAAGAGGGATATCAAAATCAACAAATTTAATACATTTTCCACAGGGGGTAGTTTCACAGACTGTAGCCAGTGTACGTAAACGGCTTCGGCGAAGCCGAGCGAGGTCTCCGGGGTTCCTCGGTACCCAGACTGACGCTTGCCGCACTGGCAGGCTGAGAAAAACACTGGTGTTCAATTTGAAACGATCATCAGTACCAGATCATCAGCAGAATAATGATTATTTAGAAACATTTATTTCATCCCAACTTCATAAAGAAATAATTTTTCATTATTTGTTCCAATTCATTTAAGACAGATGCAACAAAACTATAAGCTGTAAATTAATTAACACAAAATAAACAAAATAAACAACTAAACAAAACAAATTAAATAATGTTAACATGTAAGGAAAATGAGGAAGCAAAGCTTTTGTTCTCTTCCCTATGGACAAACACAATTAACAGGAGATATATACAAGACAAAGACAAGTCAAGCAAAAACAGGAGTAAGACTGGATGTAGCTTTAGACT
This sequence comes from Zoroaster sp. YZ-2022, assembly GCA_029582265.1. Classification (NCBI taxonomy): domain Eukaryota; kingdom Metazoa; phylum Echinodermata; class Asteroidea; order Forcipulatida; family Zoroasteridae; genus Zoroaster; species Zoroaster sp. YZ-2022. The sequence goes on from CM055816.1 coordinate 9,930,479, forward strand.
GGATGTAAAATCAGGTTATCTACATATAAGATTCTAAAATACTACTTTTATGTTTTTGGCCAAAAGATGTCGGTGAAACAGCTTGTCTTAAGTATGTACAAAAAAGACTCTGTAATAGGCTATTGTTTGAGTGAGTTGTCCTACTAAAATTAACATAAATATTACCATTTGATGAACTACGAGTCTCATAGGAGTGAACAGAAGCAATTAATGTAAACCAAGATTGAAAACTAACAGGCAGTAAGTTATGAATATATTTAAACCTAAATTTCCCCAAATTAAGATAATAGATCAGTTTTAAAAGTTTGAGATTTTCAAATAAAGGATTTTCAAATAAAAGATCACGGAACCCAACGTTGTTTACAATGCGAACTGCTCGTTTCTGTAGAAACCCTAACAAAATGCAGTGGGTTTACCCCAAGTAAAAATTGCATAATTCAAATCAGGTGTTAGAAGAACTGTTTTCGGCAAAAAGAGTTTCAATCGTGTCATAATACAAACATTTTTTAGAAATCTTACTAGACAATATAATAAACATTGATTTAATTTTGCCCTACACCGACGTGTGTATAACACTGCATACTCATTGCTTTCCAAGTGTCTGTAAAAAAAACATAGGCGACTCGGGTGGGAATCGATCCCACGACCTCATGCTGACTATTTCAGACGTCTTAACATCTTTTAATTCTTGAAACATAAACTAAAGACTCAATTACTGAGGAAGTATTTATAATATGAATAACATTCTTTGTTAAAGGGACAGTATCGTCACGATCAGAGCAGACTTTCAACAGGGCATTGAATCGGTGATCTAGTTTAAGATGAAAAATGTGACTGAAAATCACTGGCTCATTTATGCAGCAGCAATGATAATATGATTTTATTATGTAGTGTATTATTTTCGGTCACTGATGAGTTAATCTAAACTAGCATGCACTCCAATTCCATGCCCTGTTTGATCCTGACGATATTGTCCCTTTAATATGGGTAACATTGTCTTACTTATCTTGTCTACATGTCCTTATTGTCCTCATAATACATTATGAATACAGGGTCCCTGCTCGAACTAGCTTCATGCATATTCATAATTATATTATTAAATGTTTCATATATTTAGAAGTATGATTTTGTTATTCCCTTACGTGTGCAGGAAACAAAGTTTTTAAAATGCTGTGGGTACGAGCTATACATAAACTACAGGAACATCCTGGGGACGATGTTGTCGTTCATTATACACTATTTGGCCCAACTTTCACATACGTGACCAATTAAAAACTTGATAATTACTATGGCATTATTCGTTTTGTGTTCATTTAAGTTTATTACTTGGTGACCCCCAAAAATAGCAATTCTAATTTATTTCTCTTTAGAATGCCAGGAGTGTTCAATGATTGTAATGGTGTATTAGCTGAAGACAGTGCGAATCCAAGCTGTAGGGTAAATGAAAGGGGGAAACACGGTACAAAATGAGCTGGCTCCACTGATCTGCCAACTAATGCACGTATTTCATGAAGCCACGAGTAAACGCACTATTTGTGTCTAAATTAAAGAGGATCTGATGAGGGGATGAGGTTAGTGGTGACGCGCTTTTTTCAGGGGCAAATGTTCATACCCCTATGTGAAAAAGTCGTAACCAATACAGTATAATGATAATATTAATAGCACTGTCAATGAAAGATATGCCAACCATCAATTTGAATCTCTCAAACAAAACTATACACTGTAATGATAATATGAATGATACTGTCAATGAAAGATATGTCAACAATCAATTTGAATCTCTCAAACAATTGGAAACAAAACTATACACTGTAATGATAATATTAATGATACTGTCAATGAAAGATATGTCAACAATCAATTTGAATCTCTCAAACAATTGACAACAAAACTATACACTGTAATGATAATATTAATGATACTGTCAATGAAAGATATGTCAACAATCAATTTGAATCTCTCAAACAATTGACAACAAAACTATACACTGTAATGATAATATGAATGATACTGTCAATGAAAGATATGCCATCAATACATATGAAGCTTTTTTGATGACAGACCAATTACAGTCCAAAAAGTACAAGCTCCTAAGCAGGGGCGGATCCAAGGTGATTGAAAATGGGGAACTGCTTAAAAGGGGGCCACTCATAAATTCAAAGAAAGCTGAATGGGCACTTGCTCTCTTTGTCCGGCTCCAACTGATCCGCTAATTTGCCCCTAGCTCCCACGATCTGCCAATGATCCTCAGTATTACATGAAACTACGATCAAACGCAGGGGTTGTCAATGGGTACGATTTCTTGTGACGATTGGAAGAGCAGGGAGGGTGAAGGAAGAAGCAGGACCCCTGACCTACTCCTCCCCATCCCACCCCAAGCCCTACCGACACCCATTATTTTAATTCCACAAACAAAATCGGTATTAAATTTCAAAGTTTGTTTCTTGCTAGAATATATGTGTGAGTATGGACACGTCAAGGGAAGGTTTTTAAGTGTGAATTTGTTATCAAAATGAAGTGGAATATTGTAATAATTTGTGCGCTTTGTTTTAAAATTTAAATATTTATTGTTATAATATATTGTTTTGTGAACGATAATTACTCGGCGTGTATTTTATACTACTTGGGGTATATTACCATTACCCCCCCCCCCCCCCGTCATACATACATGGGGGAATCACCCTGTCCCCTGGATCAATTCCAAGGGGTGAAATCATAAGCTCATCTCGTGCTATTAATGAAATTGTACGTTCTCTTTCTCTTTTACACCTCACGGTCCTTTCAGAGCCACCATAGTAGACCATAGTGTATCTGCTGACGAACGTTTGTTGAATGGCAATGAAGGCGCATGCATACACACAGTCCTGCACAACGTTGTCGAACCGTATTAACTTGAGTACTTTTTTTTATCGCGTGATAAATTATGTTTTAATTTGTGTGTATTTATTTGCATTCACTGATCATTTTTAGTTTTCTGTCTCACTTGAAAGTTAGTAACTAAAAATAAATAATTTAAAAACTGAGCTTATTGTGTACATAATGATGAAAACTTTGTCAAAAATAAACACAAAATGATGCAATGACGTAATATTTGCCAGTGTGTCAGATGTATTTAACCACGTAGATTCCTCTAAAGCTTCGTTCCCTTTTGCCTGTCAGTAAACCTGTGCCTCACTTGTACCTTTGGGATGTCTTACACTGAGCTTAGGAAACTGAAATTGGTCTGGATCATTTTCCTCCTCAGTTAGCAAAGGAATTCAATTTATTGTTGTACAATAGTTTACAATGAATGTAATGATGTATTAACTGGAGGCAGTGAGAATCCAGGCTGTAAGGTAAATGAAGGGTGGAAACACGACGAAAAATAGGAATCGCATACAAAAATGTACATGGTAAAATTACATGTATGATGATATAAAGGGGGAATATGCCCGCCCTGCCCCCTCCCCGATCCATCAGTGGTTTGAGACTCAATTGCAATCACATGATCAACCTGAATAACAATAACATTCAATTACGGAATTAAAATCCAAAACCTTTGGACTTTAATTTTTCATTTAGTTTCTCATTTAGCCCATTTATCTCCTCCCCACAGTTGGCTTGTAAACAATAAGGTCTTACTGAAAACAGACTTATTTTGTTTTTTTCTTTTCTTTTAAGATTACCAATAGTTTACAATGAAAGTAATGATGTACTCACTGGCGTAAATGTAAAGTGGGGGGGGGGTGATTTTGAAATTTGGGTGCACGGTATAGCTTGAAGTTCTGCATGTGTATTTTTATTATATATATTTTTTCAACGCATGGAAAATTCTGGGGGATGATTCTATGGACCATCCCACCCAGTCCAAAATATGGGGGGTGATATATCCCCCATCCCCCGGGATTTACGCCCTTGGATGTATTTACTGGAGGCAGGGAGAATCTAGGCTGCATGGTAAATGAACGGTGAGAACACGACACAAAAGAACACACTACCATTAAACTGAATAAGGCATTATATAGAACAATGACGTAAATGCGGCGAGGTTCAGTCAACTGAAACGTTGCCTAGTCATGGTTGTTGGTATATTATGGGTGCACCTTACTAAATAAAATACGGTAGTGACCAAATTCATTTGCCGAGCTCATTATTCTTAATTTGTATGCCATCACTTTGTGATGGACTTTGTAAAAATGGTCCAATATCATGACCTGGGGTCCTTGACTTCCAAGTGTGAGTAATTTTGATACCCTGGTCCTAATTGTCCTAGAAGCGTAGGACCATTTTCCGAAAATGGATGCTTGCCTCTATAGTGTAGAGGATGGTTTCCTTTGGGATTGGAATAACTGGACGGGCCTCTGGAGTATGCACATTAAATTGAAAATAAAATAAAAGTTAGACATCACTAAATATTTTGGTTTTTGTGTAAATTATTTTGTTTGGAAAAGGACATTATTATAAGTAATATTTTCCAATGTTCTTTACTTTTGTTAACGCTCTGCTCGTCACACGTATTAGCCTTGATCAAGGCGCGTTGGAACGGTTTGGTCGCATAATTTTGCCCCGCTAAGCTATCCTAACTCCAGTGCACATACACACAATGCACGGATCCATATGTATACTGTATGCACTTACATCTACATGAAAAAGACAGTGTGTACAAGTACACACATGTATGTAGTACAGTACATAATGTATGTAGTACACTATACATTACTGTACATATATATGTACAACATCTACATACAGTGACCATTCGTCATCGCGCCTTCATCCTTCTGTACATGCCAACATTTAAGGCAGAGCTTATCAATTCTAATAACCAAATTCAAATACGAAAGACGTGTTCTCATTGGTTATTTGGTTGGCCCAGCAACTGCTTGCTGTGCGCGATGTACATTGTACTAGACAACGTGTATATACATGTATCGTGCAGTGTGGGTGGGATCAAACGGGTCAAAGCTAGGGACCTGTAATTAGCCATCATTTAAAATGAACCGCCCACAAATCAACAATTTATGCATATGACTTTCCATTGGAATTCCAATGGGAAAATAAAGAAACACATAAGCTTTCGATTGCAGAAGGGTCAAGACTGTTGATTGAGTTCGAACGTCCGAGGTCACACTGCACAACCGTATCATTGGCGGATCCAGGGGGGCTAAGGGGCTGTAACCCCCCTACAATCGTAAAAAAAAAAAGGTATTTCCCCTCATTTCCCCCTCACTGTGCTTTGTTTTTATCTCCCTTTGATTGTTTCATTGTAATTTTTGTAGTACTGAAAAATCGTTCTTGATTCTCAGCCCCCCCTAAAAATATTCTGGATCCGCCCATGCGTATCCACGACTCGGTTATTGATCTAGTCTTGGTTAAAAACTGCGTTTGTATGTTTTTGATACACGATCCAACGGCGCTACACGAACGCTACAATCACGAACCACTACCACACACGAACCGTTACCACACACGAACCGCTACCACACACGAACCGCTACCACACACGAACCACTACAATCACGAACCGCTACCACACACGAACAGTCTTGGGAATTTCGTAGAAACTCCCCTGAATACGGGGAAACCACTACGCATGCGTCAATTTGAAATGCTAGCGCGGCCAGCATTTTTAGTGCGGACGCACATAAACAACAACGGACTACCGTGTTCACTGATCGACAACTTCACGGCATTCCGTTGTGTATATGGTAAATATAGCCAGGGTTTTCAGTTGTGGGCCGAAAAAGAGAATCAGAATGGGTAAAACAAACAAATATGGAAACGTATTGCAGTTTCATTATTAAGCCTTACAGAAATTGTGTAAATAAGTTCGACACATGTGTTATGTAAAATTGTAATACAGCAAATTGTTGGAAATAGAGTTGCCTGCATTTTGCTGTAAATTTACATGTTTGTTTTTTACAGTGTGCCTCCTTTATCCACTAATCTTCCCCCTGGCTCAATCGATCTGCCAATGATACTTAGTATTACTTTTCATAAAGCCATAAGCAAATGCATTTGTGCCTTTACGTGGTGTCTGATGAGGGGGTAAGGTTTAAAAGTGGCGGTGATTTCTAGAGACAACGAGAGGGATGGTATAAGTAGGACCCCTAGCTAACCTAGTACCCCTACACGACTCTGGACCTCTCCCGACTCCCCCAGAATCCCTAGATGCCCAGACTGACATTCCCAATTGAAATATGTAGGATTTTTAATTTGTTTATTTTCCCGTTGTTTTTCTGCCTACGTTCACAAGTGTACTGCCCACTTTTAGAATTCTAGAAGAAATCGTTAAGTGTTATACTTGAACGTGATGTATGTTTTGCGAAAGAATAGAATTATACTAATGGCTACCATGTCAGCGATATAATCGTTTTGAAATCATGGAAAACAGTTCCGTCTTTGTAATAACACATTGAATTATTATTACCTTGGAGTCACAAGCTGAATGAAGTGTGCGTGCTTTCAATACGCGCGCGTATGATGCATATAAGTTTTGAAAAGAATAAATCCAGTGGTAAGATCATACCTCTCGCTCTGTCTTCTTCATAAGTTATATGCATTTGTGTACGTAGGCAGAATTATACTTGCACAATAATTATTAAAAGTGATTAATGAAATTTCTAGATATTTAAGAAACCAATTTCAAAGTTTTGTATTTGATTAATTAAATATCATTTATATTTCTCAAACACTTTTAAAAGGTGGTGTGAATTGTTAGTTGCTGTTTCTTTTTCTTTTATTAAAAATGGCTAAATTGTTCATATAACGTATTATTGTAGCAATGAGGCAGGTGTTGCGGGATGCAAGGTTAAAAATAAACAGGACAAGATGATTACGTACAATGGACAATTCACCACAGGGTTAAGAGATGAATATGTTGTGCTAGTTGAAAATAAGACAAAATCTGCGAACTATTGTCAACCTGTCAGTTCCGGTCCATTGCAAACTCCTACTGGTATGGATAACTACAAAATCCAATTTACGCTATTAAAAGGGAAAGCAATTAATTAATGGCTTACTGTTAGAGTTTCCCCCGCATTTGGCTTGTAAGTAATATATTATAAGAGTTTAAGCACACAACTGATAACAAAAAACAAGCAACTAATCACTTCCCACAAAGTATTGGCGTCAATCGCTACTGATTGGTCGCTATTGCGAACTGTTAGTTCCAGTCCATTGCAAACTCCTACTGGTATGGATAACTACAAGATTAAATTTGCGCTATTAAAAGGGAAAGCAATTAGACTAATTAATGGCTTACTATTAGCGTTTCCCCAGATGGATTGTAAATAATAATATGACACTTTAATTAAGCTCTGATAAATGTTTGTCACGATCAATATCGCACACAATTAATAACAAAAAACATGCAATATTATAAGAATGGATGCATGTCTAATGATGCAAGACTAATTACTCCCCCAAAGTATTTTATTTTATTTTTTGAGGGGGTGGCGTGCAACCAGTGGCGCAGCGGCTTCAGAATTGTAAGCCTTAACTCGTACTTTGTTATCCACTCATCGAGACTAACCTTGGTAAACAATTGTATTTTATTGGTTTATTTAAACAACTACACAACTGCAGAGCCTTTCTGTATAATAGTCATTTCTGGATGTGGACAATGATTTTTTAAATGAATGTTTAAAGTCCAATGTGCCTTATAATTGTATTTACATATTGTGTAGTAATGCATGTACAGCGCTTTGGGGGTCTTGTCATAGACGGAATGCGCTTTATAAATGTGATTTATTATTATTATTATTCATTTTAAAAGTTATTTTGCCAATGATTATAATTATTTGTGTCTCTTTTTCTGGACCTCTCCTGACTCCCCCGGAACCCCTATACCCAAGATGCCCAGACTGACATTCCCAATTGAAATGTGTAGGATTTTTTTTCTCGTTGTTATTCTGCCTACGTACACATGTACTGCCCAATTTTTCTTTATAGAATTCTAGAAGAAATCGTTAAGTGTTATACTTGGACGTGATGTATGTTTTGTAAAATAATAGAAATATACCAATGGCTACCATGTGTGCAATACAATCGTTTTGAAATCATGGAAAACAGTTCAGTCTTTGTAATAACACATTGAATTATTATTGCTTTGGAGCCACAAGTTGAAAACAAGTGTGCGTGCTTTCAATACGCGCGCGTATGACGCATATACGTTATGAAGAGGATAGGAGGTGTCAATGGATGGGTGTCGATGGAGGGGGTGTCATTGGAGGGTGTGTCGATGGAGGGTGTGTCAATGGAGGGGGTGTCAACGGAGGGGTGTCTATGTAGGGGGTGTCAATGGAGGGGTGTCGATGGAGGGTGTTGCATTGAGGGGGTGTCAACGGAAGAGGTGTCGATGGAGGAGGTATCGATGGAGTGTGTGTCAATGGAGGTGTCGATGAGGGGGTGTCGATTGAGGGGGTGTCGATGGAGGAGGTGCCGATGGAGGAGGTGTCGATGAGGGGGTGTCGATGGAGGGGTCGATGGAGTCAAATGAGACTACTATAGGACTACACCTAGGTTAAGCTTTTGATGAAAACGCTGACATGTGTTTCGGATGTATTGATAATGGGCCGAATATATAAAAAGTAGCATTTGCTTTTTCTAGGCTTTTTCTTGAATATTTATAAATAAAACTAAGTAATTGCTCATAACCAAAATCTTCTGCTTATAAGCAGAAGCACAAGCTCGTTTCTTGTAAGCAAATGCTTTACAAATTAGCAAATGCTAATTTACTTATAACCAGAAGCATTTGTTCGTAGTTTTGCAAGCTCCTCCACACCAGCTTGATCTTTTACTCACGCCTTCATGCTTAACTGTGAGCACCATATGTTCATGCATGTAAGAGAAGGTCATCAGGTGTATAAGAACAGGATTAATCGTGCTGAGACATCTCCTGGCACCTATCGAAAATTGTTTCGATTTGATAAAGGAAAATGTTGAGTGGCTTGCACAAACATTTCTGCCCGAAAGGCATGAGACACGCGGTGGATGCTTGTCACCAGTGGAGCGCATGGAGACAACTTTGCGTTATTTACAAGATCCAGGCTACCAGACCTCAGTAGCAGAGGTGATTGGGATAGCCCAGCCCACTGTAAGTACATACGTTGCATGTACTTTGGACCGCATATCTGCCCAACGCCCAACATGGAAAAAATTTCCTGTGTCTAATGCTGATCTGACGGACGCAAAGCAACGGTGGGCTGATAAGCTCGGTTTTCCCTTTACGCTTGGGGCCATCGACTGCACTCATGTACGTATTGATAAGCCAAGTGGACAGTTCGGGGATGAATTCATAAATCGCAAGAACTTTCCTTCATTCAATGTTCAGGAATGAATACCGCTATTGTTGTTGACCTAAGCATTTGCTAGGCAAGAGAAAGAAAAAGCTATTAGTCAAAGCAAATTGTTATTTATACGTTTTTAAGCAATTGCTTTGGCTTTTGCTTCTGCTTGGTAAGCAATTGCTTTTTCTAGGTGCTTCTTCTTGTAAGCAAATGCTACTTTTTATTTATTCGGCCCAATATTGGGCAGTGATGTCCCAGGTTCTTTGTTTAGTTGGGGTACAGCACTTCTTCTCTGTGAAAATATGGCTGTTAGAAAAATTTCTGGAGGTCAGCGTCCGTCTTTTGAATACTCTGAATGGGGAATTGGACTGGGATCACGATTGCTTGGGCTTGTAATCTTACATCGTCCACCTTATTCAGCTGTTCATCTAGTTACTGTGTCGACTTTTTAAGGGATTTTCTTGATTACATGAATCAGTCATTTTGTGCAAAGAAGTATTAATTATTACTGGGGATTTTAATATACATGTTAATTGTGTGAGCAATCCAGATGCAGCTTCTTTTTTGGAGTTGATTGAATCATTGGGTTTGTCTCAGCATGTTAATTTTCCTATACACATGTATCGGGCCACACTCTTGACCTGTTAATTACTCGTCAGTCTGACACCCTTGCCTGTAAATTAGTCCCTGATTTATTATTTAGTGATCATTATTCGTTTAAGTGCTCGTTAAATTTCCATAGGCCACCTTTACATGTTAAGTGCCTATCATTTAGGAAAATTAGTGAGATCAATCCTGAGAAGTTTAAAAGGGACATATCTTCAAAATTTGAGCAATGTAGTGTTTTTAACAGTTCAAGTAATATTGTTAACGTCCAATGGTACCTTGGTTTAATTTGGATATAAAACACGCAAAGCAGGAGAGAAGGAAACTGGAAAAGATATGGCGACGGTCTAAACTTCAACATGATTTGATTTAAACATGTTAGAAACAAGGTCACAGCGCTTATGAATAAAGCACGTCAAGAGTATTATTCAAAGGTTATTGATAATGTGCAGGGTAACTCTATATCTAAGCGGTTTTTCAAGTTTGTAATTCTCTTCTTTGTAAACCTGTTTCTGTATATCCAGAACACTCTGATGCACATAAATTAGCCAATGATATTAGTAACTTCTTTAGACAGAGAATTTTAACTATACGGTCACAGTTGAATAACATTAATACTCACCACTTAGGTATGTTCCAACACGGTCCTGCTCGCTCAAATGGTTCGTTTGAATTTGTTAATTTTGAAATGGTCTCTGAAAGGTTGTATTCTGAAATTAATCTCTAGCTCAAGTAAAAAAATCATGTGTACTTGATCCAATGTCTACTAATTTACTTACCAAGCATTTAGACGTTTTATTGCCGTACATGATAAAAATTATCAATGTTTCTTGAGAGTTGGGTTCTTTTCCTAGGCTGTGGAAGTCTGCAATTGTTATTCCACTTTTGAAAAAGCCTGGTTTGGAGGCAAAGGTGGAAAATTTTAGGCCTATCAGTAATCTTCAGTTTATTTCAGACACATCTCACTAATAACACTGGTCTACAGCCAAAATGCTTCCGAAACAAATGAAGTCAAACTTGACTAATTATGGGTCACTGAGAATGGAAATGATGCTTAAAATATTGTTGATTGGCTCTAGTTTTCAAGATATGGTACCGTGTCAGTATCTACATAAACACATGAAAAGACCTAGGTTTACAATTCATGATTAAAAATCTGCTATGTACACCATATACAATGTAAAAACTGAAATATCTTGGAAACAGTAGCCAATCAGCAATTTTAATTGTCATATTTGAATTCAGCACATCAAAATCCATAATAAATAGCACATTTTATCTCCGAAGCAGACAACTTTAAAAACATTGTTGACCAGTGTAATAAGTTATTCCCTGTGGCTCAGTCGTCATATCGTAAATATCATAGTACTGAAACAGCCTTGCTCAAAGTTAAAAATGATTTATTAATGGCAATGAATAGAAAGCATGTTTCTCTGTTAGTTTTATTAGACATGAGTGCAGCATTCGATACATATGATCATTTGGTCATGCTAGACACTTTACGAAACAGATTTGGATTGGGTGGTACTGTTCTTAAATGGTTTGCCTCTTATTTTCATGATAGATCTCAACGTGTTTTAATTAATGGTAAATTATCTGATGTCCACTCCCTCCAGTGGGGTGTTCCACATGGTTGCTGTTTAGGCCCATTACTTTTTATTTTATATACAAATAAACTGTTTAATATTGTTCATGCTTATCACCCCCAAGTTCATTGCTATGCCGATGACACACAGTTGTATCTCTCCTTTTCACCTGATGTGGTAGAGGACCAGGAATCAGCTCTATCGGCCATGGAATCATGTATTAATAATATTAGTCAATGGATGGCCTATTTTTAAACGATTGTTAGTCAGAATTTATAATCATAGGTACTCGTCAACAGTGTGCTAAGGTAAAGCTAAGAAACATAATTGGTCAGTCTAGTATTAATTCAAAGGTTTAAGTTCGTAATTTAGGAGTGTGGTTCGACACTAATCTTTCTATGCACACACATATTACTAAGACTTATAACACAGCATTATATTATCTTCACAATATCAGGGTGATTAGAAAATACTTGACACGGGAGTCTACTAAGACGTTGATACATGCATTTATTACTTCTAGGCTGGATTACTTTTTATTATACAGTTTATTATATGTACCCCTGACACTCGTATCAGTCAACTTCAGCGTATTCAAAATGCTTGTGCTCGGCTTGTATGCAGTGCGAAGAAATACTCTCACATCATCCCAGTATTATTTAGTCTTCATTGGCTTCCTGTTAGATACCGCATTCAGTTTAAGATACTGTTATTAACATACAAAATATTGCATGGTTTAAGTCCAGAATATTGTATTCAGCTTATTATCATCTGTCCACATTATAACTTGCGTAGCCATAGTTCAGAAAATGGCATTCTCCTTAGTTATCCACATGAACGGAGTCGAGTACGATTGGGTGATTGTGCTTTTCAATATTCTGCTCCGTCTTTTTGGAATAGTTTGCCTGTTTTAGTTAGAAATGCTCGTACTGCAGTACAGTATACTGTAATTAAATTTAAGAGTAGCTTTTAACGGTTGAAATTGTAATTGTTTTATCATTTTTTTTATTTGACCTAGGTTATTTGTTATGTTATAATTTTAATTTTTACATAATCCGTCTTTTAATTGTGATGCGCATCTGAACATTTCTGTATAGAACTTGCGCAATATAAATATATTAATATCATCATTATCATCATTATCGTCGTCATCGTCGTCATCGTCGTCATCGTCGTCATCATCGTCATCATCGTCTCTTCGTCATCATCGTCATCATCGTCATCATCGTCATCATCGTCATCATCGTCTCTTCGTCATCATCGTCATCATCATGGCTCAGAATATTGTACCATTTTCATTATTAGTAAGTAAGACTAATTGCGGTGACACCATGTGAGTCTTACTTATCCTCTTCACCGTGCAAAGCTACAAGTTTTACCTATTTTTATTATTATTGTGCAAATCCGTGGGTATCATAAAGAAGGCCTTCAAATTGACAAACCCGCACCAACGGCGGAAGCGTGGGGGAGGGCACTTTTAAAAACGATCCGCCCCCACACATTTCGACCAAGTTTGTCATGTAGCCTTGAGTGCTGTTAATGATTCTCCTAAATTATTAAATCCAACAATCTCACACAAAAAATTAATATATTTTTTTCTCCCCATTCCTCCCACATCCTCCTTCTCCCCACCCCACCCAACGTCTCTCCCTCTCAGCATCAAGTCGAAATTTAGTGCGAATTTATTCTGGTTCACTAAATGTTCGATACTGGAAATGCAATGGATTCTTTAAAAAACAGTGTCCCGTTGTTATTTATTATATTGGATGTCCCTTCAATAATGTCAGAGAGAGGTTTAGTTATCTATAGTCTCTGTAATTATCTATAGGCCTGTCAGGTCACGTGGTCAAGTTTAGAAGACACAAACTCAGAAATGAAAGAAAACATTTGTATTTGGTTCCTATCACTCAGTTTATTGCACTTGATTCAAACCAGGATTTCCAACAGTATTACTGAATATTTGAATTGAAGCTATCCAACATTTTCGACATTTGAGTACTCTCTCAGTGTACCCCTAACCTCCCTTGAAATGGTGCATTTATTGTTATTCAACATGTTCAAGAAAACACTAAATAAATATTCCCAAAAATGCCCATTATTCTCCTTTGAAAGTGTCTGAAATTGTGGATGGCCTCTTACAGCTAATTAATAACATCAATGCGTTATGTACAGGCAATTTTCTTTTAATTACAACGATTGTTCTCAAAGATTGATATTCCGTGCTTAAACTGATTTTACCTGGGAAATATATTTCAATGTTGAATTGCTGTTTTAGTTGGGTCAACAAAACAAGGAATTAAAACTGAAATAAATTTATAATATGGAATATATTAATATCTTCAATGACTTTAATTATAAAATTAATTAATTAATTATGAAATATAACAAACAAAAATCAAATCCATTGTCAACAAAGACAGCTTAAATTCTGCAGACTAATTATGTTTTTTTTCATCAGTCACTTTCCTCGTATGTACAATCACGTGAATCAGAGAACAAAAGAGGGGTCGAAAACACATCAATTGACGGGTGCTTCACCCAGGACATTTCAAAGTCCGCAGAATTCAACAGATTGTAATTTTTGGCAAGAGACTTTTCTACAAATACATTCAAATATTCATTTAATAAATTTCAATAAATATTTCTAAGAAAGACATATGCTTAAATAGTTTCACAACATTTGCCTGAGTCACTGGTAAAAAATTACTGGCTATTGGAATGTAATATATTTTTTGTATTAATTTTTGTATTTTTTATTTGTTAATAAGACCATGTAACAAATAATAAACAAATGATAGTCTTTTCAAATAGTCATTTCGGAAAATCAGTTCAGGTTAATTAATTGTATTTATTTATTTTCACCACATACAGCTACAACGCTGCTGCTTTCACTGTAATCTCTGGGATTATTTTACCGTTCATATCCATTGTGAATATGCTGGGAGGAAGATGCGATTGGAACTACCGTACCCAGTTTTTGGTTTTGTATTATTGGACAAATATTAGACATATATAACAAAAATCAAGTCAGGCCTAATCGATTAGGTTTGAGCGAGGACGATCACCTTAATTAATATTTTGCTTACATGGTCTGTTATTTGTTCACGTTTTAGTATTAACCTTTTTCGGTAGAAAGTAAAATTATACAGTTATAATTACTATTACATTCAGCCAAAATTTAAACACCAAATTTATTTTTCTTTATGGCCAAACAAAAAAAGCAAAATATTTCTCATCACCGGCGCGCAACTTTTTCAGCAGCCAAGAAAAGCCAGTGTGCGGAAGGTAATTAGGTAATAATGCATGTTAGTGATACATTACGTGGAAAATAAAACACGCATTTTTATTTTTTTAAAGAAGTCTCCACTAATCGATGAAAGGTCAGAGCCTTTAATGATTCCCAGCTCTGAAAACTAAGTGAACGAACCAGACAAATATCACAAGTTCATTCAATGTTATGTATTTCTGTAATGTACCGTGACAAACATAAAATGTTTTCAATTCAGTCAAGATAACTTCATATTTAAACTTCTATCTTAATGTCCAAAGCGATGAGAACATTAGCCATTTTTTTTTAAATATACATTTTCCAAATGATTCGCTATTTTACCGGCAAGTCCGGTACAGTTATATTTTCCTATTTAGTAAGAAATATATCAAACTTATTGTTAGTGACATTGTAAAACCATTGTTAAACAGTCTATCGTATGTGTTATTATTTTGAAGAGCAATGAATCCAGCTGCATCATCAATGCATTCATTCACTTAATTTCTCGATATATCCACTCTTTATCAATTATAGCGTTGACCAAGGCTGTTGTCGTATGGTACCTCCATCCCGTGTAAATTCAGCACACACTGTTTACATACTGTACGTGTGTGCAATGACTGCAACGGGGGTTTGGATAGCAAACTGTTACTGTCAGTGGGGCAAAATTACGCAACCAAACCGTTCCGATGTGCCTTGGTCAACGCTATCAATTACATTGCTAATCTCAAGAGATTTAATTTTCAAAAAGAGTGAAACAGTTTGTTAAATCGTCCAAAACCAAACTGGACTAGCCTTCAATGTGAGATTTTCAAAAGGAAGACCAAAATATTAAGTGTTTCCATTTGTAATTATACAATAGGGTAGATACCTTTTCCAGCTCCTTTTTTCATTATTATTTGTAAAGAAGTAATTAGGGTGGAAACACACCTTTTTGGGCATAAACAAAAAATATAAGGTCTAATAATATATGTTTTATTTATTTATAATTATTTGTAATTGATAAAGGTTGGCGTGATGTGTTAGGTGATTGTGGGTAGACGGAAACACACACACAAAACATAATTTTTGACCATCAAATAATTATAACTATTTAGGTGTTCGAGTGACAGCGAGAACACCTCTTGTTATTGTTCGGTTTTTTAGGTGTTCGAGCCACAGCGCGAACACCTCTTGATATTGTTTTTTAAAGTTTTTTTAAAAACTTTTTCTTCTCCTTCTCGGTGAATATCCAGATCAAAAATCATAGTTGCAGAGTTCACAGAACCTTAAAACTTCACACATAGTTAGACCTTAACATGTAGTTGTATCTTAAGTTGTGACGTCATAGTGAGGTCATCAGATATCGAAGTACACTCAGTCAAAGTTTAATATTTCAAAAAATTATATCTCATGAACCACAAAAGATATTGTCACAATATTTACACCATGTTATAGATCTTGAATTATGTGATTTTTCGTACAGACGTGACCCCAATCTGACCTTACTTCCTGTCCAAAACAGAAGTCAAAGTTTAATATTAACAAAAATCATATCTCAACAACTACAAGAGGTAAATTGGCATTGTTTGCACCATTGTATAGATTGTTAATTGTCGGAAAAAAATTACACAAAGGTGACCCCAATTTGACCTTACTTCCTGTCCAAACCGGAAGTCAACGTTTATTATTTAATAAAAATCATATCTCAACAACCACAAGAGGTAAATTCAGTTTTTGCACCATTGTACAGATTGTTAATTGTCAAAGATATTTACAAAACCATGACCCCAATTTGACTTTTACTTCCTGTCCAAACCGGAAGTCAAAGTTTAATATTTTAAAAAAATCATATCTCAACAACCGCAAGAGGTAAATTCACAGTTTTTGCACCTTTGTACAGATTGTTAATTGTCAAAAATATTTTCAAAAACATAACCCCAATTTGACCTTTACTTCCTGTCCAAACCGGAAGTCAAAGTTTAATATTTAAAAAAATCATATCTCAACAACCACAAGAGGTAAATTCACAGTTTTTGCACCATTGTACAGATTGTTAATTGTCAATAATATTTACAAAAACGTGACCCCAATTTGACCTTTACTTCCTTTCCAAACCAGAAGTCAAAGTATAATTATTAAAAAAATGTTTTCAAAATCGTACATTATTAGCGAGGACGACGGTTTCGTCAAAATCACAATTCGTATCTGGAAATACACGAAAACGTGTTGTAAAAACTCGCCAAAGAAATAAATGCCTTCTCTCAAAGAATTTCGGTACCAAAATTTACCCTTATGTAGCAGAACAGTTGTTTTTCACATTTGAACTGTTTTTTTCAAGAATAAATAATGTGATTAAGTTCAAATCATTGAAATGGACTTCAAACAAATCATCGTTGGTAACCACATCATATTTTACAGGGCACTCTTTAATATGAAAAAAATAATAATGCAAAGTTTCTTTAAAAAACATTCTGACGTCATCATCACTGCCCTGACAAAACTCGAACACCTATGTGTTTGTAATATCACAAACACTTCCGTCTATTATTTTTTTGATTCTGTTTTTTCCAGTATGTTTCCAGTAACGTAACTGGTGTACTTAATGTTTGTTTCACGCTGGATGCTTTGAGAGGATAGAAGTTTCTATAGGCCTGCCAGTCATACCACACAATGCCTTTGACATGCCGATACCCTCAATCTGGGTAATAATAACCATTTGACCTTTACAACTTCTGTTTTGATCTAAGATATTTATATGATTTCGTTAAGAAGTGCATTCGTTTGTCGATACTTTTTGTCGATTTTGTCGATTGCTTTTTTCATATTTAAAAAAAAAAAAGTTTAATGTTTTTACCAATGTGCATTATTGTACTTTTTTTTCTGATGCCCGAGAAATGAAATAAATATAAATAAATATATAAATATACTTATTGGTAATAATTATCGGCCTTACAAAGTACGTACATGGGTGGCGAATAAGCGCCAGCGGCACGTTTTTTTTTTTTTACAAAGTGATAAATAAGAAAGTATAGGCATATACGCTGTGTGTGCGTTGAAGTGACGAATAGGCGACCACGCGGCATTTGATTTTTTACATAGTGACGAATAAGTTCAAGTCATCGTTACACATAGATAATGAACATTTTAAACAAAGTAAACACAGCAAAGTACCAACCAGGTACACTGTAAAATATGCGGTGTTAAATAACTAGGTACTTATTAAAACATAAACAAAGCCAAGAAACTATCAGCGAAAATGTGTCCGACTTAAAACATGCTGGACGGTAAGCCACTTTAAAACTCTTTCTCTCCAGAATTATTTGTTTTCATTATTGTAATTTGATACTGTAAACAAACAAGGTCAGGTGTGGAAATTATTAATAATTTGTTTATCTTTGGACAATTGAAAAGAGTAAGGTATCAAAATAAAGGTTATGATTGGTATTGGTCAATTGTGCGCTCTGTTGTCAAAACAAGACCCGTTGTCAGGTGATGACGTTCAAGCCTTTTAAAACGCTTGTTGTCAAAATGCGACAGGCGCGTGAGCCTTTTAAAAGGCTTGCTGACCAGAAATAATTTTAAAGGCTTACGTGCGTGCCATATTTTGACAACGAGCCTTAAAAAAGGTTCCAACGTCATCACCTGACAACGAGTCGATCTTGTTAACTTGTTTTGATAACCGACCGCACAATATTGACCAATAAAACTGATAACCTTTATTTGATATTCTACTTACTTCAGTAGTCCAAAGATAAACAAATTTTTAATAACTTCCACACTTGATCTTGATTGTTTACAGTATCAAATTACAATAATGAAAACAGTCAATTCCCGAGAGAAAAAGTTACTCGTAACGCATTTTTACCGGTTCGTGAAATATGTATAAAAAAATGCGACGATTTGATGTTTACAATAATTGACAAGATCATCATTTAAACAAAATAACGGGATGAATTCATGAATTTTTTTTTATTAAGTTCAAATTTTGTTTTCTTGAATAAGCCAATGCTAACTCTAAGAGAAATGCATCCTCAAAGAAAGACACGTGGTACAAAGAACATTAGGACAAAAACCTTTATACATGTTATACTTATCCCATTAAATGACATATGAATGCAAGAGGGCGCTCTTACATAAAGACAGAATTGATCAAAACGGGTTTCACTGACGGGTTTCACAGTATGTGCTGTGTGTGCTCTGTATATAGCTTTCAAACATGAGCAATTATACATATGAAATACAAACAATTGAAAATAAAAGCAAAATCCATCACATGTTTGTCGTTGCATTAGTGCAGTGTAAGTTTAACTGGACTTGATATGGCTATGGGTGTATATATGACCGAACTTTCTCTATACTGTCAGCAGACGCATCATAAGTTAGGCCTACTGCTGCTCGTTTAGGAAGATCCGTTTAGGGGTGGTCATTGGAATGTTGATGATTAGGATAAACAAAATCTACAACAATGGGCAGGAGCCCAAATCTTCATGAGGGATGGGGGTACCTCATGGGCGGATCCAGAATATTTTTAGGGGGGACTGAGAATCAAGAACGATTTTTCAGTACTACAAAAATTACAATGAAATATATAGACTATGGGCCAAAGTAGGAAAATCCTTTTAGAAAGTGAAATTTGCCCTCTACGCCTAGGTACTTGATAATATTCTCACAGAATGATTACTCAGATGTGCTTTGCAAAGTGTTAATTGTTCCCCCTCGAGAAACTTGCTCCGTTAGGAGTTACAACCCTTCAAAGTTAGGGGGCGATAAGGTTTGAACGATGTTTTTGGTGGCGATTTGGTTTTTTACACCCAAATATAATATAAAAATCGCCCCCATACATTTCGCCCCCCACATATTTCGCCCCACAATTTTAATGTTATTTAACCATTTCGCCCCACCACACAAAATAGCAGATTATTATTATTTATTTTTAAATATATGTAATGAGGTGATTGACATCACATGGAAATGCTACCAAATGAATGATTTTTGACCTTTTTCAATTAGTAAGGCATGACTTATATATATTTTTTCTCATGGGGGCCTCTGCGTGAGGCAACAACTTCAGATGCAGGGTGGGGGGGCGGAGTTCATTATGGTGGCAGTTACATGGAAGCCCTATAATTTTTCTAAAATATTTACATTTTTAGTAGGGGTAGGACTAGGGGGCACCTGTTTTTGCGGGGGGAAAGCTTTCAAATGGATGGGGTACTGTTGGGGCTGTTTCAGCAGATTTGAACAAGGATTGGCAGTCAGTTCTTTACTTTTGACATTTTTGGTGGTATGCAAGCCACTCCCATCCCCATCTGCTACTGCTACTGCTATTTGTACCTAAATTGCAGACCTAAATTGAGGACGATCAGAGCATACTGATCGAAACGTCGAGTTGTACCCCCAGTTCTTTTCAGAACTAATTACTACTCAATTGAGATTCCACATGGTGTCACCGCAATTAGTCTTACTTATCATCCTCACCATGCAAAGCTACAAGTTTTACCTAGACATGTTATAAGTTCAGAAATTTCAGCATTCAATATGAGAGTTTTGAAATACTACTGGCAGCAGACTATAACCCTCCTTCATCATTACTTATGCAATATTTCGTTCAGTACAACATCCAATGTAGAAACAAAATTACACGATCTTCTTCTGACAATGTAATGTATGTATGTATTTTTTGATGCACTATTTCGAAGGATTTGGAAATCAAACTCGTATATATATTTACATGGTTTTAGAAATAAACTTTATATTCTGGTAGTCTGGATTACAATTGGTGTCGTTTTAAGTGAGTGGCACATGCATATCGCGTAGCATGCAGCAATGGCACGCTTAATCGATAGTTAAGATCGGTAGTCGATTGATCGGTAGTCGATCGTTTCATGAATAATCAAATTATTTCTGTATACATCGTGTAACAATCGTAGCAACGTTCTAATTAGGCTATAACTATTTTATGTTCTTTAAATTAGATGTTAACGACGAAAATATTTAACGATTGCGATTATGCGATTATACATGTGCCACCCAGATTATAACGACTGACCGACTTAACGACACCAATTGTAATCCAGACTACCAGATTATAATCTGTGCTTGTTAATAGCAAGATGAAATTGATCCTTTTGAGACGTTATCTACTGACACAAATTTGGAGTATCGGGTGGAAATACACTTCTAGGTAAAACTTGTAGCTTTGCATGGAGGATAAGTAACACTAATTGCTGTGACACCATGTGAAATTCTCTATTGAGTATTAATTAGTTCTGAAAAGAACTGGAGGTTACAACTCAAAGTCTTCAGGAGAATGCCGAACTCTGGGAAATGCTGACGGCTTAAGAAAGCTGCTGGAGGATCACTCGATGACTGGATGCTGGAGGATTAGTGCGTTGAAGCGTGCAGGCTGGAACCCATCCTTCCCAGAGTCCGGCATTCTCCTGAAGACGATCAGAGCATACTGATCGAAACGTTGAGTTGTAACCTCCAGTTCTTTTCAGAACTAATTACTACTCAATAGAGAATTTCACATGGTGTCACCGCAATTAGTCTTACTTAAATACAGTTATGTTTATATTTACAAGGATTTATAAATAAACTTCTGTTTATATTTACAACGATTTGGAAATAAAAGTTGTATTTATATTTACAAGGATTTGAAAATAAGTCATTGAATTCATACTTACAAGGATTTGGAAATAAACTTGTATTTATATTTACAAGGATTTGAAAATAATACTTGAATTCATACTTACAAGGATTTAGAAATAAACTTGTATTTATATTTACAAGGATTTGAAAATAATACTTGAATTCATACTTAAAAGGATTTAGAAATAAACTTGTATTTATACTTACAAGGCATTTTGACCCATGAGCCAAAAAGACTATCACCTCATGCAATTCTGTCCCCTTGTATCCCTTCCATACCTCAAATAAATATTCAATAAGTTCTTCCTTATTGGCACCACATGCCAGGAAATTCTTCCACTGTTGAGGAATAGCTTGCCCATGCACTCTGATGCACTGTGAACCACCAGCTGCTCTTTTTGCTCTCTCTGCATTTTTAATTGATACATGTGGGTGTGTGTCTGTCACAAAATGAATTTCTGTGGCAGAAATGGTACTAGCCATAGACACAAGGCGATGAAATATAAAGTCGGCCAGTTTGACAAATTAATGTGCAAGGTCCTTGGAGTTTCTTTGGATCCAGTTGCTGGATCATAGCCATGCTATCTATGATGAAGATACTCTTTCTTGGTATTTCTGTGATGGGATTGTCAGAAATTGATTCAACAGTGTGAAGGAGATGGGCCTTGTTCGTCTTAAGACAGCCATGTCTGGTGGAAAATGGCAGAGGTAAAGGGCCCAAACAGTATGTCATCATTTCTTGAAGATCTATCTTCCGACTCTTTCCAATTACAACGAACCTAGCTAGCAGATTTCTGTCCGTCTTAAGGGCGACCTCTCTACCACCAACTTTAGTCTTCACAGTTTTGCACATGTTGGTGAACGTTGTCAACTTTAACTTTGTCATTCGGGAAAATAAGTCAACTTCCCCCTGCTGAAGCCTGTCCCGAACAAACTGACAGAATGCATCTTCTCCAACCGTTCTAGCCATGTTCAAATCTTGAGCCACTTCACAAGTGGCAACAACTCCTGATGAAATCTGCACAAGCTGTCAAACTCCTCTTCATCATACAAAAAAGGATTAACCATACTACTGATGACTTCTTTGATGGTTTCAATGTCATTTTGGTCGCATTTCTTTCTACTGGTTTGCAGGTCTGTGTGTATGCTTGTTGTGTGGCCCTTTCCTGCCATTTCCTCACACTGATGGGTTATAGCTGCCCTTTCATGATGAGTTGAGATCCATCGGTTCAGTGCTCCTTTTTTGTTTGTGAATCCGATCATTCCGCCTTTCGTCTTGGAGTCTCTATTTGCAGTTTGTTCTATGGTTAGATCACAAGCAACTTGTGCAAAGGAATTTTGAGTTCGTTAAACTACAAAGTTACCATTTAAGTGATGCTGGTGTACTTCTGGGTGGCTGTTGGGTAGATCTGTCATTTCAAGCCAGTAGATTGGCATGTACCTTGCATAATTTTGGTGGTCACATGCAAAAACCCATGGAAGCATTTCTCTTACACTTGCAAGATGAAGGTCCCAATTGCTCTCTCGAATAGCTCTCTGGAAAAGAAGAACATTCACCATCTCAGTGTATGAGCTCCAGAACTTAAAGGTCTTATTACCACTTCTTGCAGTTATGACGTCATCATATGAGACTGCTACTTGTCGGAGCTGTTCAGAAGCAACAATGTCTTGCCATACTGACTCGGGGAAGGCGGTGTGAAGGTCTGAAATAAGTTTTCGACTGTGCTCTTCCTTTTCTTCTGGTAAAGATTGAAGATAGCTCTCGATGCGAAGTTGTTGCAGTCCCTCATACATGAGCTTGTGTGCTCGCATGCTCCTATTGTAGTGATGACCACTGACAACCCCACTGACTGACACAGCAGCACATATTTCTGCCTCAATTAAAATATCCTGTAAACCAGCATCTTTGAAACGCTTTCCGATGCACCCCATGTACGTCATTGTAGTGTGAAATGCACCAAGTCTTATCACAAGCCTCTTCATAAACACTGCACTCTTCCATCTTATAATTTGGGCTTTGGAGTACATGGCCTGATCTAGCACTACAACAATTGTTTTCAACTGAAGCTTGTCACCGATTTGCACACTCCGATGAAGTAATGCGAGGAGAGTACTCATTTCTGTGGGGCTGGCATCAATTATGGGCAGATATCCGATGACTGACCTTGGTGGGATTGCAACTAGAGATGTAAGATGATTAAAACCCGTCCATCCAGGTATATTGGCAGCTTCGTCACACGAAAACCGTGTTAAGTTGTAAGCAAAATCCAACAGCCGTGGGAACTTCTGTATCAGTGGGCATGACAGAAGGCTTTGGGGTATGTTAACGTCTTTGCCAAAAGACTTTGGACCATCCTTCTTGCCACCAAAATAAGTGACAATATTAGATAATGGGGGTTCAGTAGATCGCTGATGGGTTTTTCTTGATGTAGATGGTACATCAGGTTGCTCTGATGCTGATGGGGATGATGCCGAGGGGCGTTGTATGATGATCCCATTTGTGTTGTGCGTTGTTCCCTTACCAGACAGTGTCTCCTCACCGAAATCATTGTTGTCCCAAACTAGTATGGTATGTTGCCCTTGTTTACTTCTGGTGGTATGACATCATCACCTCGCCTCATTTCTTTTTTAGCTAGAGCTGTGTCATGTTCAAGGACTACTGAATGGGATACACTGTAGCCAAGTCCATTCATCAAACCAATGAGCTGGGCTGATCCTGATAGATGTCGAAGAGTCATAGCAAGGGATAAGTGTTTAGGTGTCTGTATCCTACCTTTTGAAGAGAGATACACTATATCCTGGGTAATTGTTCAAGATTTGCTGATGAAAGTAGTTCCCAACTTGGACATATTTTCCTTCCTGAGGATCAGTAGAGGCGCCAACAGTCCAAGCTAGAAAATTGTAAAGTGGTATGGGGACAAAGGGTACTGCGGATTCCGGGGTTAAATGATGCGATGTTGGAGGCCAAGTCAACTTAGTGTCAATTTCAAGGAGTTCTCTCGGACCGCATTACCTTTGCTGATACATGTAGGTATAGATGGTGCTGGAACATCATCTTCTGTATCTGTTGAGTCACTGTCTGTGGTGATAGACAGACTCTGCAGTGCAGACTCTGTCTTTAACAAGTGTGTCGACTGCCACATCATTTACATAGACTATCTCACTCTGAAATCTCAGGTGAGGACGGACAAAACACAGTTGTGGATTTCTTTTTTTACAATTAATACATTTCTCACAAGAATGCAGAATTGATTATAAGCAACTGAGTAGCAGCAATCTGTTGTCCCTGTTTGTTTTGTTTTCGTGAGATACCGGGTAAAGTCTATGTAGCATGATTTGTGGTACTTCACTTCAATGGCTACACAGTCAGCCCCCTCTATATGTATCAGTAACTCTGTATTGTAGGAATCCTTTACAGCCTGCTTTAATCGCTCTGCGTCTATAAAGGAACAGCATGTTAAAGCTTCCTTATGCCGGGTACTGGTTTGAGTGTTCTTGGCATATTTTTCTTTTCGGCAGATGATACAGATTGTTGGTAGGACATGTTTGGAGCGTGTACATGTACGCTGAGACATCAAGCCAGAAGTGGAACGCAGAAGATGTTTTCTCTTTTTTGGAGAACAGTCTTCATCACTGCTGGCTTCTGGATCAGGGACTTCATGGGAGGTGAAAGCTGTAAACAGAAAAGAAAAATACCCACTTATAAACCATACTTTTTATGCTAATGTGAGAGTGACGGGGGAAGGGGGCGTTGCACATCGACATCAAGGAAAAAGGGGCTAGGGCACGCAGGTTCTCTGGATTTCAGGTTGATCTTTATTAGCCTGTAAAGTCAGGGCAGGCAGTCAAAAAGAGTTGTTTAGTTACAGTTTTCTTTCATTTCTTTTTGTTTAGATTACTCAGCAATTGTGTTAAAACATAAGGCAGAAAAACCCCAAGCTAGGCAGTCCTAAGCACCGACCAAAGTAACGCGCAGCAAACCCACCCCATCACATAAATCCGCCTGCAATCTCTACCCAATTGCCAAGTTTACATCCATAAAAATGATGGTTATTTGTCTAAAACATAAAGAGCCATAACTTAAATATCTTCAAATGAGGCCTACATTATATTAATAATCAGAAACTCATGTCTTCAGCACATACTACATATGCCAGCAGTACAAACACACTTGTGCTCCTCTTAACACAACATCTTTGAATTCATACTAATTTTCTATCTCAAAAATTCACTTTTTTCATAGTCTCTAAAATTCCACAAGTACCACTAAACAAACCTATAATAATTTTCTGTCAAAGTGAAATAAGTCCCTTTGTCATGCTCTAAGTATATAATTTAGAAATAATAAGTTCAAAATTGGATAGAAATAATGGCAAACTTTACCTGTAAAGTCAGGGCAGGCAGTGACCTTAAGCCCGCTGTTACTAGGCAGATCCAAAGTAGCAGTAAACAATATGTAGTTCGTGTCAGCTTGATTATTTTTCTAATAATTAATTAAAACTTCCTTGCCAATTAAATCTTCAACAAAAATGTTCTATTATTTAATATGAATAAAATAAGTAATTAAACAAATGTTTGATTTCCCTACTTTAATAACCACAAAATTTATGAACTACATGTGGAATCACTTCTTTTAATATGCAAATGATGGCCTAATTAGTTTGACCCGGCTGCTGTTTCATGACAGTGGAAATATGCAAATGGGTGGCTTAGTTTGACCTCGCTGCTGTTTCATGACAGTGGAAAGTACATACATAAACTACACTGTATATTAAGTGAAAAGACTTTAGCAAAGGGATACGATAAGAATATGCAAGTATAGGTAAGTGATTAAAGAATAAAGTAGTTTTATTATTTGAAGCGCTACACACCCCTTACAACTCTTCCCAGCCTAGAAATCATCGTCCTCGATGATTTTGGGTCTATCGGAATGCGGAACATGGGGAACACAATGTCCAGCAAAATAGATCAATACAACAAACATCAATCTGAATACATTTTTTCGGTTTGCTAGACAGAAAATGTCAACAAGGAGAACATGTAAAACTCTACAAAACGCAGAAACAATCTAAAGAGAAAAACGGTCTGGTAGCTTGCCACGAGTTGTCCTCACTGGATACCTCCTGGGTATGGATGTATCTGTTGATCCATCAGATCGGCTAGTACTTGGCACTACCTGCTCAGGGGAATTGCCCAATGCAATCGCTGCAGGCTGCTTTTGGTCATCATTGAGGGCTTGCACTGTTGTCTCTGAGATACCATCTGGAAACGGGGGAATGTCCGTACTGTCTCCATCGCCTGGGAGTTTCACAACAGCCTCAGGTTCCACGACCAGATTGCGGGGCCTGAGGATATAACCTCTAGGTGTTGACTCAGAGTTCTCACTCGAAGGGTCCGATGAAGAGCTTTCTTCTGATGAAGAGCTGCCATCAGCGCGCCTATCCGGGAGCCATGGACAGTGTTTAATGTGAGACCGATGAACAACCTTCTCATGTCCTGACTTATTGCGGACAACGTATACTGGCTGATCCTCATATGGCTGCTTAACTACCAGGAAAGGCTCTGTCTCCCAGTAGTCCTGAAGCTTCTTCCGCCCCTGACGAGCATGCTTGCGGATGAGGACATACTGGCCAATTCCCAAAGGCTTTTCAAAAACACTCTTTGCCCTCAAGGCCTGACGAGCTACAGCAGCCTGTTTGGTTTTCCTGGTTGCTATCCTGCAAGCCTCCCTCAGTGCCTTCTGGTGTCTCCTCATGTACTCTGACAAGCCGGCATGATTTCCCTTGGGTGCTTCCCAGCCTAAGTGTAGACCATGGGGGAAACGGCCATTCCGCCCATACATTAGGAAAAATGGCTCAACGCCTGTGGTAGAGTGTTCCGTGTTGTTGTACGTGTATATCAGGGCAGGGAGATACTGTGTCCAGTGCTGCTTCTTATTCTCCGGAAGGGTAGACAGCATACCATGTAAAGTGCGGTTGAAGCGTTCGCACTGACCATTCCCGGCCGGATGGTAGGGGGTAGTGTGGCTTTTCTGGATGCCGTACAGTTCACATAGCTCCCTGACTATCTGGGACTCGAAGTTCCGACCGCAGTCAGAATGAAGACGGAGAGGACATCCAAATGGCAGAAAGATGTGCTTCACAAGAGCCTTGGCTACTGTGACAGCTCGTTGATCTCTGGTTGGGATGGCCCAGGCATATTTTGTAAAAACATCCGTAGCAATCAACACATTTTCGAAGCCATCCTTAGATGCTTCCAGGACAGTGAAGTCTATTGCGACTGTCTCCATAGGGGCCGATGCGTTCAGTGACGAAAATGGTGGCCTGGTCTGGTGTGTAGGTGGCTTACTAATGGCACAACGCTGACATCTAGTACACCAGTCTCGAACAGAAACCTCCATGCCTCGCCAGTAGAATTGGGACCATATAAGCCGCCAAGTGCGTTTCGGGCCAAAGTGGCCCGCATCATCATGGAACCTACGCATCACTTCCTCCTGGAGAGATTCCGGCAGTACTAGCTGAAGCAGCTTCTGGTGCTCACTTGGAGAAGTCGCCTTGCGACAAAGCAGCCTGTCTTTGATCATTAACCTCTTCCAGTCTCGAAGTACAGCAAGGCTTTCTTTGCTCAGGTTTGCTCGTTCAGCACGGTCAGGTTTGTGCCCTGTCCAACAAAACGAACCACATCTGCTAGGACTGGATCATCTTTTTGGGCTTTCTCCAGATGTTCTGCCGTATATCCGGGTAGACATTGGACACCACCACTCTGACAGGTTTCAATACAATGGGCAAAAGCGATTGGAAGCTCTACACCTGGCGAATAACCTCCAAGACATGCCAGTATCTCCGATGAATGGACCTCAATAACCTTCGGCGCGATAGTGATACATTCAACATCTCTCCCGCTCAGGTTTATCCATACGAGACAGTGCATCGGGAGCTTGGTTGTTTCTCCCTGGACGATAACAGAGTTCGTAGTCAAAAGAACACAACTGCTGCATCCACTTCATCTCCGTACATCCAAGATTGGCCTTGTCAATGAAAAGCAACGGATGATGATCGGTCACAACCACACATTTATTGCAGACAAGATAATCTTTGAAGACTTCTGTGACGGCCCATTTCACAGCCAGTAGTTCCAGCTTAAATGCACTGTAGCGGCCACTCCGTTCTGCAGGTCGCAGCGTTCGTGAAGCATATGCTATGACACGGCTGTTGTCGTCATCATCCTGTTGGAACAAAATTGCACCCAGTCCTGTCATACTGGCATCTGTCTCGACACGGAACGGCTTGGAGAAATCTGCATATGACAGAATGGGCGAAGTAGTGACACAATCAACAAGTCGATGGAATGCCTGTTTCCCAGCCTCGTCGAGGTTGATTGGGCCGTTGATGGGCTTGGTATTTCTGCGCTTCTGCTTCTGATCACCCTTTAAGTAACGGAAGAGTGGTCCTGCGATGGAGGCATAACCTTGAATAAAACGGCGGAAGAAGCCAGTGAACCCCAGGAATGCTCGGACATCCTTCACAGAAGCAGGTTCAGGCCACTCCCTCACAACTTTTATCTTTTCAGGGTCCACAGCAACCCCGCTGCTGGAAACTCGGTGCCCCAGGTACTGAACCTCGGTCTTCAACAGGTGACATTTGGCTGGCTTCAGTTTAAGGCCGTGGTTTCGCAGCTTGGTGAACACGCCATCGAGGTGGGCTAAGTGGGTGTCAAAGTCGGGAGAGTACACAATTATATCATCCAAGTAAATAAGGACGTTATCGAAGCACTGCTCTCCAAGACATCGCTGCATCAAACGTTGGAATGTTGCAGGTGCATTGGACAAGCCAAATGGGAGGCGGGTGTACTCAAATAGCCCAAATGGTACTGCAAATGCCGTCTTCTCAACGTCATCGGGATGTACGGCTACCTGGTAATATCCACTGGTCAAGTCTAAGACACTGAAGAACTTCGCCCCACCAAGGGCCTGCAGGGACTCCTCTATTCGAGGTAAGGGAAATGAGTCCCGATGTGTCAGCTGATTAAGTCGGCGGTAGTCTACACATAAACGAATGCTGGAATCTTTCTTCTGGACCACCACTACTGGAGATGCCCATGGGCTGCCGCTCTCCCTTACAATCCCTTCCTCCAACAAACTATGGATGTGGTCTCGTACTGCCTTGTACTGTGAGGGAGGGAGAGGTCTATGTCTTTGACGAACAGGGTGAGCCGTCCCTGTATCAATATGATGAACAATAGTGTCCGTGTATCCTATGTCCAGGGCATGACGAGAGAATGTATCCCGATGTTTCTCCAAGAGTGCTGTCACTCGAGACTTCTGATATGGGGTGATGCCTGAGCCAATGTCTACTTGGTTGTCCTCCGCGTCTGTCTTTTCTGCACTGATGTTTCCTATAATAACTGATGGAGAGTCATTGGCTTCTTTCTCACGGTCGTGGACAACAGATCCTAAGCAGAGGGTGCCAAGCTCAGCTGATTTTGGGATGATTACGTCCGAGTTAGTCTCATTATAGAGTGTCACATTGAAGCTGCCAGATTCAACCTTTACAAGACAGGAAGGGATCGCAACTCCCATAGGAGTACCTCTGCTCGCTGTTGGCTCCAATACAGCCTCATATGCATTGCCTCCTGGACCTTTGTGTCCTTTTGCTTTCACAATGGCTACTTGATGAGCTGACAATACAACAGACTGCCCGCCAAGGTATGCTTTACCAACTTTACCATCCTTGGCTCCGAACTCTAGAGTCTGTCCAGTGGTCTTCAAGGCTCTCTGCCAAATTGGGTCTTGGGTCGGCCAAGGTATCTTCGTCAGATGAGGCTTGTGACTTGAGCTTAGGAGGTCTTCCCAACACTGCTGCAGCACATTCATTCCCAAAATTCCATGCACACCTGCCTTTGTCTGCGGAGCTGGAGACTTCTCCCGGAGAACAAGCACAACTCGAGACCTGATAGTTTGTCCGATGGCATGAATATCCGTCTCAAAGTAGCCAACATAGGGCATATTGGCACCATTCGCAGAGACAAGGGTGAAAAGCTCAGGGATCGGTCGGAGCCTGAACCCGTTGGGGGCAAGGTGGGCCTTAAAAAATGATTCACCAACAGTTGTCACTTGGGAACCTGGGTCAAGCAAGCAGGGAACTGTAACTCCAGAAAACATTACAGGAACAGAGTAGCACTCTCCGACTGTTTTTGATAGAAACTTCCTATCCACTGGGGTAGTCGAGCCATCTACATTAACCTCCGCCGTACGGCTCGCTACAGCAGAGGCTGGCCGTTTAACACCGGCTGTGATTGCTGACTTCGTTCCGGTCTACCTTCAGGCTGCTGTTGTGGGTATTGGGGCGCTTGTGCTTCAGGTACAAATCCTCTGCCTCTTGGTCGGTATCTGTCATTGGCCACGTTTCTGTAGGGGCAGTTTCGGGCAAAGTGTCCCGGGGAGCCACACGAATAACAAAGTCCTCTGCATCCTGGATGGCCGAACCTGGGAGGGGCAGCGACGGGATGGGGCTGGAAATAAGGCGAGCCCATTTGTGAATTTTGTGGTTGAGGACTGGCATTCTGGTAAGTATAGCTCGGGAGATAGTTTCGAGGATAGCCTATTGGAGGCCTGACGACATCTTGGACAGCCTTCACTACCTTGTCAGTCATCTCCTTAAGAGCCCCCAGAAGATTGTCTGTGGCTGTTGCTTTATCTCCCAACTGCATGGCGGCTTGATGAGCGGTAGAATTTATGGTCGCTCTGGATCTTGCATCCTCCTGTCCTTCCCGCCTCAAGACGTACTCCCGTAGTTCTCGGAAGGATTTCACCGCATCCCCTTCGTACATATCCCTGCATGTATTTCTGATGTATGTGTCATTCAGTCCCTCTATGAACTGCTCTGTCAGAGCCGCGTTTGGGTTGGAGTACAGCTTCTCATCCCGTCTTGTGAGTCTCATGAAGCGCTTCTCTAGATCAACTGCAAAATCTCGAACTCCTTCGCCATGGCGTTGTTTTCTCTCAAGAAAGAGGCGCTGGAGTTCCCCAACGGCCAACTTTTCACCGTAGGAGTTCTTTATGAACAGCAACACTTCCCCAACGGTTTGCCCAGCGGCCAATAGGGCTTTGACCTCCGCTTTCGGTATCCCACGCAGGTAGTCCACAAGAAAGGCGCCCCTCTGCATTGCAGGTATGGAATACCGCTGAAAGGCATCCTCAATGGATGTGATGAAATCACGCACTTCACAAGGCTTGCCATCGAAGGGAGTAATCTTGCGTTCGGGAGCCATCACCAGCTGGGTGCGAGGTTTAGCCAACATCTCTAGTAATTTGTCTGTCATCGTAGGTGCAGTCTCAGAAGCAGGGCTGGGGTCCGGCATCAGTACTGTAAACTCATGATCTCCCCAGCCATCTGGAGATGGGCCAACAAGTCCATTCTGGGAGGGAACTACAACCATGCTGCCATCTTCTTTGCTGTACAGAAGTCCCTGTGCCTTAGGGTGCTCAGTTTGTAGTACCCCCAGCATGAGGGGCCCATTCTCTGACTTCAATGGGAACTGGTGTACACCCTCCTTACCCTTTACTTTAACGTAATTTACCATTTTTTTTTTTTTTCCGAATCTAATTGTTATTTACTTTTATATATATACCGGAGTGCCTTTAAGCAATTTTATTTTCACCTTTAACCCTTTTTTAATTTTTTTACATCAAAGAGTTCCTTTAAGCAATTTAACTGACCTCTAACCTTTTTTAGTTACACTAATGCGAACATTTAAGCAATTTAATTCACACCTTTAACTTTTTTGTTTTGTTTTTTGTTACACTAATGAGTACATTTAAGCAATTTAATTCACACCTTTAACTCTTTTTTTTTGTTTTGTTACACTAATGAGTACATTTAATTTTAAGCAATTTAATTTACACCTTTAACTTTTTGTTGTTATACCAAAGATACCTTTAAGCAGTTTAATTTGCACAATTACTTTCCTGTTACTTTTTTTCTTTTTTCTTTTGTTTTGACAATGCACCTTTAAAGACAGCTTATACAATTGCAGCCAACAAGTGAAATCTCAAAGAGAGTGAAAAAAACACAACCAACAGGCTCCCTTTAATGCAAAATTGTCTTCTACACCAGATAATAAATCAACTATTCCTTATTTTAATTTTTTTAAATATTTTTTTATTTAAAATTTTTTCTTTTCTTTTTAAGTGTACGTGTGATTTCCTACCGCTACCACAGCTTCTTCTTTATCCGAGCTTGATTTCTTGATCATCCTCCAAAAGGTCCAAATCCTGCCGACTACGCTTGTGAGAGTGACGGGGGAAGGGGGCGTTGCACATCGACATCAAGGAAAAAGGGGCTAGGGCACGCAGGTTCTCTGGATTTCAGGTTGATCTTTATTAGCCTGTAAAGTCAGGGCAGGCAGTGAAAAAGAGTTGTTTAGTTACAGTTTTCTTTCATTTCTTTTTGTTTAGATTACTCAGCAATTGTGTTAAAACATAAGGCAGAAAAACCCCAAGCTAGGCAGTCCTAAGCACCGACCAAAGTAACGCGCAGCAAACCCACCCCATCACATAAATCCGCCTGCAATCTCTACCCAATTGCCAAGTTTACATCCATAAAAATGATGGTTATTTGTCTAAAACATAAAGAGCCATAACTTAAATATCTTCAAATGAGGCCTACATTATATTAATAATCAGAAACTCATGTCTTCAGCACATACTACATATGCCAGCAGTACAAACACACTTGTGCTCCTCTTAACACAACATCTTTGAATTCATACTAATTTTCTATCTCAAAAATTCACTTTTTTCATAGTCTCTAAAATTCCACAAGTACCACTAAACAAACCTATAATAATTTTCTGTCAAAGTGAAATAAGTCCCTTTGTCATGCTCTAAGTATATAATTTAGAAATAATAAGTTCAAAATTGGATAGAAATAATGGCAAACTTTACCTGTAAAGTCAGGGCAGGCAGTGACCTTAAGCCCGCTGTTACTAGGCAGATCCAAAGTAGCAGTAAACAATATGTAGTTCGTGTCAGCTTGATTGTTTTTCTAATAATTAATTAAAACTTCCTTGCCAATTAAATCTTCAACAAAAATGTTCTATTATTTAATATGAATAAAATAAGTAATTAAACAAATGTTTGATTTCCCTACTTTAATAACCACAAAATTTATGAACTACATGTGGAATCACTTCTTTTAATATGCAAATGATGGCCTAATTAGTTTGACCCGGCTGCTGTTTCATGACAGTGGAAATATGCAAATGGGTGGCTTAGTTTGACCTCGCTGCTGTTTCATGACAGTGGAAAGTACATACATAAACTACACTGTATATTAAGTGAAAAGACTTTAGCAAAGGGATACGATAAGAATATGCAAGTATAGGTAAGTGATTAAAGAATAAAGTAGTTTTATTATTTGAAGCGCTACACACCCCTTACACTAAATGGGGACTAAATATGCTAAATAGGCAGACAGTTCATGTGAAAAGAAAGTGGGGGAAATGTTCTTGCTAACCCTATAAACTAAATCATATCTATGAAATACTTACTACATGTATCATTGGTTTCTCAGGATGACATTTTTTTATATTAATTGGTGATGTCATTGATTATATAAATGTATTGAGCTAGTAAAAACAATGTATACTATTATGCCAAGGACTATCACACTATAAACTGAGCTTCTTCTGAATGAAAGTCTTCATTTTTCATTTTCAGTTAATCAAGAAAAAGCCTGATGCTGAAATTAAACTGACGACCTCCAGAATATTAATTCCAGTGCTC
The DNA here is from genome assembly GCA_029582265.1 of Zoroaster sp. YZ-2022. Lineage (NCBI taxonomy): Eukaryota > Metazoa > Echinodermata > Asteroidea > Forcipulatida > Zoroasteridae > Zoroaster > Zoroaster sp. YZ-2022. The sequence continues at coordinate 9,964,625 of CM055816.1, forward strand.
TACCAACTGATCTAATTAGTCTACCACTGCAGATCCTTTAATTTAAAATACCTTTCATGAATTAATAAAAATGCAATATTTAACTCCTTTTGGTTTTGTAAAAGTGAAAATACACTACATTTATTAAGCTTGAGCAATAACACGATAATATTGAATATCGCGATACCTGTTTTTATTTGATTACGACATCAAGATCCTTTTTAGGTTATCAAGATATCTTTTTTTTATTCGATTACGACATCAAGATCCTTTTTAAGTTATCAAGATATCTTTTTTTAGTTGATTACGACATCAAGATCCTTTTTAGGTTATCAAGATATCTTTTTTTATTCGATTACGACATCAAGATCCTTTTTAGGTTATCAAGATATCTTTTTTTATTCGATTACGACATCAAGATCCTTTTTAGGTTATCAAGATATCTTTTTTTATTCGATTACGACATCAAGATCCTTTTTAGGTTATCAAGATATCTTTTTTTTATTCGATTACGACATCAAGATCCTTTTTAAGTTATCAAGATATCAGCAAATCGCGATTTACAAAAATATATCACGATTAAATAAAAATCGCCATTGTGAGTTGTCAGAAACTCCATGTAAACAAAATTAGAACTGTCTTTTCAGCTTTTGGATGCGAGAAACAAAAGCGAACTACTTCAGAAGTACATGTACAATACATGCTCTACAAATGAATTTGTGATGTATTGTGACGCTAGGAGAAGGGTACATACCTGTGGTTATCGGCTCTAAAGAAATCAATCATGAATGAAAAAAATAATTGCGATATTCTCGAAAATCGCGATGTTTGCTGATATATCGTGTATGAAAAAAAAAATGGATATCGCCCAATCTTAACCCTCATTTAGTTAATACCTGGCAGTATGCCCAGTGGTGAATTACGGATACGACAAAAGGGAAGGGGAGAGGGAGGATTGGGAAATTGAAAGTAATTTTCAATTCGAATGAGTAAATTAAAAAGGCTGATGCAGGATTTGAACCTGCGACCTCTGGAATTTTAAATCCAGCGCTCTGCCAACTGAGCTAACCAGCCTGAGATCTAACTCCTTCGAAAAACAAAAATACTTGTTCTTAATAATTTTGATTGTTTTTAACATTTGATAACAAATATTACAAATTTTTCATAAATATTACTATTTACATTAATTCAGGGTGAATGAATGTAAACCCACCACTGAGTTAAGAAGACATACTGTAAAGAACATTATAGGCCTAGAAAATAACCAAAAAAAATTTAAAAAAATAACCAATGAACGTCGGGTGTGTGTACACGACGTGTGTGCATGTGCATGCAACCAATTAGTCTTGGCTCAAGACGTTGTTGCTAATTTTTCGCTGCGTCGCGATCTCATCACCTGCATGCAGCAGACCGCCGGCCGCGCTCGCATTGTCCGTTTCGTAAATCGAACAATAGAGGGCGCTTTTCCAAAAACCTGATTTTTCTACAAACGTAACCTCAGATTTGAGAATACGCCCTCTATTGGCGGAAATGTCGCGCCGCCGTGTAGTACAACCAATGTGTGGAATCATGGAGGAATCGAGCTCCATGCCATGGAGCAAGTGTTGTAATTAAAAACGCGGACCCTACACATCCCACCTGGACCCATTCACGCACATAAATCCCCGTCATAAATCAATGACAATATTTGCAATTTTTTAACGCATCATATAAAATAAAATAAGAAAACATGCTTAACTATTGGAATTACTTACTGTTACGTTTTCAGTGCTGATAGAGAGAGCATTTCAACGATAACATTGTTTTTTAATTTTTTTTAAACAACGGTTATCACCTCTTTAAAAAATGGAGTGTACCCAAAACGAGCCACATGATGTCGCAATAACCATTCCTCTCCTCCCTATACAACGTAACACCACCGCGTAGATATGAAATCTTTTATTCTATATTATCTATGCACCACCGCAGATGGCTTCTATTTGGTTGCGCGATGGTCGCGCGGCTGAAAACTTGATGCGCGATCACTGAGGCATCAAGATTGCAACTTGTCGCTGGCGGTGTTCGACGATTATCATCGCGCACGGCGCAACAAAGATTATCGTGATGATGACGTCTGGCGAATTTGGTCGCAAGGGAGACCTCCCGGATTCTGGCATCGGAAGGTTGGAATGTCTGGTACTGTATGTTGACAGTTTTAACTTCGAGATACAGTTACATACATGTATTTTGGGAAAATAAAGACTCCCTATAAAAAATAACACATACAAAATAAAAACATGATTAGTTAAAAGCCAAAGAGCAACCAACATTATTTGAAACATTGTTGTAGTTGTACCATGGTTGTACATGCCTTGATCAATCAACGTGAATTGACATCCCTACAACAATTTTGAAATTTAGATTTTTTTCTCAATAACTCAAATACCAAATATTCAGGTGGAATTTTCTCTCAACCTACAATGTAGTTGTGGTAACCTTATCACATTGATCTTTATCATCTACAGTAGAGTGTCTTTCAGAAATGACCTTATGATAAAAGACCAATGAGTTACACTTACCACTGCTACATTTATGTGAAACACTCTAAGCATACACGTTTGGCATAGTTTATGAATGCAAATGTGAAGGCAAAGCAAATTACTGTGACATTGACAATAAAATACCATTTAACCATTGTTGACATCTAAAATTTGCTTCGCTTTTGCATTCGTGTTATCCTATTGTATGTGGCTCATCAGGCCCTTAAAAATACGAGAGCCCGCCATCTTTAAGTTTATATGTCAATAAGCTTGTGTACCAAAATCCAGTAGATTCTTTTTGAGATTTCACAAAACTTGGATCTGAAGCCAAAAGTATATGCCCGAGTGAGTGAGCTTTAACAAACATTAACATAATTACACCTAAATATTTAGTTTTGAAAATTGTAAAACATATTTAGAATACTGCTACCACTTTTCACTCAAATTATGAGTTCTCAGCAAAATATGATACAGGATTAGAGAGGAAAATATAGTCACAAATAAATTGTGGAAATTGCAATAGGCCTAGGCCTATAACATGTTGGTAAATTTATTTTGATCAATAAACACTTTCACGGTAATTGTTTATTTCAAACACTCATTTCCGTCAGGGATTCGGCGCACACGTCTGGAGTGCGCGTGAGGTTCGCACGCCGGATCGCAGATAGCAACGAGTGCTCAAAATAAACAATTTTGCCCTGTCAAAAACATGGCACATACCGTGATAACATTTATTTGTATAGTACATTTGTACATATCCAGATAAAGTGAAATACTACGATTTTACCGTTAGCAATATTTTATCTGCTAAAACCACATGCATAGTCATAGCAATTAGCATGGAAGACATTGACACAAGTAATGACAAGTGGAAGTGGCGGCTGTAAACAAAATTGAACGTTATACTCTTTCCAAATTTGCATGTCAACAATAAAACAATTGTAAATACATTTCAACTTCCATAGCCTTATAGGCCTATATGGGGCAATTCGGGCTAACGTTAGTGAGTCAAGTCTAACGTTACGTTAGACTGGTCTAACTGTTAACGGGTAGGCCTACAGTACATGTATGCATCATTTGATGCCATGATGGCCATCTGGACTGGAGGGATGTCAACTTCAAAAAGTTCAATTATTGGCCCTAAGCACGGTGATTGGCCGGAAAGTATTTGCCGTTGACAAAACTACTCCAATTGGTCAAATAGGTGGCATGGTCACGAACATTTTTTGTCTTAAAAAAATGCACAAATTACATCAAATAACTTGGAAAGTTTGAGACTCAAGAAATGGTTGGGGGGTACGCGTAAATAATTAATGGTAAAATAACATGTATGATGATATAAAGGAACACATCCCACTACCCCCAACCCCCACCCCCCCTCCCCCCAAGAAACGGTTGGGGGGTATGCCTAAATAATGAATGGTAAAATAACATGTATGATGATATAAAGGAACACATCCCACTACCCCTACCTACACCCCCCCCCCCCCCACCATCCACCAATGGTTTGAGACTCAAGAAACGGTTGGGGGGTACGCCTAAATAATTAATGGTAAAATAACATGTATGACTATATAAAGGAACACATCCCACTATCCCCCCCCCACCCCAAGAAACGGTTGGGGGGTACGCCTAAATAATGAATGGTAAAATAACATGTATGATGATATAAAGGAACACATCCCACTACCCCCCCCACCCCCCCAAGAAACGGTTGGGGGATACGCCTAAATAATGAATGGTAAAATAACATGTACATGTATGATGATATAAAGGAACACATCCCACTACCCCCAAGAAACGGTTGGGGGGTACGCCTAAATAATGAATGGTAAAATTACATGTATGATGATATAAAGGAACACATCCCACTACCCCCCCACCATCCACCAATGGTTTGAGACTCAAGAAACGGTTGGGGGCTACGCCTAAATAATGAATGGTAAAATAACATGTATGACGATATAAAGGAACACATCCCACTACCCCCCCCCCCCAAGAAACGGTTGGGGAGTACGCCTAAATAATGAATGGTAAAATAACATGTATGATGATATAAAGGAACACATCCCACTACCCACTACCCACTACCCACTACCCCCACCCCTACCACCCCTACCACCCCCCCCCCACCATCCACCAATGGTTTGAGACTCAAGAAACGGTTGGGGGGTATGCCTAAATAATGAATGGTAAAATAACATGTATGACGATTTAAAGGAACACATCCCACTACCCCCCCCCCCAAGAAACGGTTGGGGGTACGCCTAAATAATGAATGGTAAAATAACATGTATGATGATATAAAGGAACACATCCCACTACTACTACCCCCCCCCACCATCCACCAATGGTTTGAGACTCAAGAAACGGGAGGGACGCCTAAATGATGAATGGTAAAATAACATGTACGTGTATGTATGATGATATAAAGGAAGTATAGAAAGAAGGGATTGAGGTTTTATTTTATTTTTAATTTGAAAATTATCGATCTAGCGTAGGTTAACGTATTTTGAGGGGTTCATTTCAATATTTATACAGAAATTTGCAGACAGTTGAAGCTGTTTGTGTTAGTGTTACACCCGGAACAGTTCATTTTTCTCCCCAAGACGGAGGGTAACTTATTGGGCCTTGGAATTTGGAAGAAGATACATTTTGTAAACGGCCCAAAAACTAGTAATTGCTGCTTCTTAGTTATTTGGTGGCTGTTAATTGTCACAAACAATACATTTGTTAAAATCACGGACTCCAGTGTATTACAACGTTGTGCATGAAAGCCTTACTGATTCTATGTTGACAACTCTGGCAACACTTGCATAGGTGATGTAAGGAGAATTTAAAAATTACGTTCGTGAAATATTATAAAATTCCCTTTTTACGGAGTAAAACATTAAAAAACACATGTACCCTTTAATGATTACAAACACAATTTGAGTCAAAATAGTTATTCGATTTTGTTTTACGGAAAATGTGCGATAATTTGTTCAACACTTTACAAATTCTTAATACAATTAACAATGTCACTATAACCTTGTTCCAGCCGTTTGTATAAATTATTTTGAATGTTAATGCAATGCATTTACCAGTAATAGCCCACAGCTTCCACTACGACGGATTGTGTTGAAGACTAGACATGTAGCATACACTTTACAGTACAAGGCATGTACATGTACAGTACTACTAGTATACACTATATTATTGTATTATGTATTACGTATAGATTCGCGACGGCATTTTTATTTTTTCCGTCACAAAAGTATTCGGCTGCCGTGGCCGGATTGACCAGAAAAATACATGTACATGTAACAAAACAACCTAAAATACATGATGACTTGCAATGTCGTCAAGTCAAATTTACTCAAGTCAAGTCAAGTCACAAGTCATTTTTGTCCAAGTCAAGTCAAGTCCCAAGTCATTTTTGTCCAAGTCAAGTCGCAAGTCACAAAAATTGGCGACTCGAGTCGGACTCGAGTCCGAGTCACCGACTCGAGTCAACAACAGTGGTGACTTTAAATTGATTTCTTGAAACTACTCTTGTTTGGATGTAATTTTAACTGTACTCACCTGTATCAGAGGAGGAGATTCCATATTTGTAGCAGTGTTCATGATTAGTGTTCGTTTCTACAAGACGAAGGTATTGCTGTAAGATACAGATCATAATAAATATTCACTATTCTTATTAAAAAAAATAATAATAAATAATAAATAAATAAAATAAAAAATAACTTCTTACATGCAGAATACATTTACAGCATGTGCGTACCCAGACAAGTCCACTGTCTTTATCCTATCAAGAGGTTCTGGGCATACCATTCAAGGGAATTCATTGGATACAGGAGTTGCGCTGAAGATCTATCGTCATGCTTCGAGGCTATAAGATATGAGGCTTTGCATGGTGGAATATCGATATCGTTTCGGTTTGCGGTAACACCATGTGTTTATCTCAACTATCGCCAAGCTGAGGTACAGGTTCTGAAAAGAACCTTATCGCACAACTCGTATCTCAACCTTCGTTAAGTGAGAAAGGTTCAAGGGAGATCCAATGTGGGGCAACTCGTTTTTCTCGACTGTCGCTAAGTGAGAAATATGGCTCAGGGAGAACTATGGGGACTTCACGGGTTAATATGGTTCAGGGAGAACCATGGGGACTTCACGGGTTAATATGGTTCAGGGAGAACCATGGGGACTTCACGGGTTAATATGGTTCAGGGAGAACCATGGGGACTTCACAGGTTAATATGGTTCAGGGAGAACCATGGGGACTTCACGGGTTAATATGGTTCAGGGAAAACCATGGGGACTTCACGGGTTAATATGGTTCAGGGAGAACCATGGGGACTTCACGGGTTAATATGGTTCAGGGAGAACCATGGGGACTTCACGGGTTAATATGGTTCAGGGAGAACCATGGGGACTTCACGGGTTAATATGGTTCAGGGAGAACCATGGGGACTTCACGGGTTAATATGGTTCAGGGAGAACCATGGGGACTTCACTGGTTAATATGGTTCAGGGAGAACCATGGGGACTTCACGGGTTAATATGGTTCAGGGAGAACCATGGGGACTTCACGGGTTAATATGGTTCAGGGAGAACCATGGGGACTTCACGGGTTAATATGGTTCAGGGAGAACCATGTGGACTTCATGGGTTAATATGGTTCAGGGAGAACCATGGGGACATCACGGGTTAATATGGTTCAGGGAGAACCATGGGGACATCACGGGTTAATATGGTTCAGGGAGAACCATGGGGACTTCACAGGTTATTCTCTTCGAGACTCACGCACAAATGAATGCTACTTCGCTCGCGCATGCTCTGCCATCCAAATATATCACTGGAAATATTTCGCATGGTGGACACATATCATCACGCGCAAGGTTAAAGTTGAATCTCCGCACGGCTGGTATCTGTTACTCGTCAGGCTAGTGCGTACCATACCTTCTCCAACTAATCAAATCCAGTGTATGTTTGTTTTTTCTAAAATAGCAAGGACAGGATTGCCAGTCTAGGCTAGCATATGTACATACCCTTGGTGATATTATCAATCTAAAGGCTGTATCTGGTTCAGTTGAATTGAGTATGATTGACAGGTTAGGAAACCACACCCATGGCTCTACAGCATTCTGGTGACAAATCAAGTCATCTCCGGTCCAGAACTTATCCGGCACTGGCCTATCAATTTTCTGAAAATAATTATAGTAATAATAATAATATTAAAGTCAGTCTTTGAGCTTAAAGATGTATAATCCACCAGAAATATTATTTTAAAGGGACAATGTCAGTCCACAGGGCATGGAATCGGAGTGCTAGTGTTAGATTAACTCAGTGACTGAAAATAATACCCCACATGATAAGGTCATATTACCGTTGCTGCTGCATAAATGAGCCAGTAATTTTCAGTCACTGTGTTCATCTTAAACAAGGATACCGATTCCATGCTCTATGACAATTTCCGGCATTTTTTAAAAATTAATTTCTTTTTAAATTTAATATAATCGAATAGCCTAAACTACAATGTACAAGGGAAACTGACTAGATAAATAACTAACAAGATAAATAGCCATAGCAATTAATTCTTAGGAATTTCAATTTCAAATGTTCATGATGATAGAAAACTTTTTATTAAAGAGCTCCTGCACTTTGGAATCATTTAACCAAAAATACAAAATGAGTCTTTTTGCAAGAAAATAGACAAAACGTTGTATCCTCTCCTCGAGATCCCCAGACTGTCGCTTCCCAGGTTGTATCATAACATGAGGCGTGATCCCTGGCTATATTGTATATGGCATTCTTTGGTTCAATGACTTCTGTCTAGCGCCCCCAACAGGGGTGTGACTTTACAAAAGTAAAAAATCTGTTAAAAATGGGTAGTGGGTCTGTGTTTCCCTTTGGTCTTCCTGAACCTCCTGGATGTTTAATTTTAGAGGATTTACAGACTCTCCACATCCCCACAAACAAGAAACTGGAGGTTTGGACACAATACAGGCTATTTATTTCTTTGCTTGGTAGCTACTTCTCTTCTTTCAAGAAGATTTGGAGGCAAAGGGAGATCACAGGTATGCCCCAAACAACAATATTGACAAAATAGGGAGACTGGTAGAGATTTAAACCTGGGTCAACAGAGGTCAAAGGCTAAGAAAGTATCGCTATGCCAACATAGTACCCGAATAACATGACATAAAACACAATAACGGGGGCCACTTTCCTACCGTCACGTTAGCAGTTTTTCTAACGGTTGTAATTTTTTTTTCAATATCTGAACCTACCCAAAAAGAATTTCAACATGTGAATAGACATGCATGCTTATCCTAAAGATAATTTGAGTTGATTATTACTATTATTTTTTTAATTAGCCTAAAATTTCCATCAACAAATGGACGGAAATTGAGGTAACTTTTTCCGTCCAATTTTTATGGAAATTTAAGGGTAAAAAAATATATAAAAAAAAAATAAAATAAATCAACTCAAATTAGTTCTAGTATAAGCCTACATGTCCATTCACATGTTGAAACACTTTTTGGTCGGTTTCAGGTACTTAAAAATAAATAACCATTGGAAAAACTGCTAACGTGACGGATGAAAAGTGGCCCCCTTTATTGTGTTTTATGTCGTATGTTATGTACCCTACTTAACCATGGCCCACTTTCATAGAGCCACTTAGCAGCGATATTTTGCTTACTGTACATTTTTCAGTTCATAGCGCTGCTAACCGTTAAAGCATAGAGAAAGGCACGCTTACTTGCCGGCCGTTATTACTAGCAAATAAGTGACGCAACAATACAAATCCATGGTGAACACGCACACGCCACTCTCAATTTTCTTGCTAGCGCTATGAAATTGGCCCAGAATTTCTTTAAATGTAATCTCACCTTCTTTACTGTTCATTAATGATGACTTTTAGAGAATCAAAAACTCTAACAGGTAGCCTAAGATTTGTTGTTCCGCTGTCAACAATAGTTTTATCAAAATTGTACTGCAAGGAAAGCAAGAAAATTATAAAACGTGCATTAATTAAGAAATTATCTTAAGAACTGAACGGAACGAGAAAGCCATTTCAATTTGTTAACAGGGACAATATCGTCATGATCAGAGCAGACTTTCAACAGGGCATGGAATAAGTGTCTTAGTTTATGAACACAGTGACTGAAAATTACTCAGCAGCAATGGTAATATGACCTTAATATGTGGGGTATTATTTTCAGTCACCGAGTTGATCTTGATGATATTGCCCATTGAGCAATCATTAAACTATTGAAAGATGATTCAATGGTCGAAGGATTGAGAGGATAGTTTTTTTCCATGTTTGAATGCACCCAGCTAAACTGGCCCTCCTGGGTCAGATAAAAGAGCTATTAAGAGATTACTGCCTATTGTGTAGGGAGGATAAGTGAAGGATTAACAATGGCAGTGCCATTGATGTTCCAGACTACAGTAGCCGTTTTGTAGGTATTAGGACTGTCAGTTATCACTTCTTTTGTCTAAGTAAGACTAATTGGGGTGACACCCTGCGAAATTCTCTATTGAGTAGTAATTAGTTCTAAAAAGAACTGGAGGTTACAACTGGACGTTTTGATCAGTATGCTCATCTTCTTTTGTCTGCTTCCAGAAGCTGTTCCACATAGAAGGACTGCTTTTAAATCTGGTAAACGAATGAAGCAAGCTTAATGAATAGTTTTGGCCAATAGTTTAAGGATTACTCAATGGGCCCTATAAGGACCAGATGCCCAAGTAAAGCTCTATTACCTTTTGTTTTTTAAGGTACAACATTGTTTTTACCAGATTATCAAATTTACAGATTGTTATCTCAAAACTTACTGAGTGTAACGTTGGTACAGGTAGTAATCATAGATCTGAGAATTTATTAAGGGAGGACGGCCAAAGTCATGGTACAGCCAAGCCTTTGAGAATCCTAGTCAGACCTGAACTACCTGGCCTCCTAATCCGTCTTTTGTGAGTCTTGTAACAATACAGAACTTGCCAATCAACATAACCTGGGATTCTGGAGGGCCTAGCCCAGCCAAATAGAGCTCATTATAATGGCCACAGTTGTGAACACAAGACAGCTGAGGAGTTAGTCAAGTCAGGTGTTAACAGTAACAGCTATTTGAGATCTATATGTATTCATTAGTAAATGGTCTTTTGTGCTCAGCTCAGGGATTATATGTAGGCCAGGTTTCTCAAAGGCTTGCCTGTACAGAGACTTTGGACCTCCTTCCTAAAGGGCGTTTTGCCTTGGAGAAAACAGCAATTGTTATGTCGAATTTACAACAAATACTCTTTGGCAACTTTTTGTAATTTTTTGAACCTAAAAATTGTGATGAAACTTTCACAGGTTAGTCTTTCTTGAAAATGTTAGGGTTGAAATGAATGTACTTTACCAAAGTACCAGTGTCCTATGTTCTCCACATTACTGAGCAGGTAAGATACATTATTAGTTGAAATGAATGTACTTTACCAAAGAACCAGTGTCCTATGTTCTCCACATTACTGAGCAGGTAAGATACATTATTAGTTGAAATGAATGTACTTTACCAAAGTACCAGTGTCCTACATGTATGTTCTCCACATTACTGAGCAGGTAAGATACATTATTAGTTGAAATGAATGTACTTTACCAAAGTACCAGTGTCCTATGTTCTCCACATTACTGAGCAGGTAAGATACATTATTAGTTGAAATGAATGTACTTTACCAAAGTACCAGTGTCCTATGTTCTCCACATTACTGAGCAGGTAAGATACATTATTAGTTGAAATGAATGTACTTTACCAAAGTACCAGTGTCCTATGTTCTCCACATTGACTGAGCAGGTAAGATACATTATTAGTTGAAATGAATGTACTTTACCAAAGTACCAGTGTCCTATGTTCTCCACATTACTGAGCAGGTAAGATACATTATTAGTTGAAATGAATGTACTTTACCAAGGTACCAGTGTCCTATGTTCTCCACATTACTGAGCAGGTAAGATACATTATTAGTTGAAATGAATGTACTTTTACCAAAGTACCAGTGTCCTATGTTCTCCACATTACTGAGCAGGTAAGATACATTATTAGTTGAAATGAATGTGATTACATTATTAGTTGAAATGAATGTACTTTACCAAGGTACCAGTGTCCTATGTTCTCCACATTACTGAGCAGGTAAGATGCATTATTAGTTATAATGAATGTACTTTACCAAAGTACCAGTGTCCTATGTTCTCCACATTACTGAGCAGGTAAGATACATTATTAGTTGAAATGAATGTACTTTACCAAAGTACCAGTGTCCTATGTTCTCCACATTACTGAGCAGGTAAGATACATTATTAGTTGAAATGAATGTACTTTACCAAAGTACCAGTGTCTATGTTCTCCACATTACTGAGCAGGTAAGATACATTATTAGTTGAAATGAATGTACTTTACCAAAGTACCAGTGTCCTATGTTCTCCACATTACTGAGCAGGTAAGATACATTATTAGTTGAAATGAATGTACTTTACCAAAGTACCAGTGTCCTATGTTCTCCACATTACTGAGCAGGTAAGATACATTATTAGTTGAAATGAATGTACTTTACCAAAGTACCAGTGTCCTATGTTCTCCACATTACTGAGCAGGTAAGATACATTATTAGTTGAAATGAATGTACTTTACCAAAGTACCAGTGTCCTATGTTCTCCACATTACTGAGCAGGTAAGATACATTATTAGTTGAAATGAATGTACTTTACCAAAGTACCAGTGTCCTATGTTCTCCACATTACTGAGCAGGTAAGATACATTATTAGTTGAAATGAATGTACTTTACCAAAGTACCAGTGTCCTATGTTCTCCACATTACTGAGCAGGTAAGATACATTATTAGTTGAAATGAATGTACTTTACCAAAGTACCAGTGTCCTATGTTCTCCACATTACTGAGCAGGTAAGATACATTATTAGTTGAAATGAATGTACTTTACCAAAGTACCAGTGTCCTATGTTCTCCACATTACTGAGCAGGTAAGATACATTATTAGTTGAAATGAATGTACTTTACCAAAGTACCAGTGTCCTATGTTCTCCACATTACTGAGCAGGTAAGATACATTATTAGTTGAAATGAATGTACTTTACCAAAGTACCAGTGTCCTATGTTCTCCACATTACTGAGCAGGTAAGATACATTATTAGTTGAAATGAATGTACTTTACCAAAGTACCAGTGTCCTATGTTCTCCACATTACTGAGCAGGTAAGATACATTATTAGTTGAAATGAATGTACTTTACCAAAGTACCAGTGTCCTATGTTCTCCACATTACTGAGCAGGTAAGATACATTATTAGTTGAAATGAATGTACTTTACCAAAGTACCAGTGTCCTATGTTCTCCACATTACTGAGCAGGTAAGATACATTATTAGTTGAAATGAATGTACTTTACCAAAGTACATGTACCAGTGTCCTATGTTCTCCACATTACTGAGCAGGTAAGATACATTATTAGTTGAAATGAATGTACTTTACCAAAGGTACCAGTGTCCTATGTTCTCCACATTACTGAGCAGGTAAGATACATTATTAGTTGAAATGAATGTACTTTACCAAAGTACCAGTGTCCTATGTTCTCCACATTACTGAGCAGGTAAGATACATTATTAGTTGAAATGAATGTACTTTACCAAGGTACCAGTGTCCTATGTTCTCCACATTACTGAGCAGGTAAGATACATTATTAGTTGAAATGAATGTACTTTACCAAAGTACCAGTGTCCTATGTTCTCCACATTACTGAGCAGGTAAGATACATTATTAGTTGAAATGAATGTACTTTACCAAAGTACCAGTGTCCTATGTTCTCCACATTACTGAGCAGGTAAGATACATTATTAGTTGAAATGAATGTACTTTACCAAAGTACCAGTGTCCTATGTTCTCCACATTACTGAGCAGGTAAGATACATTATTAGTTGAAATGAATGTACTTTACCAAAGTACCAGTGTCCTATGTTCTCCACATTACTGAGCAGGTAAGATACATTATTAGTTATAATGAATGTACTTTACCAAAGTACATGTACCAGTGTCCTATGTTCTCCACATTACTGAGCAGGTAAGATACATTATTAGTTGAAATGAATGTACTTTACCAAAGTACCAGTGTCCTATGTTCTCCACATTACTGAGCAGGTAAGATACATTATTAGTTGAAATGAATGTACTTTACCAAAGTACCAGTGTCCTACATGTATGTTCTCCACATTACTGAGCAGGTAAGATACATTATTAGTTGAAATGAATGTACTTTACCAAAGTACCAGTGTCCTATGTTCTCCACATTACTGAGCAGGTAAGATACATTATTAGTTGAAATGAATGTACTTTACCAAAGTACCAGTGTCCTATGTTCTCCACATTACTGAGCAGGTAAGATACATTATTAGTTGAAATGAATGTACTTTACCAAGGTACCAGTGTCCTATGTTCTCCACATTACTGAGCAGGTAAGATACATTATTAGTTGAAATGAATGTACTTTACCAAAGTACCAGTGTCCTACATGTATGTTCTCCACATTACTGAGCAGGTAAGATACATTATTAGTTGAAATGAATGTACTTTACCAAAGTACCAGTGTCCTATGTTCTCCACATTACTGAGCAGGTAAGATACATTATTAGTTGAAATGAATGTACTTTACCAAAGTACCAGTGTCCTATGTTCTCCACATTACTGAGCAGGTAAGATACATTATTAGTTGAAATGAATGTACTTTACCAAAGTACCAGTGTCCTATGTTCTCCACATTACTGAGCAGGTAAGATACATTATTAGTTATAATGAATGTGAAAAAGTGGCGATTGGATACGACATTCTTCCCTTACACAATTTGAAATAATTTTAATTGTAACCAAGGAAAGATTTATAGATATTAAAGCATTTATGGATTGCTTATTTCATAAAAAAGGAAAGAATGTCAACCCGAACCACCACTTGGGCACAATCATACAATGTCTAATCATGTGTTTTTAGCAGACGACAAAATGGCCAACATCTCACTGGATGTGCATCCATTCATAAGACCTATAAAAAAAAATTGTTTCCAATCCTCAAATGACTACACTTCTGAAGGAAAATCTGTGATATTTGTCATATTTTGATAGAAAAGTGGCGGTTTCATGCTTTCCCATAAAAGTTAGATAGTGAATATTTTGCCGGCACCGGCTAACTTTTAGTAAACACCATTAAGCCGGCAGATCGTATAGCGCCCTCTTTGACGCGTACACGAGTAGCCGACATTATATAACGTTTTAGTTTACCACAATATTTTAGTACTGCATGCTGCGTAGCCTAGTGGATAGCGTTTCGGCCTTTCAACCAACACTGTCCGTGATCGAGCCTCGTCATGTTTTCAATTTTTTGTTTCGTCCCAAAAAATAAGAATATTCTTCTTTTATTATTAAAAATTGACTCCAACATTTAAATGGACAGTACTACCTTTTTTTTCTTCTGATTTGTGGCTGCCGACAATTTTTTTTTAAAGGGAAATAAAGTCCGACATTGTAAATGGTCTGAATCCCATCTCGTGAATACGAAGTCACAATGACAATGTTGGTGCGGAACCAGACTAACATTTGTCACGGTAAAATTTCCAAAAAACAGTCACTGCGCATGTTCAGTGCCGTTCCGGCTTTATATCGTTTACTAAAAGTTAGCCGGTGCCGGCAAAATATCCACTGCCTAAAAGTTTGTAGGGTTCCCCTCCATGCCTTGCCAGGTGTCATTTCTCTAATTAGTTTAGTTCAATATGAGTTCATTCATGTATTCATGTATGTCACCTTTGCATAATATGTTTATATATATATATACACTGTATACATAATTTTTTTTTTCTTTTTCTCTTTTTTTTCACTCTGGTCTGCAGTGAACCATTTGATTGGCCTATCAGATGACCTCTTTAGTCATTTACTGATGTGGCTATTGTTCACAGTTGCTTTTATATATAAAAAAAATAAAAAAAATAAAAAATGTATTATCCTACGGTTTTGTTTATTTCGTTAAACTTTCCAGAGAGAAATAAACAGTCTGTGAACAAACATTTTTACCGTTGTGCTCTCGCCATTTGTGTAATTCAACACTGGTGTAATGCATGCGCAACATCTTTCTTTACTCGAGAGTAAAAACGATTGAACGCACCCACGGAGACATAAGTGATCCCGTTCTTAGGGACTGTTTGATTGTTTAGCTAACCTTATCTCCACTGAGGCAGTAGTGGCCAGTCTTGCAGGCGTCGTTCTCGAGGTCGGGTGCTGTGGAGCGACCGTAATCGCACGTCATCCCAGCAGGACAGATCTTGTAATTCAACATGTCGTCACGGCTAGTGGTGTCGCTGTCACAGTAGTAACCAGCTTCACAGGTGGTGCATTCTGCAGCGCCAGTGTCCTGAAAAAGAAAGAAAAAAACAAGAGACCAGCTTGATCAACATCAGGGTTAACACCATATGTTAAATGTCTGTTAACCCTCCTACTATTGCTGCACTTTAGTGGTTAAAACCAGTCAACTGCCTGTTTTTGACTGTTTACCCAAATGTGCACACAGGGGCATTTTTGACTGTTTTTTTAGTGTCATTTCGACCACCCTGAACAATACCAGACAATGCTTAAAAATTACCAGTCAAAAATGGTCGACTCATTTTAACCTGTAAATGTAAATTTGAAAATTTTGAATAATGTCGAAGAAATATAAATACTTTGTTTGAAAACTTTTTGTTCGGAAAATCAGAAAATGTACATCCATGGCCATGGTTACTGAATCTGTGATGAAAGTAAAGTGTACCCAGTTGTCTGTTTAACCCCAACCACTCCAGATACTGCAAAATCCTCCAAGGGGCACTTTTTGGGAAAAATTCAGCGCTGTTGGAAACTGGTACTTTCACCTCTTCAAATGGGACAAAATTACTACCTGGCAAGAAGTACAGGCCGTGAGTACTGAATATGAAAGATCAACGAAAATGCACGGTGCATTTTGAAGATAAGGGCATGTTTCCAAAAGTGCACTGATGGATTTTGGAGGATTCAGGAAGGGTCCTAGCCAGAATACCTAGGGGTTTAGGGTTAAAGTTATCTCTGGAGAAAAAAAAGGAGACCCCCAAAAATATTGGCCCAGAAAATATTTTTGATTTACATTACAGAATAACTACCCCTCTTTATAAGGGTAAAAATGGTGTCAAATATTGTACTGAGGGCTAATTTAAAAAAATAAATAAATAAATTTTAAAAAACGGGCCAAGGGAGCGTCATTCCCTATGTCACCCTCCCTCCCTGGCTATGCACCTGATAAATTCTTACCGAGTAATAACTTTTGGTGCACTTAAGAGGCTCTGTATTTCCTGTGTTGTTACAGTAGTAACCTGCAGTACAGGAAAAGCAATCATCCACAGACTGGCCTTCAAAGTTATCCCTGTAGGTGCCCCTGCAAGAACATGAGGAAAAAAACAATACAAATTTACCACGGGTGTGATTTGACAAAAGTAAAAAATCCTGAAAAAATGGGTAGTGTGCCTGGGTAGCCCCCTGAACCTCCGGGATGTTTAGTTTTTGTGGATTTACAAACTCTCCACGTCCCCACAAACAAGAAACTAGTGGTTTGGACACAATACAGGTGACTTCTTTCTTTCCTCATGGCTACATGTATTTCTCTTCTTTAACCCCAACCCCCTAGGTATTCTGGCTAGGAACCTTCCTGAATCCTCCAAAATCCATCAGTGCACTTGTGGAAACATGCCCTTATCTTCAAAATGCACCATGCATTTTCGTTGATCTTTCATATTCAGCACTTATGGCCTGTACTTCTTGCCAGGTAGTGATTTTGCCCCATGTGAAGAGGTGAAAGTACCAGTTTCCAACAGTGCTGAATTTCCCCCCCCCCCCCCAAAAAAAAAGAAAAAGAAAAGTGGCCCTTGGAGGATTTTGCAGGATACAAGGTGGTTAGGTGGTTAGGTGGTTAGGGCAAAGGGAGATTTGTAAAAAATCCTGAGAAATAACCGGCCTGATTTATACATTTAGATGTGTGAAGAGTAACTTTCAATTAACACTCCTACTCTCAGTTCATTTTGCCAGTGGGTTGACAGACCCACCAAATAGGGCTATGCACTTTCGGATATTTTTGGAACTGTATAATAATAATAATAATAATAAACTGGTGCTCAAGGCGCATTACATTATTACCCCTGCTCATCAGGCTCATAAATCATTCCTGAAACCATCTCAGCTCCCAGGAGAGTATACAGCTCAATTGCTGCCATTACAGCGCATATAGGGCTAATCAAACACAACAACCAACTCTGCCATCACAGGTACCCATTTACCCCTGGGTGGATAGAAGCAATTATGGTAAAGTGTCTTGCTCAAGGACACAAGCACCATGGTCGCGGTTGGGATTCGAACCCACATTCTGACGACTCAGCCATCAGAACACAAATCCGATGCACTAAACCGCTCGACCATGGCACTCCATGGATACCCGAAATCAAGAAACTTTGGATACCCAGATACCCATTTTAATTTTCAATTTCAACAACACTTTTTATTAACGGTGCAACAATTAATGTGGACTTTCTCTATAATAATATCCCCTCTATTAACAGCTCATGGCACACACTCCCAGTGCAGACATAAAGCATGCACTAATCCAATAACTGCAAACAATAGGCAAACATTGTATCACACTCAATCAGTTGGAGGAAAGTGTGTGGAAGCCGTTCGTAAAATACTACAAAGGTGTCAATCTCTTGAATCTCTTCTTGACAAAATAAAATTGTGTAAATATTACATTATTCAAGAGTCACAGATTTCTGTTGGCACCGCTCAAATGTTAAGTCCCAATTTTAACCAGTTCGCGTCGGAGGCCATGTATACACGCATTTTTTTTTTGAACCAGGGATCAGAGAGCGTCTAAACACGCATTCCGATTTTTGTGTGTGTTACCGGGAGACTTGTCAACACGCCACACGTGGCGTGCAGTCGTGGCGGCTGACTTGTATACACGCAATCGTTTCTCGGAGTCCATGGGGTCACGGTTCAGTGGCCCCGGACAAAAGGCACTACAAACAATGAACGAGTTCACTCTTTTTGTTGATTTTTGCGTAATCCCTTTATCCAAGACCTGTTCCTTTGACGTACCAGCCAAGAATTTGTAAAGACGGATTTATATCCTTTGTTTACAAGGCCTTTCCTCTCTCTCCCGGTATGCCGTCTGTTCGACCGGGCGCTGGTCGCTAATAGGCCGTTGCATCGGAGCTTGCCAACGGTCTAATTGTGCTGAACAAACACAACCGTAATTTAAAAAACTAGCCATTTAATTCTCGAAATGTCAATGAGTAAAGGTGTTTATTTGAGTGTCCGGACTTAGTTTCATTGACAAAACAAATTATTAATGGCTAGAAATTTTTTCAGATTTTTCACTGAAAATAAACCCGCACGGGGGACCGGAAAAAAAAGATATATTCCCGACGTGAACTGGTTAAAAAGTCGTTTACGGATACCCGCCACAGCCTTACCAACAAAAACCACTGTCTGTTAGTTTTAGGTGGAATAACTGTGTAGAACATATTACTATGTACATATACAATGTAGATGCATTCTCGCATGTGCTTTCGCTATTTTGACGGCAATTTCTGATAGATCTTCAGCACAACGTATCCAATGAAATCCCTTGAATGGTACGCCAGGAGCCTGTCTCTATCCTTGATAGGATAAAGACAGGGGACCAGTCTAGCTTACGAGCCTCAAAGCATGACATCATATCTTCAGCACAACGTATCCAATGAAATCCCTTGAATGATACACCCAGAGCCTGTCTCTATCCTTGATAGGATAAAGACAGGGGACCAGTCTATTGGAGTACTTACTCAGGGCAGGCTGTTGGTAGCGATGACCCCTCTGGACAGTAGTGACCCTCCGTGCAGTCTATGCATTGCTCCCACCTGATGTTACCTCGGACATTGGAGTAGGATCCAGCATGACATGGAAACTGATCTTCCGTCTGAGTACCTGAGTATGAGGTAGGCAATAAGAAAGGTTCAATAAGGTTGTCTGGGTACCCGAGTATGAGGTACATTGGGCAATGAGGGAGGGTAAATAGGGTTGTCTGGGTACCTTGAGTATGAGGTACATAAGGCAATGAGGGAGGGTCAATAGGGTTGGCTGGGTACCTTGAGTATGAGGTACATTGGGCAATGAGGGAGGGTAAATAGGGTTGTCTGGATACCTTGAGTATGAGGTACATTAGGCAATGAGGGAGGGTCAATAAGGTTGTCTAAGTACCCGAGTATCAGGTACATAATAGGCAATAAGGGAGGGTCAATAGGGTTGTCTGGGTACCTTGAGTATGAGCTACATTAGGCAATGAGGGAGGGTCAATAAGGTTGTCTAAGTACCCGAGTATCAGGTACATAATAGGCAATAAGGGATGGTCAATAAGGTTGTCTGGGTACCCGATTATGTGGTACATTAGATAATAAGGAATGGCCAATAAAGTGTTCTGGGTACATTAGGCAATGAGGGAGGGTCAATAGGGTTGTCTGAGTACCCGAGTATGAGGGAGGCTTAATAAGGTTATTTGGTGATGCAGTCTATAGATTAACGCTATCGAAGTAAAGCAATGTTTACCCCAGTGTACAGTACAGAATTGTCATTATCTTATATAAGTTCTTTTAAAAAAGCACTTGTAAAATGAATTCACCGAGGTTGTTGAATGGCTGGGTAGTTCAGTGGTTTGAACACTCTCCTCTCATGTGAAAGGTACCGAGTTGGCATCCATTTGTATTTAATTTTTTTCAGAAGCAAAGCCTTTCCGTATAATCGTTATTCATGGCTGTGGAGATTTTTTTAAGTACATGTAAAAGTAAGTCCAAAATTCCTTTTTGCAGTGGCAGTTTTGGCTAAACTAGTGTTTAGCTGACCGAGATGTAAGCGTACACAAGTATCAGTCTCTAACAGTCCAAAATTCCTTTTTGCAGTGGCAGTTTTGGCTAAACTAGTGTTTAGCTGACCGAGATGTAAGCGTACACAAGTATCAGTCTCTAACAGTCCAAAATTCCTTTTTACAGTGGCAGTTTTGGCTAAACTAGTGTTTAGCTGACCGAGATGTAAGCGTACACAAGTATCAGTCTCTAACAGTCCAAAATTCCTTTTTGCAGTGGCAGTTTTGGCTAAACTAGTGTTTAGCTGACCGAGATGTAAGCGTACACAAGTATCAGTCTCTAACAGTCCAAAATTCCTTTTTGCAGTGGCAGTTTTGGCTAAACTAGTGTTTAGCTGACCGAGATGTAAGCGTACACAAGTATCAGTCTCTAACAGTCCAAAATTCCTTTTTGCAGTGGCAGTTTTGGCTAAACTAGTGTTTAGCTGACCGAGATGTAAGCGTACACAAGTATCAGTCTCTAACAGTCCAAAATTCCTTTTTGCAGTGGCAGTTTTGGCTAAACTAGTGTTTAGCTGACCGAGATGTAAGCGTACACAAGTATCAGTCTCTAACAGTCCAAAATTCCTTTTGCAGTGGCAGTTTGGCTAAACTAGTGTTTAGCTGACCGAGATGTAAGCGTACACAAGTATCAGTCTCTAACAGTCCAAAATTCCTTTTTGCAGTGGCAGTTTGGCTAAACTAGTGTTTAGCAGACCGAGATGTAAGCGTACACAAGTACCAGTCTCTAACAGTCCAAAATTCCTTTTTGCAGTGGCAGTTTTGGCTAAACTAGTGTTTAGCTGACCGAGATGTAAGCGTACACAAGTACCAGTCTCTAACAGTCCAAAATTCCTTTTTGCAGTGGCAGTTTTGGCTAAACTAGTGTTTAGCTGACCGAGATGTAAGCGTACACAAGTATCAGTCTCTAACAGTCCAAAATTCCTTTTTACAGTGGCAGTTTTGGCTAAACTAGTGTTTAGCTGACCGAGATGTAAGCGTACACAAGTATCAGTCTCTAACAGTCCAAAATTCCTTTTTGCAGTGGCAGTTTTGGCTAAACTAGTGTTTAGCTGACCGAGATGTAAGCGTACACACAGTATCAGTCTCTAACAGTCCAAATTTCCTTTTGCAGTGGCAGTTTTGGCTAAACTAGTGTTTAGCTGACCGAGATAAGCGTACACAAGTATCAGTCTCTAACAGTCCAAAATTCCTTTTACAGTGGCAGTTTTGGCTAAACTAGTGTTTAGCTGACCGAGATGTAAGCGTACAAGTATCAGTCTCTAACAGTCCAAAATTCCTTTTTACAGTGGCAGTTTTGGCTAAACTAGTGTTTAGCTGACCGAGATGTAAGCGTACACAAGTATCAGTCTCTAACAGTCCAAAATTCCTTTTTGCAGTGGCAGTTTTGGCTAAACTAGTGTTTAGCTGACCGAGATGTAAGCGTACACAAGTATCAGTCTCTAACAGTCCAAAATTCCTTTTTGCAGTGGCAGTTTTGGCTAAACTAGTGTTTAGCTGACCGAGATGTAAGCGTACACAAGTATCAGTCTCTAACAGTCCAAAATTCCTTTTTACAGTGGCAGTTTTGGCTAAACTAGTGTTTAGCTGACCGAGATGTAAGCGTACACAGGTACCAGTCTCTAACAGTCCAAAATTCCTTTTTGCAGTGGCAGTTTTGGCTAAACTAGTGTTTAGCTGACCGAGATGTAAGCGTACACAAGTATCAGTCTCTAACAGTCCAAAGTTGGGTCCTGAGGGAGACCAGGGAGAATCACTGATCAGGCCAACCAAATAAATTACAAATAAATAAAAGGTATATATTTCATGCACAACATTTTCAAATTTATAAACACCGGAGATAAACACCGGCCTGAAGTGCAAACTCTGTGTGGGACAGACTTTACTTTCACACACTCAGTGTGTGTAATTAGTGAGTAACGAGGATGGACAGGATTAGGAATGAGTATATTAGAGGGACAGCTCATGTTAGACGGTTTGGAGACAAAGTGAGAGAGGCGAGATTGAGATGGTTTGGACATGTGCAGAGGAGAGATGAGGGGTATGTCGGGAAAAGGATGCTAAAAATGGAGTTGCCAGGCAAGAGGAAAAGAGGAAGGCCAAAGAGGAGGTTTATGGATGTGGTGAGGGAGGAACATGCAGGTGGTTGGTGCAACAGAGGAAGATGCAGAGGACAGGAAGAGATGGAAACAGATGATCCGCTGTGGCGACCCCTAACAACAAGGGAGCAGCCGAAAGATGAAGAAGAAGTGTGTGTAATTAGTGGTGAAACCTGGGATGTATAAGACACGATTTGAGACACCCACCTGCTGGGCAGTAATGCCCAGTCGCACAGAGGTCCGACGGGGTCGTGGAGGCCTCTAGACAGTACCACCCACGTGGACACTCGTAACATTCATTCTGGGCTGCCAAGTTTGTCTGGTTGGTCCAGGAGCCAGCTGCACAGGGGTACTGGCTAGGGTTCTGGGTGCCTGCCGGGCAGTAGTGGCCCTGGGCACACAACACTGGGGTCTTCTGCTGTCCTCCGGTTCCTGGAGTTATCAAATAAAAAGTTGGATGATGGCTGGCCAACTTTGTTAGAGTTTGTGTGGCTATGCGCTACTGTCACAAAAGCCAGTTTTGTCAGGTCAGAGCAACAAGGACATATCTCATTAATACAACAAAGTTGTATGTGTATAAACAGTGCAAACATTTGCATATATTTGCATACATTAAAAACAATTGAGTGCCACAATGTTGTATCTTCTTCTACAGGTTTTGCGTATTGATCCTGGAATTCTGTAGTAAGATACGACATTGTTACAACTCTTTCTTTACCTAACCAGGCATGTCACATGAGTGATTTCAAAACACGAAAATCAAGCAATGCCATCGCCCCCTTTTATAAATTGGGAACAATTTTTAATTAAAACAAAAATTACTTGACTTGGGAAAACATTACTTGTGAATTGATTTGTGAATTACTTGACTTGACAAGAAATGACTTGTGACTTGACTTGGGAAAACATTACTTGTGAATTGATTTGTGAATTACTTGACTTGACAAGAAATGACTTGTGACTTGACTTGGGAAAACATTACTTGTGAATTGATTTGCGACTTGACAAGAAATGACTTGTGACTTGACGTGGGAAAACATTACTTGTGAATTGATTTGTGAATTACTTGACTTGACAAGAAATGACTTGTGACTTGACTTGGGAAAACATTACTTGTGAATTGATTTGTGAATTACTTGACTTGACAAGAAATGACTTGTGACTTGACTTGGGAAAACATTACTTGTGAATTGGTTTGTGAATTACTTGACTTGACAAGAAATGACTTGTGACATGACGTGGGAAAACATTACTTGTGAATTGATTTGTGAATTACTTGACTTGACAAGAAATGACTTGTGACTTGACTTGGGAAAACATTACTTGTGAATTGATTTGTGAATTACTTGACTTGACAAGAAATGACTTGTGACTTGACGTGGGAAAACATTACTTGTGAATTGATTTGTGAATTACTTGACTTGACAAGAAATGACTTGTGACTTGACGTGGGAAAACATTACTTGTGAATTGATTTGTGAATTACTTGACTTGACTTGACAAGAAATGACTTGTGACTTGACGTGGGAAAACATTACTTGTGAATTGATTTGTGAATTACTTGACTTGCAAAGAAATGACTTGTGACTTGACTTGGGAAAACATTACTTGTGAATTGATTTGTGAATTACTTGACTTGACTTGACAAGAAATGACTTGTGACTTGACTTGGGAAAACATTACTTTGTAACAGCACTTTTTTCTCTTTAAACAAAGCTTGTCACACGAGTGATTTCAGAACAAGAAAAGATAACAAAGAAAGCAACACCACCGTATCATTTTAGAAACTTGAACACTTCTGTGTCGCTTTTCAACTCCATAATGTCTTTGCTAATTCAGATAACTGATCTGCTCAACCTCCTTTCACACCAGTTTCTTACCAATCAAGCAGGCGAACTGCTCAAGGCAGCTGTCACACTGGAACGCCGCCGTCAGGTTATGGTAGTCAGTATACGTGCCAGCAGGGCAGGCGTTATCAGTAGCATTTGGACTGTTACTTTCTTGGGGACAGAAGTACCTGCAATTTTTATAGATATAATGTTCATATTTAAAAAATGATGTTTACAGACTACCTGTGTTTCTGACAAAATTGTCAAAAGTTATACACTAAGTGAATATAGAAGACCAGTGAGCTTTAGATAAAAATGTTATTCTTGCCTTTTGACAAACTGTTTTTATGTTTGATTAAAAAAGGAAGTAATTCTGAGAAATTAATTATGATAGATAAATTTAATTATTTTACCTTTTAATATGGAAAGTATAGTTAATGAAAACTGTTTGGTTTGACCAAAAACCTTTTCAGACTAATTTCTGAAATATGGCTTTCATAATAGTGCTATTTTGTACATTAAAATTAACAATCTTTTGTGAGAATATCTGTTTTAAAATAAAAACAACTCACAAGTAAAAGCTCAAAATATTCTGCAAAAGAAGTATAAACAAACATTAAAAGCAGAAAAGTTCAAAACTTCTTAGGAATCAAGAGTTTAAAAAAAACCTGTAAAAGTTGCAGCTTATCGTACCTCATCAGAAAAGGCTGACTTTATATGCAGTCAGCCACCTTCTTCTCGACCAATACAATTTACAAGAGACAGTGAAAGTGCATTCAGATTGTTCGTACGCGTATTCATTGCAATGTGGGATTTCTGTCTTAACCAGTTCGCTTCGGATGCCGTGTATACACGCAATTTATTTTTTGTACAGAGGATCGGAGAGCGTCTAAACACGCATTCCGATTTTTGTGTGTGTCACCGGGAGACTTGTCAACACGCCACACGTGGCGTGCCGTCGTACGTGTATACACGCAATCGTTTCTCGGAGTCCATGGGGTCACGGTTGGGTGGCCCCGGACAAAATGCACTGCAAATACTGAGTTCACTCTTTTTGTTGATTTTTGCCTAATCCATTTATCCAAGACCTGTTCCTTTGACGTACCAGCCAAGCATTTGTAAAGACGGATTTATATCCATTGTTTACGAGGCATTCGATCTCTCTCCAGGTATGCCGTCTTTTCGACCGGGCGCTGGTCGCTAATAGGCCGTTGCATCGGAGCTTGCCAACGGTCTAATTGTGCTGAACAAACACAACCGTAATTAAAAAACTAGCCATTTAATTCTCAAAATGAAAATGAGTAAAGGTGTTTATTTGGTTGTCCAAACTTAGTTTCATTGACAAAAAAAATTATTAATGGCTAGAAATTTTTTCCGATTTTTCACTGAAAATAAACCCGCACGGGGGACCGGAAGAAAATTAATATTCCCGACGTCAACTGGTTAAGAGACAGAAATTAATTTTGAAAATTATTACACTAGTTTTATTAAAATGATAGCACCTGAGACAGAAATATTTCAAGGGATGTTTGATACCATCATCAACTTTATACCAAGTAAAGTTTATGAAAGTCTGTGATCATTTATGATATTTGAGATTACAATAGTATATAGTGGTTTTATTGTCTATATCGTCGGGTCAGAGCAGAAAGGACTTACATGCAATGTGTGAGCAGAAAGGACTTATATAAGATCTATACGTGCAATGTGTGAGCAGAAAGGACTTAATATATAAGATCTATACGTGCAATGTGTGAGCAGAAAGGACTTATAAGATCTATACGTGCAATGTGTGAGCAAAAAGGACTTATAAGATCTATACATGCAATGTGTGAGCAGAAAGGACTTATAAGATCTATACGTGCAATGTGCGAGCAGAAAGGACTTATAAGATCTATACGTGCAATGTGTGAGCAGAAAGGACTTATAAGATCTATACGTGCAATGTGCGAGCAGAAAGGACTTATAAGATCTACATGCAATGTGCGAGCAGAAAGGACTTATGTATAAGATTATAAGATCTATACGTGCAATGTGTGAGCAGAAAGGACTTATAAGATCTATACGTGCAATGTGCGAGCAGAAAGGACTTATAAGATCTATACGTGCAATGTGTGAGCAGAAAGGACTTATAAGATCTATACGTGCAATGTGCGAGCAGAAAGGACTTATAAGATCTATACGTGCAATGTGTGAGCAGAAAGGACTTATAAGATCTATACGTGCAATGTGTGAGCAGAAAGGACTTATAAGATCTATACGTGCAATGTGCGAGCAGAAAGGACTTATAAGATCTATACGTGCAATGTGCGAGCAGAAAGGACTTATAAGATCTATACATGCAATGTGTGAGCAGAAAGGACTTATAAGATCTATACATGCAATGTGTGAGCAGAAAGGACTTATAAGATCTATACGTGCAATGTGTGAGCAGAAAGGACTTATAAGATCTATACGTGCAATGTGTGAGCAGAAAGGACTTATAAGATCTATACGTGCAATGTGTGAGCAGAAAGGACTTATAAGATCTATACATGCAATGTGTGAGCAGAAAGGACTTATAAGATCTATACGTGCAATGTGTGAGCAGAAAGGACTTATAAGATCTATACGTGCAATGTGTGAGCAGAAAGGACTTATAAGATATATACGTGCAATGTGTGAGCAGAAAGGACTTATAAGATCTATACGTGCAATGTGTGAGCAGAAAGGACTTATAAGATCTATACGTGCAATGTGTGAGCAGAAAGGACTTATAAGGCCTATAAATTACGTGCAATTCCATTATGTTAAGAAAACTTAATTACTTGGATTTATGTTTTATTTAACAATGGGAGTACTCACAATTTATATTTAGCATTATCTTGTACGTAATTAGGTAATTACACTTAATTAATCTTACAAGACCTTTTGTCACTAAACAAATAAAATTGTCATGAAGTGCGTATAAGTCCTTACTGCTCTGAGCAGAAAATATGCTCTTTATCTTACCCAAAATGTTAGCCAGGATTTAGAAATAGGGTGTCGAAATTTGCTGGAAATTTCCAAATAGGCTGTCCAAAATTGAAACAGGGTGCCCAAAAGACAATCAGGCACCCCTCTGGCTAATACTATGATCTTACCCCGGATAGCAGTGAGTGTCTGGCTCCGTCAACCCCAGCTGTGTACACGCAAAACCAGCCGTACACGCCGTACAATTCAGCTCTGCCTCCTGCCCAACACGAGAATTGAACGTCCCCTGAGGACAAGGTTGTGGCGTATCGGTTCCGGACTCACAGTAGTAGCCCTCTGGGCATGTCTTACAAGACTCGACGGCCGAGGCACCAGTCTCTTCGGTGAATCTCCCATCGGGACATGGGAAGTCCAGATAGTTCTGGGTCTTCGGGGGGCAGTAGTGACCCTTGGCGCATACACGTGGATCACTTGAACCTGAATCGGAAGTTCATGAATTGCAAATTTAAACTAAACAAGGTATCCAAACATACATATCTGGCTTATTATTCCCCACTACATCCCCTATAAAAAATATTCCACTAATTTCTGATTTGCAGAATCAAAGAACCTGAATCGGAAGTTCATGGATTGCAAATTTAAACTAAACATGGTATCCAAACATACATTTCTGGCTTATTATTCCCCACTACATCCCCTATAAAAAATATTCCACTAATTTCTGATTTTCAGAATCAAAGAACCTGAATTGGAAGAGAGTGAACTTCATGGATTTTAAACATATAAAAATAAAATGGGATCCGAACAAATATTTCCAGCTTATAATTTCCCACTTTCACCATAATTTTTGTTGACTAACCCTAACCCCTCTATAGGTATTCTGGCTAGGAACCTTCTTTAACCCTAATCCTCTGTAGGTATTCTGGCTAGGAACCTTCTTTAACCCTAACCCTATATACATTTTGTAGGTATTCTGGCTAGGAACCTTCTTTAACCCTAACCCCCATATAGGTATTCTGGCTAGGAACCTTCTTTAACCCCAACCCCCCTATAGATATTCTGGCTATGAACCTTCTTTAACTCTACCCCCCTATAGGTATTCTGGCTAGGAACCTTCTTTAACCCTACCCCCCTATAGGTATTCTGGCTAGGAACCTTCTTTAACCCTAACCCCCATATAGGTATTCTGGCTAGGAACCTTCTTTAAACCTAACCCTCTATAGGTATTCTGGCTAGGAACCTTTCTGAATCCTCCAAAATCCATCAGTGCACTTTTGGAAACATGCCCATCATGCTTTGAGTGCTTAGAGGGTTACTACTGTCCAAAGGGTATCTCTCATTATTCAGTATATCCATGTCCCGCTGGACACTACTGCCCTAATGGTATGTATTATTAAGTTAACCCTAACCCCCCTAGGTATTCTGGCTAGGAACCTTCCCGAATCCTCCAAAATCCATCTGTGCACTTTTGGAAACATGCCCTTATCGTCAAAATGCACCATGCAATTTCATTGATCTTTCATATTCAACACTTATGGCCTGTACTTCTTGCCAGATAGTAATTTTGTCCCATTTGAAGAGGTGAAAGTACCAGTTTCCAACAGCGCCGAATATTTCCAAAAAAGTGCCCCTTGGAGGATTTTGCAGGTTATGGGGTGGTTAGGGCTAATTCCTGATACGCAGAATAGTGTTGAAGAGTACATTTTATTATAAAATAACCCTGGTACATTTCTCCTTATGAAAAACATGACACAGCGTATGTTTTTCCTACTCTAAAAAATATATAATAAAAGAAAAATCAACTGAAAAGATGCATTTGATGGGCACAGACTAGCTTGAAGATGTAACGTCACGCTCTGAGCTAGAGGTGCATGAATTACGCCAGATCCTGGCCGTGCAGCCGCCATATTTTCCCCGATGTTCAACTTTTGACTTTGGTTGGTATCTAGTGCGTGCAAGTCTCAAAGCGTGATGTCTCAAACGTGTAATAAGGTATCCAATGAAATCATTTGAGTGGTACACCTGGAGCCTTGCTAGGATATCAAGGGGACCAGTCTAGATGGGGCAAGAGCTTTGAAAAATTAAACAGAATACCAACCGAGAGGGCAGTATCGCCCAGCGGGACAGTCATAACAATCATCCTGTTTATCGGCCTTGAGCTTGACGCCGTATGTGCCACCATCACAGCCGTGCTCCGTCTCATACGTCGTACCCTCCAAGCAGAAATAACCTCTAGGGCACTGGTATTGCACGCCTGGTGTCCCGACAACAGGATCACTCGGACAGAAGTAACCTGCAGGGACAGATTTGTTTAAGTTAACAGAGTTCTACCCTGGGCCCAGTTTCATAAATCAAAAATACAATTTTTATTTTCAATATGTGGAAGTCATCTTGTTCGTTTTCCTTAGAAATCTGGAATAACAATAGTCTGGTCCCTTTAATAATGTATCGAGAATTAGTGTCATAATCATAGTAGTATACAGGGTATCAGATGGACACAGCATGAGAAAGTTCTATAATAACCATTGTTTGATTTACCTGCTTATGAGTGGGTCCATAACAAACAAACAAAAAGTTCAAGTAATTTTGTTTGTACAAAAGGAGAATGAGGACGATCAGAGCATACTGATCGAAACGTCGAGTTGTAACCTCCAGTTCTTTTTAGAACTAACTACTACTCAATAGAGAATTTCACATGGTGTCACCGCAATTATCATACTAGTAGACAGGGTATCAGAGAGTTAAGATTACCTGGTGGACACATTGCACAGCCTTCTGTAGCTGATGAAGCCGATCTCTTCTATGTATCGAGAATTAGTTCTATAATCATACTAGTATACAGGGTATCAGAGAGTTAAGATTACCTGGTGGACACGTTGCACAGCCTTCTGGAGTGCCATGGCTGAGCGGTTTAGCGCATCGGATTTGTGTTCTGATGGCTGAGTCGTCAGAATGTGGGTTCGAATCCCAACTGCGACCGGGGTACTTGTGTCCTCCAGCAAGACACTTTACCATAATTGCTTCTCTCCACCCAGGAGTACAATGGGTACCTGTGAGGGCAGAGTTGGTTGTTGTGTTTGATTAGCCCTATGTGTGCCGAAATGGCAGCAATTGAGCTGTATACTCCCCAGGGAGCTGAGATGGTTTCAGGAATGATTTATGCGCCTAATGAGCAGGGGTATTAATGTACAGCGCTCTGATACGTTGTATAAGAGCGCTTTAAAAATGCCTCCATTATTATTATTATCATAGCTGAGATCCCTTCTATGTATCGAGAATTAGTTCCATAATCATACTAGTATACAGGGTATCAGAGAGTTAAGATTACCTGGTGGACACATTGCACAGCCTTCTGTAGCTGATGAAGCCGATCTCTTCTATGTATCGAGAATTAGTTCTATAATCATACTAGTATACATGGTATCAGAGAGTTAAGATTACCTGGTGGACACATTGCACAGCCTTCTGTAGCTGATGAAGCGCCAGACATATTACCATAGGTCCCTGCTGGACAGGCTAGTTGAGTCAAACCATCCTCACAATAATAACCTGCGAATGACAAAAACACCAATGGTGGGGACATGGAATCAGGGGTCGAAATTAACTCGAAATGTATGGTAGCCCACAGGACTACTTATGTCAAAATTTTACTAGTCCTTCTCATTTTTTATTAGTCCTGAAAAAAGTCGAATATAAGGAACCTTAGCCAATCTCGCCCACAAACTCCACCCGGAACAATCTAAATTCTCACCCGCAACAATTCTCGTCCTCACTATTTTTTGCTCCAAGTCTCTTACAAGACCTTTAGAAAAACCTTAACAATAGAAGCCGGCCGCACCAGTTTGACGTAATCGCTTTGCCTGCCTGGGCGCTGTTGGCCCAACGTTAATCTGTCCACACAATGGAAAGGCTTAATTGGCAATTCAAAAGGTCTATGCCCTTCAGGAACACTCTTTTGTCAATGGATTAAGCTCTGACTACATTTCCTCACCTTCTACCAACCCACCAGGATGCAATCTACATCGCCACTGCTGGGTCAAACTCAACAGACTAAGAACTGGTCATGGCCGATTTGGACATAACATGCTCCGCATGGGACTAAGTGACAACGCTAAATGTACCTGTGGTCATGATGACAAGACTGTACATCACATCGTTCATGACTGTATTATTTACAGATGTGATGGAAATTTAACTGAACTTGACCAGTCTGCATTAAACTGGATCCATAATCTAACCTTGTCATGTTAACTTTGAATGAACCATAAATAAATAAATGGATTAAGGAGTTAACAATGCCAGTTTTTTGAGGACTGCAGCTTCATTACTGCTTTCTGGGTGAGTCTCACGATAATACTGGGATAATAACCCAGTTTTTTTGTGTGGGCGAGACTGGCGAGGGTCACTAAATACAAGAAAAGGACATGAACCGTGAGCTGGACAGCAACATGTTCTTGCTGAAATCATGCTGAGATCATACTGAACATTTTTTGTGTATTTTTATTTCATTTTTTTCACTAGCCCATCAGACTACCCAAACCCTAGCAGCTAGTAGTCCCTCTGCTAAAACCACTAGCCCATCGGACTACCCAAACCCCAGCAGCTATGTAGTCCCGCTGCTAAAACCACTAGCCCATCGGACTACCCAAGCCCCAGCAGCTATGTAGTCCCGCTGCTAAAACCACTAGCCTCGGACTAGCGGACTAGTGTTAATTTCGGACCCTGTCGAATGCATTTTCACGACTTTCACTAGTCTTGTTTTTTTTGTACCTTTTCTTTTGTGTTCATTTCATAACTGACTACCTTCTGCTCACTCTTGTGTTCATGTATGAATGTATGTATATCGTCCATTTTTGCCTTTGAGAAAGAACCTGCTAGGTTGGAAACGTAAGGCCAATAACTACTATTTTGCATTTATACTACATGTACAGGTCCTTTAGGTTGGTAAGCAGTTTGCAACAGCTAATTCTCTATTTACTCTTGTGTTTATGTATTTGTTCATGTTTGTATATCATCCATTTTGCCTTTGAGAAAGAACCTGCTAGGTTCAAAACGTAAGGCCAATAACTACTATTTTGCATGGAATACAAGCAGGATATCATTTTCAATAAGCGTTTTGTCCAATTGCTTACATTTATTGGTCGAATAAGCGTAGGAATATTGCTGTGTGTAGAAAAATGAACGCTATACTGAAACCATTGCGGCACATAGGGGACTTGGTCAATCTCGCCCGCAAAAAACACTGGGTGATTCTCCCAGTATTTTCGTGAGACTCACCCGGAACGCAGTGACAAAGCTGCAGTCACCAAAATCTTCCATTGTTAACTCCCTCATCCATTGACAAAAGAGTCTTTCTGTGGTTATGACGGTCTTCTGGCTGCTTCAGCTAGTCCTTTGTTAACTTAATCCCTTAAAATGTTTGTCAGCTTACTCCTTTTGTATTGACAATTAAGCCTTTCCATTGTGTGGACGGATTAACGCTGGGCCAGCCTTGCAGTTACATCAAACTAGCGTGGCCGGCTTCTATTGTTAAGGTTTTTCTAAAGGTCTGGTAGCGGACTTGGAGTTAAAAAATACTGAGGGCGAGAATTGTTGCGGGCGAGAATTTAGATTGTTCCGGGTGGAGTTACTGGGCGAGATTGGCTAGTTCCCATAGTGAAATGGTGCCAAATAGCGCCCTCATTGTCCACATCCATGACCTTACCTTGCGGGCATATTCCGTCCGTAGGATTACGGCTTGAGCTGCCTTCAGGACACGCATAGCCTGGATCACAGTCTATACAGTCTTCCATGGACTGGTTACTGTACGTGCCGGCTGGGCAGATGATTGGCCCACTGTCTTTCTGTGGGCAGAAGTAACCCGGTGGGCATGGAGTGCAGGCTACCTGTCCACCTGAGCGAGTAAAGGAAGGGAGACAATGAAATGAATAAAGCCTGGTGGGCATAGTGTGCAGGCTAGCCTGGTGGGCATTGTGAATACCACCGTTGTGAATACGACCGTTGTGAATACGACCGTTGTGAATACGACCGTTGTGAATACGACTTACCGAAGCTGTAGCAGCACAGGGCTCTGCTCTGGTGAAGTCTTTGTATCGTTACAGAATTCTCCTGATGGACATGCAGTACAACTCTGTAATCAGAAAAACAAAGTTCACCGTGACTTCTTAGGCTTCTCAAACCATACTGGATATCACTGTATTAACCGTAACTCCCTAGGCCTATTTGCTTACACATAACCTGAATCCTCCAAAATCCTTCAGTAGTAAAGCAAGCACATGACATGTATGCACACATGTGTTTCTAATCTGTGATACATGTACATGGCTAGGGACCCTCCCTGCATGCATGGAGCAATAAACAGTGTCCCCTGACCCAAGCACTGACCTTGCAATCACTACAACAAACATGGATGTACATGTAGCTCCCATGTCGATGTCAGATCAGACTCACACCGTACCCCGGCTAGCCGGTCCTTCTCGATCTCACAGCCGCGGCCGGCCCCACACACACGGCGCGGCGTTGCTGTGATTGTACAAGCGGCTCTAATCTCGTCCCCATGCGCTGAACAGCCGGCTGTATGTGTACAAGGTACCAGTGTCGTGATTGTAAAATCACCACAAACGGGTCGAATACCAGCGCACGTTTTAGATACAGCCAGCCGCACGTGGTGTAGTCTTGCATACGTGAATGCACGGTAAACAGCGCAGTGATCGTGTTGTACAAGAACTGAATACTCTTGATTGATACATGTGACCTAGAAAGTAGACGTGTGTACACTGGCTGTAAATAAATGTAAATTAAAGGTTTGAA
The DNA here is from genome assembly GCA_029582265.1 of Zoroaster sp. YZ-2022. Lineage (NCBI taxonomy): Eukaryota > Metazoa > Echinodermata > Asteroidea > Forcipulatida > Zoroasteridae > Zoroaster > Zoroaster sp. YZ-2022. Next base: position 9,998,768 of record CM055816.1, read on the forward strand.
ATGATTGGCCTTGGTGCCCCCTTGAGTTGGCCTTGGTGCCCTGTGGAATTTTGATGAGGGCAAGGCCAAAGTGGCCTGCCCCTTTTTTGCCCAAGATCGAGGCCTGCAGAGTCTCATTGAGTTTCTTTCCGCTACTGTACTACATACTGTAATATGCCGCGATGTAAACAAAGATTGACTTTGGCCGTTTCTAATTTAAAAAAAAAAAGGGCTTGAGAAAATGGCCTTTTAACCGCGAGTTATTGTGAAAATATAAATTTTATTCAGTTTTCTGATGAATTTATCTCTTTGCAAATGGGGAATCTCAACTGTGAGTGAAATTATAATACAAAACTCTTTAAAACTTACTTATTGTAAAACCCACTCAAAGACTTAACCCTCCTACAATCAGTGCAAACAACCCATTCAGGCCACTCCAAGCCATTAGCTGTTGCCAGTGGCCTCCTATGGTTACCCTTCTGTGCACTGTCACACCACTGAGATTGCAGGGTAAAGTGGTCTCCCATTGATACATTGCAGGCCATACTAATATAGTTCAAACATTTACAGTGGCCTTGGGTGGCACACAGTTGATTTTGTAAGATTACTTGGAAAGGACAGCAGGCTTGTACAAATGTATGTACTGAAGGTGGCTCAAGAGCAGAATTTTGTGGATCGGAGTGGCCTCCATGTGTAGGAGGGTTTTAATTAATGTCCCTTTAAAACCTCACCATGTTCAATGCAACAAGATGCAACAACAGTAATAAATGGTTGCATCTTGTTGCCCTCAGCAGAGAACAAAAGAATCATTGTTCTAGTTGATGGATCTTGTTGTGTTATGCAGACTGCACACTTTCTGCTGTTGCATTGTGTTGCATTCAGTAGGGTGTCTGTGAAATACCTGTAGGAATGTAGGGTTAAATGGACAATATCATCACGATGATCAGAGCAGACTTTCAACAGGGCATGGAATCGGTGTCCTACACAGTGACTGAAAAATACTGGCTCATTTATGTAGCAGCAACGGTAATATGACCTTAACATGTGGGATATTATTTTCAGTCACTGAGTTAATCTAAAACAAGCACTCCGATTCCATGCCCTGTTGATCACGAGTGACGATATTGTGCCTTTAAACTGTTTAAAGCAATTTACCTTTTGTTTTGGTGTTCCCAGTTCAATTTCCACATAATAATAATAATAATAATAATAAAGATTTTTAGCGCGCACATATCCACCCTGCTGGGCGCTCAAGGCGCGGAAACAAAGAAAAAACATTAATACAAACAATATACAATGATAGCATAGGGAAAACAAAACAAATTATGTACCGAGATACATGTACCTACAATGCAATTACAAATATACATCATCTTTGAAGAGTTGTGACATAAGATGAGTTTTAAGCATCGACTTGAATCTGGTTATACTATGACAAGATTTGAGTTTAGTTGGAAGATGATTCCAGAGTCTCGGAGCTGCGACAGAAAACGACCTATCACCCCAGTTCCGCTTTTGAAGTTGGTTCCTTGAGGAGTGACATGTTGCTGGAGCTAAATTGCGTGATGGAGTGTAGACTTTAAGTAGTTCAGAAATATAAATTGGAGCAATGTTATTAAAAGATTTGTGAACAATTAGCATAAGTTTAAAACAATTCTCTGTGAAACAGGAAGCCAGTGCAGTTCTTTCAAGATTGGCGTGATATGGCATGACTTTTTGGACAAAGTCACAACACGAGCTGCTGTGTTTTGTATGTGCTGAAGACAGATATTTGATTCACGGAAGACCGTAAAGGAGAGCATTCCCGTTATCGAGCCGTGATGTGACAAATGCATGTATAATTTGTTCAGCAGCACTTTTATTCAAGTATTTCCTAATTCGCTTATATTTCTGATATGAAATGATGATATCACGAACAATGTTGGAGATATGTGGTTTTAAAGTCATTGTCGAGTCAAATATAACACCCAAATTACGTGCATGTAATGAGGGGTTATCTCATGTAGTCACCAATTGTAATAAATGGAAGAGAAACTTTAGACAATTGCTGACGTGATCCAAATAGAACAAATTCTGTTTTTTCATCGTTCAATTTCAGGAAGTTTTGTCTCATCCAACATAGAATCCTAACCCTGGCTTTCCTCTTAGATTGTCTCTTGGTGGTTCATAAACACCATCTGTGACCTTTGACCTGACCTCATCATTCACCTGATGTAGAGAAGTGTGTAGTCGGAGTACTTCGGCTTGAATGAACACAAAATTAACACAGACATGCAACAGCAGTAGGATCCATGTACTGAAGACCGTTAATAAATCCACCATTTTGAAGCCTATACAGTTCTAATGATGGTGAAACTGTGTCATTAACTGTTTCATGAAACTTAAAGTTTTATCAATAATTCTGTCATTCCTTTATCATCTCCAAACCACAAGATCTGTTAGAGTTACAATGTAGAAAAGACACAAAAATAAAAACCACTGTCAAATTAAATATTGAAGAGTACAATATTCCTGCAGTGTCATGGCCACTTAAAGGGACATCATCAACAGGGACATCATCAACAGGGACATCATCAACAGGGCATGGAATCGGAGTGCTAGATTAATTAGATAATTAAACTCAGTGACTGAAAATAATACCCCACATGATAAGGTCAAACCTATAAATTACTGTTGCTGCTGCATAAATGAGCCAGTAATGTTCAGTCACTGTTTTCATCTTAAACTAGGACACCGATTCAATATCCTAAATGGAAATCTGCACTGATTGTGATGATACTGAACAAAATAAGACACACATGAAATTTCACAAAACTGAGCCATCACACAATAGCTGATTATGCTTGGGTCCATAAATTCTAATTAGATAAGCGTGGCTGTTTGCAAGTTTGAAATAAATAAAAATCGGAAGTTTACATACAGTACATGTGTGCACTGAGACCACAGGGCACGGTAACAAACCTTATAAATCAGAATTTTTCTTTGAAATTAATTGTACAGAATAATTATATCTAATTCCCCCCCAAAAAAATCCATAATGTTGTCATACATGTACATGTTATAAAAAAACTTATAACTTACATGTATCACCAGTAATTATCACCAAAACAAAATCACCCCCGTTCTTTCTGAATATTTTAATTATAATATCTAACCAATTTCAAATAAAAATTCTCTTTAATGTTGTCATATAAAAAACAAAACTTACATCACCACCAACAAATCACCGCCATTGACTTTGTACACATCCTCGTGTTCAAGGGTACTAATTTTTCCATAACGCAAGGTTGTTTTACAAGTCAATGCGTATGCGCGCAGTAATTTCGATTCTAAGGCTAATTGTTTACAGTAATATACGGTATTAACTGTATACAGTACATCAATTTTCACGAAGTCATTTTGGGAAAGAATATCGAACCCAATCAAAACTTTTGCATAATATCCAGGCATGTGATTTTAGCAGGGAAAAAATGTTGTATCCGACCGCCACTTTTTAAGGGTTTTTGTTAATTTTTTAGCAACCACTAACCAGTTAAAAAATTAATCCATCAATTGTTTGGGGTACAGAATGCGAAAACTATACATACATGTATGACATAAAACACAATAAAGGGGGCCACTTTGCATCCGTCACGTTAGCAGTTTTTCCAATGGTTGTTATTTATTTTTAAGTACCTGAAACCGACCAAAAAGTGTTTCAACATGTGAATAAAAAATTGGACGGAAAAAGTTACCTCACTTTTCTGTCCATTTGTTGATGGAAATTTTAGGGTAATTAAAAAAATAATAGTAATAATCAACTCAAATTATCTTTAGGATAAGCATGCATGTCTATTCAAACGTTGAAATTCTTTTTGGGTGGTTTCAGATATTAAAAAAAAAATTACAACCATTAGAAAAACTGCTAACGTGACGGTAGGAAAGTGGCCCCCTTTATTGTGTTTTATGTCATATACATGTATATATGCATCTTTAAAATCCACTTTTATGATGGTTTTCAGACTTTATTTCCCTTCTTAAAAAAATCCTCCCCTTCAGGAAATAGCAGGATCCTATTAGGCCTATAGTTGCCACTGCGCTTGTACAATGACTGTCACAAGGGAGTTAACAAGATCAGACTGGTAAGATTACATTATTGGTTATATTGAATGAGAAAAAGTGGCGGTCGGATACGACATTCTACCCTTAGCAGACAACAAAATGGCCAACATCTCACTGGATGTGCATACATTCATTGCTCAAAATCTCCCAAAATATCATTTCCAATCCTCACAGGACTACACTTTCCTCTCCTTAAGTGTATCCTCTGTTATCTTTTAAAGGAAAATCTGTGATATTTGTCATATTTGGATAGAAAAGTGGCGATTGTAACGTCATTAAAGGAGGAAACTGTGTAGTATTATTACTTATTAGTAGGGTGTCACTCATGCACTAACAATTTCATGCTGAACGGGAAAATTGCCCAGTGAAGGCTAAGTGTACATGTAGATTGTCTTCTGTAATATGATGTTTTAATCTTTTTATAATTCCGTTCTGTTTTGAAATATTAATTTTTAAATACAGCCATATTTTTGCTTTAGCGCAGTGGAGCAGATGCAGTGGACCGGACACTCCCGGCGCTTAATTGGGATGAAAAATTGCACCATCTTTTTTCTTTTTATCGGTGCGATATGATTACTTCATTCAATTGCAGACATCAACCCCTTATTTTAAAGCAGACGATTCTAGTTATCGGTCAGGTCCAGACACTTCCGGATCAAAACAAAAATTTCAAAGTTACCGCGTGCTGAAGCCACAAAATTTAGAGAACCCCGATTCGCATCAAATTTGTGAATGTCAGGGACAGATTTTGTGAAAGTGCCTAAATATAAACATTGTATTTATTGAAAAGAAGAGAAATTTCCTTCAAAAAACATCACAGGACCTTATAATACATGTATGTAGGTGCGAGTAAAGAATCACATCGCTTGAGTGATTCAAACATTGACAACCTGTGTTAATCGGTTAACATGGCGAGTGGCGCTTCAGCAGATTGCACGAGTGGTGCTTCCAATTATAGACATGTACATAGCGATCTTTGCGACCGTCTATCTGCCTAATTTGGATATTTATCATTCAATTGTACTGAAACTGTGTTGAGATGACAAATACCAATACAAATACTCTGTGAAAAAATCATGACTCTGTGAGCTTTTCTTTTAGTTTTACAGTTTACAGCATATTTTGTGAATATTTCGCATCGGTCCATGTTGAAAAAAACTTTTTTTCCCCCAATTTTGGGTCACCGTAACGTAAAAACTAAATATAATGAACATTTGATTTTTTTTAAATGTTATTTGTTCAAATATCAATATAAAGTGAAAATCTTAATTTTCTTCTTTCAGATAATCATACGCAAAGTGGGTAGAATGTTGTATCCGACCGCCACTTTTTCTCATTCAATATACATGTACATGTAAGTTACCAATAATGTAATCTTACCTACCGAGTAAGGTGGAGAACATACACTGTATGTATGGATGATGATGGACATATACTTCAAATTATTCCAGGATAGTTATTTCATGAAAAATCAGGCATTTTCGGTAAACGATGACTTCCTCAGTCATGTCAGTCTGATCTTGTCAACTCCCCCATTAGTGACCAAAACAGTCATTGTACACGTAATAGGATCCTTCTATTTTCTGAAGTGAAAGGGAAGATTTTTTTTAGAAGGGAAATAAAGTCCGAAAACCATCATAAAAGTGGATTTTAAAGATAGTTTTCGTTTTGATAGAATCATTTTTTTTTTATAAATGGTTAGTGGTTGTAAAGAAATTAAAAAAAAAACACTTAAAAAGTGGCAGTCAGATATGACATTCTTTCCCACAAAGTTGGTAATTTGTCACTTTTTATCTAAATACCCTTAGGCCTATTTTGGCAGATTTTTTATGAAAAATTTGAATATTTTTCTTGAGTTTAGGCCCTACTGATATTCAGGAAAGAATGTCGTATCCGACCGCCACTTTTTAAGGGCTTTTTTGGAATTTTTTTGCAACCACTAACCAGTTAAAAAATGATTCTATCGATTTTTGGTGGTACAGAAAGCGAAAACTATCTTTAAAATCCACTTTTACAGTGTATGATGTTTCGGACTTTATTTCCCTTCTAAAAAAATCCTCCCTTTCAGAAAATAGAAGGATCCTATTAAAAGTATTAGGCCTATACTTTATAGTTGCCACTGCGTATATACAATGACTGTGTTGGTCACTAATTGTGAAGTTTACAAGATCAGACTGACATGATTGAGGAAGTCATCGTAGACCAAAAATGCCTGATTTTTCATGAAATAAATATCCTGGAATAATTTGAAGTAGGCCTACTGTACATGTATATGTCCATCATCATCCATATGTTCTGCACCTTACTAGGTAGGTAAGATACTTTATTGGTTAGGCCTATATTGAATGAGAAAAAGTGGCGGTCGGATACGACATTCTACCCAATTTTCAAAATTTTTGGTGTCATTCTGTTTCAATTTAGCAGTAAGATTCTAACGTTAGATAAATAACCCGCTGGGAACACTTTGAAAACCCCATGTGTCACTGACAAGTTAATAAAATTAAAAGCTTAAATTTAATAAATTATAAAAACTGATTTGTACATGTATGATGTACTGATGTAGGCCTACTGTCTGGACTGTAGCGAAGCAGGTCGTTGCACTACCAAGTTCGCTTTCAGTACCCAAGTCGTTCCATTACCCAAGTCGTTTCGTACCCAGTCAATTATGACGCACAAAGGAGATTAAGCCAGTCTCGCAAACCTGCTCCTGTGACATCGCCGACGTGCGGCATCATCATACATGTGGCAATGCAATTTTTTTCCCGTTACTGTAAAAACAGTGCCAAACTGATCACAAAATTGATCACAAAATTGATCACTGATTGAAAAAATTGAAAATTGAAAAACAATCATAATAAAAAGAAATGCAAATAATGCTGGGAATAGATTTTATTACAATTTCACAAATTCAAATTCATTATTGCTTAATCATAAAATTTATGGGAAAATAATTATTTAGTAAATCCAAAATAATCAAGACTTGAAATTATAGAAAAGTGAAGAAAGTGATAAATTTGAAAAAACAAATAATAATAAAAAGAAATGCAAATAATTCTGGGAATAGATTTCATTATTAGATTTTATTTCATGCTGGGAATTGAATTTATTAAATCCAAGCTCAAAAAAACCAAACGAAACAAACCGCAGCGACAACACATTTCCCGTGAACCCATCAACAGTGATTGACAGTCACATTGTTATTCAATATAAAAGGACTTGGAACCCTTTGTTACTGTGCTATGAAGCCTGGTGCGAAAACGACTTGGGTGCAAGCGACTTGGAGTGCAAGCGACTTGGAGTGAAAGCGACTTGGGTACACGACTTGGGTGACGAAGCGACTTGGAGTCTAAAAGCGACTTGGGTACGAAACGACCGACATTCGGACTGTAGTGTAGGCCTAGCCCTGATAGGACCTAATCTACAGTACACTTACGATAAGGTCCTGACCAAGAGTTCTTCCCGTTCGTATACCTGTAAAGTTTGCACTGAATTTTCTCCCTTTTTTACCCGTCTTCGTTGGCTGAACCGAGGAAATGCAGGCACTGTAACTTCTTAACTGCCTCCTGGAGAAACGATTTTGGCTGAAAGGTGTCTAAAAGAGTATTTCCCAGAGCAACGGCCAACATGTACAACTTTCACGTTCATGCTGAATAATGCGCATGAGCGATGACCTTAGTCAGAACATCACCGCGCCGCAGAACACGTCTCATTAAATCGCCTGCACTGTAAGTCCTGTCGCCTTGCGCAATTGATGTTCTGCCACGCACTGACGTTCTGACCCCAAGGTCATCGGCTCATGCGCATTATTCAGCATGAACGGCATGAAAAGTTTGTACACAGATTCGCCGTGCTCTGAGAAATGTCTGGGAAATACTCTTTAGACACCTTAGCCAAAATCGTTTCTCCAAGAGGCAGTTGTTATTACAGTGCTTTCCTCGGTTCAGCCACAACGAAGACAGGTAAACAGGGAAAATTCAGCGCAAACTTTACACAGGTATACGAACGGAAGAATTTTAACTCATCAAGTGTACTGTAGATAAGGTCCTATCACTGGGCTAGTGCTAGTGTAGGCCTAACAATACTTAAACGTTATTATTAATTTAACGGATGGGAATGAGCTGTACTTACAGTTACACTTTTGTTTAAATATCAACAGTTTGGTACGAAGACTGTTTTCCTTCCTCCATGAATTAACGTGCAGTCATTGTCATCATTTTAATTAGAGACAGACACAATTGCATCTCCTTATCGTACACCATTTATTTCCGGGTATGACTTTCTGTTGACTGGTACGGTGCCCATCTCGTTTTCTGAAGGACAGACCTTTATTCGCGTGAACATTTTGTATGACCTTTGCTTACCAATGTGCGTGTATTAATTGGTCAATAGAGGGGGTATGACTATCCGATATGAGCACCGAACCCATGTACCAAACCCTCCACTCGATATCAATACATTGGAAAATACAAAAAATCAATATGACTATTTCACGCATCACAGCCACTACATCCCCCACCTTACCCTATTCCAGCCCTTTCCCATCTCTCCCACCTTTTACCCCTGTTTCTATAACTTACTCTTACTGTCGGTCTGTAGAGGTGATGGTACATACGTAATCACTACTGCTCCGTCTTGCCAAATAACTCATTGACGACTTTTTAATTTGCAACATTTTTTGCTTTACATTTAAAAATAACATATATATATATATATATATATATATATATATATATTAGTGTTGTTCTTCATATTGAAGAAGTGAAGAAGTATTATAGTGAAGAAGTATTATCGTGAAGAAGTATTATAGTGAAGAAGTATTACAGAACAAAATCCATATCCCTTGTAAATGTCAACCTAATCTTTCCATCATATAGGTGCAGTAGGTTTTTAAGTATTATACCGCGGCCATCTTTGCTTTCCCTGTGCCACAAGTCTATGAGGAAATCATGAATGAGGCACATGTACAACTGAACCAGTAGACAGGTTCCTCACAATGTGATGAATCTAATCATAACAATACCGCCTGTAGATAGGGAACGTGACTATGGTAGACGTGTGTGAGTAACAAACAATACACAATGGCCAATAATGGTTCCATTGTCCGACGTGGCTCAGAATATTGTACCATTTTCATTATTAGTAAGTAAGACTAATTGCGGTGACACCGTGTGAGTCTTACTTATCCTCTTCACCATGCAAAGCTACAAGTTTTACCTATTTTTTATTGTTATTGTGCAAATCCGTGGGTAGCATAAAGAAGGCCTTCAAATTTACAAACCCACACCGACGGCGGAAGCGTGGAGGAGAACGCACTTTTAAAACGATCCGCCCCCACACTTTTCGACCAAGTTTGTCATGTAGCCTTGAGTGCTGTTAACGATTCTCCTAAATTATTAAATCCAACAAATCTCACAAATTTTCCCAAATTTCTCCAGGAGAATGTTTAATTAATAAATTTTTTTCAGAAATGTTCTCCCAATCCTCCCCTCCTCTTGCTTCTCCCTCCTTCTCCCACCCCACCCAAAGTCCTCTCCTCTACCTAGCATCAAGTTGAAATTTAGAGTGAATTTATTCTGGTTGCACTAAATGTTTCGATACCTGAAATGAAATGGATTCTTTAAAAACAGATGTCCCGTTGTTATATTATGT
>CM055816.1:10008996-10029835 GCA_029582265.1 Zoroaster sp. YZ-2022
CACGAGGGTCTCCGTAGAAAAATATATATTATATTACTTTGTGGGAGGTAAAATAAATATGATCGTAAATGGTAAAAATAAAATGCCGTTTTTGTTCAAGTTTAGGTCCATCTCTGGGTTTAAGCTGTAATTCTTCTTGACATTTTTGTATTAAATATTTTCCTCGGTCGCCATGACAATCCCTGCATCTGTAAGAGAAACTAAATAAATATATATTATATCTAGAAATATAGTTTGTATCTTTTAAAGTGGAATGAACATTGATACACTGCCACGAATTGGCTACAAGTGAGTTCCATACATATTTGCTTTGTGAGCTGCAAACTGTTTAGAATGAAAGAATGAAATGTGCGGGTTGGCAACCCGCCGAGATCTTTTGTAATTCTTGCTCAACCTCGGGAATTAAGCAACACTATTGTTCCCATTGTTATACACTTCTGGGCCGTGCGCCGCATAGTCTAAGCGCTCGAATAACAGTCAAGTGCCCGGAGTCGTGGCTCCCTCGTGTCAGCTGCGGCGCGCCGACTAAAGTACTTATGACGGCTTCCCTTACACGGAAACATGTGTTGGGGGACATTCCTCATTTCGATGGAGCAGGTCACATATTACTATGTACATATACAATGTAAATGCATTCCAACACGAAAGATGTATCACCTATGTTTTCGTTATTTTGATGGCAATTTCTGATAGATCTTCAGGCACAACGTATCCAATGAAATCCCTTGAATGGTATGCCCAGAGCCTGTCTCTATCCTTGATAGGATAAAGACAGGGGGCCAGTCTAGCTTACGAGCCTCGAAGCATAACATCATATCTTCAGCACAATGTATCCAATGAAATCCCTTGAATGGGGTACGCCATGAGCCTGTCTCTATCCTTGATAGGGTAAAGACAGGGGGCCAGTCTAGCTTACGAGCCTCGAAGCATGACATCATATCTTTGGGACAACGTATCCAATGAAATCCCTTGAATGGTACGCCCAGAGCCTGTCTCTATCCTTGATAGGATAAAGACAGGGGGCCAGTCTAGCTGACGAGCCTCGAAGCATGACATCATATCTTTGGGACAACGTATCCAATGAAATCCCTTGAATGGTACGCCCAGAGCCTGTCTCTATCCTTGATAGGATAAAGACAGGGGCCAGTCTAGCTTACGAGCCTCGAAGCATGACATCATATCTTTGGGACAACGTATCCAATGAAATCCCTTGAATGGTACGCCTGGAGCCTGTCTCTATCCTTGATAGGATAAAGACAGGGGGCCAGTCTAGCTTACGAGCCTCGAAGCATAACATCATATCTTCAGCACAATGTATCCAATGAAATCCCTTAAAAGGTACGCCCGGAGCCTGTCTCTATCCTTGATAGGATAAAGACAGGGGGCCAGTCTAGCTTACGAGCCTCGAAGCATGACGTCATATCTTTGGGACAACGTATCCAATGAAATCCCTTGAATGGTAGAGCAGCCTGAGCCTGTCTCTACCCTTGATAGGATAAAGATAGGGCCAGTCTAGCTTACGATTTCGAAGCATGACATCATATCTTTGGGACAATGTATCCAATGAAATCCCTTGAATGAGCTGCCCGGAGCCCTCTCTATCCTTGATAGGATAAAGACAGGGGACCAGTCTAGCTTTCACGAGCCTCGTAGTTATGACATCATATCTTTGGGACAACGTATCCAATGAAATCCCTTGAATGAGATACCGCCCAGGAGCCTGTCTCTATCCTTGATAGGATAAAAGACGGGGACCAGTCCTAGCTTACTGAGCCTCAAAGCATGACATCATATCTTTGGGACTAATGTGTCCAATGAAATCCCTTGAATGATGTACGTTGTGAGCCTGTCTCTCATCTCTTGATAGGATAAAAGACAGGGGACCAGTCTAGCTATTGAGCCTGAGCATGACATCATATCTTTTGGGCACAATGTGTATCAATGAAATCCCATGAATGGCATGCCCATGGAGCCTGTCTCTATCCTTGATAGGATAAAGCACAGGGGCCAGTCTAGCTTCTGAGCCTCGAAGCATGACACATCAGATCTTCAGCACAATGTATCCAATGAAATCCCATGAATGGTATGCGCCAGGAGCACTGTCTCTATCCCTTGATAGGATAAAGACAGGGGACCAGTCTAGCTCACAGAGCCTCCCGGAAGCATGACATCATATCTTTGGGACAATCGTATCCAATGAAATCCCTTTGAATGAGCTGCGTGCCAGGAGCCTGTCTCTATCCTTGATAGGATAAAGACAGGGGCCAGTCTAGATGCCACTGAGCCCTCGAAGCATGGCATCGATATCTTTGTGACAACGTATCCAATGAACCCTCTGGATGGTATGCATGACCTGTCTCTATCCTGATAGGATAAAGAGCAGGGGACCAGTCTATTGAGCATGTACTCTGTACCTGATGTTCTGTTATAGTGATGACCCTCTGAGTAGGTAGTGACAGCATGACATGAGTCAACTGATCTTCCCGTCTGAGTACCTGAGTATGAGGTTATGAGGCGACGCTGGTAGTAGGGATCCTGAGCATGACATGGAAACATGATAAGGAAGGTTCGATAAATTGTCTGGGTACCTGGAGTAAGGAGGTACATTGGGCAATGAGGGAGGGTTCACTGGCTGTCTGGGTACCTGAGTATGAGGCCATTGGGGCAATGATGAGGAGGCAAATAGGGTTGTCTGGGTACCTTGAGTATGAGGTACATTGGGCAATGAGGGAGGGTCAATAGGATTGTCTGGGTACCTTGAGTATGAGGTACATAGGGCAATGAGGGAGGGTCAATAGGGTTGGCTGGGTACCTGAGTATGAGGTACACAGGGCAATGAGGGAGGGTAAATAGGATTGTCTGGGTACCTTGAGTATGAGGTACATAGGGCACTGAGGTCGGGTCAATAGGGTTGTCTAAGTACTCGAGTATCAGGTACATAATAGGCAATAAGGGAGGGTCAATAGGGTTGTCTGGGTACCTTGAGTATGAGGTACATTAGGCAATGAGGGAGGGTCAATAAGGTTGTCTAAGCAATGCACCCGAGCATCAGGTACATAATAGGCAATAAGGGATGGTCCAATAGGGTTGTCAATAGGGTACAGGCGCTGAGTATGTGGTACCTTAGATAATGAGTGTGATTATCTAATAAAGTATTCATGGGTACACATTAAGCAATGAGGAGGGTCAATAAGGGTTGTCTAAGCACCGAGTATGAGGGGAAGGCTTAATAAGGTTATTTGGTGATGCAGTCTTTAACGCTATCGAAGTAAAGCAATGTTTAAACCCCAGTGTACAGTACAGAAATTGCTATTATCTTATATAAGTTCTTTTACAAAAGCACTTTGTAAAATTAATTCACTGAGGGTTGTTGAATGACCGTGAGTAGTTCAGTGGTTTGAACACTCTCCTCTCATGTGAAAGGTACCGAGTTGGCATCCATTTTGTATTTAATTTTTTCAGAAGCAAAAGCCTTCCAGTATAATCCGTTATTCATGGCTTAATGGAGATTTTTTTAAGTCCAAAATTCTTTTCACAGTGGCAATTTTACAAACTAGTGTTTAGCTGACTTATACGTAAGCTGCGACACAAAGTAAATGTCAGTCTCTCTCAACACGGTCCAAAATTCCTTTTCACAGGTGGCAATTTTACAAACTAGTGTTTAGCTGACCGAGATGTAAGCGTACACAAGTATCAGTCTCTAACAGTCTCTAACAGTCCAAAGTTGGGTCCTGAGGGAGACCAGGGAGAATCACTGATCAGGCCAACCAAATAAATTACAAATAAATAAAAGGTATATATACTAAACAAAACAATTTAGGGAACAAAACAATTTAGAGTAGTATATTTCATGCACAACATTTTCAAATTTATAAACACCGGAGATAAACACCGGAGATAAACACCGGCCTGAAGTGCAAACTCTGTGTAGGACAGACTTTACTCTCACACAGTGTGTGTAAGTAGTGGTGAAACCTGGGATGTATAAGACACGATTTGAGACACCCACCTGCTGGGCAGTAATGCCCAGTGGCACAGAGGTCCGACGGGGTCGTGGAGGCCCTCCAGATGCAGCTACTCACCCACGTGGACACTGTAACATCTGGCATTCTGGGCTGCCAAGTTTACATCTGGTCGGTCCAGGAGCCAGCTGCACAGGGGGTACTGGCTAGGGTTCTGGGTGCCTGCCTGGCAGTAGTGGCCCTGGGCACACAACACTGGGGTCTTCTGCTGTCCTCCGGTTCCTGGAGTTAATTAAATATCAAAGTTGATGATGGTCATAGCTGGCAACTTTGTTAGAGTTTGTGTGGCTATGCGCTACTGTCACAAAAGCCAGTTTTGTCAGGTCAGAGCAACAAGGACATATCTCATTAATACAACAAAGTTGTATGTGTATAAACAGTGCATACATTTGCATATATTTGCATACATTAAAAACAATGTTGTATCTTCTTCTACAGGTTTTGCGTATTGATCCTGGAATTCTGTAGTAAGATACGACATTGTTACAACTCTTTCTTTACCTAACCAGGCATGTCACATGAGTGATTTCAAACCACGAAAATAAAGCAATGCCATCGCCTCCTTTTATAAACTGGGAACAATTTTTAATTAAAACAAAAATTACTTGACTTGGGAAAACATTACTTGTGAATTGATTTGTGAATTACTTGACTTGACAAGAAATGACTTGTGACTTGACTTGGGAAAACATTACTTGTGAATTGGTTTGTGAATTACTTGACTTGACTTGCAAAGAAATGACTTGTGACTTGACTTGGGAAAACATTACTTGTGAATTGGTTTGTGAATTACTTGACTTGACAAGAAATGACTTGTGACTTGACTTGGGAAAACATTACTTGTGAATTGATTTGTGAATTACTTGACTTGACAAGAAATGACTTGTGACTTGACTTGGGAAAACATTACTTGTGAATTGATTTGTGAATTACTTGACTTGACAAGAAATGACTTGTGACTTGACTTGGGAAAACATTATGTAGAATTGATTTGTGAATTACTTGACTTGACAAGAAATGACTTGTGACTTGACGTGGGAAAACATTACTTGTGAATTGATTTGTGAATTACTTGACTTGACAAGAAATGACTTCTAGACTTGACTTGGGAAAACATTACTTGTGAATTGGTTTGTGAATTACTTGACTTGACAAGAAATGACTTGGCGACTTGACGTTGAAAAACATTACTTGTGAATTGGTTTGTGAATTGGACTTGACAAGAAATGACTTGTGGACTTGACGTGGGAAAACATTACTAGTGAATTGGTTTGAATTACTTGACTTGACAAGAAATGACTTGTGACTTGACTTGGGAAAACATTACTTGTGAATTGATTTGTGAATTACTTGACTTGACAAGAAATGACTTGTGACTTGACTTGGGAAAACATTACTTGTGAATTGATTTGTGAATTACTTGACTTGACAAGAAATGACTTGTGACTTGACTTGGGAAAACATTACTTGTGAATTGGTTTGTGAATTACTTGACTTGACAAGAAATGACTTGTGACTTGACTTGGGAAAACATTACTTGTGAATTGATTTGTGAATTACTTGACTTGACAAGAAATGACTTGTGACATGACGTGGGAAAACATTACTTGTGAATTGATTTGTGAATTACTTGACTTGACAAGAAATGACTTGTGACTTGACTTGGGAAAACATTACTTGTGAATTGATTTGTGAATTACTTGACTTGACAAGAAATGACTTGTGACTTGACGTTGGAAAACATTACTTGTGAATTGATTTGTGAATTACTTGACTTGACAAGAAATGACTTGTGACTTGACGTTGGAAAACATTACTTTGTAACAGCACTTTTTTCTCTTTAAATAAAGCTTGTCACACGAGTGATTTCAGAACAAGAAAAGATAAAGAAAGCAACACCACCGTATCATTTTAGAAACCTGAACACTTCTGTGTCGCTTTTCAACTCCATAATGTCTTTGCTCATTCAGATAACTGGTCTGCTCAACCTCCTTTCACACCAGTTTCTTACCGATCAAGCAGGCGAACTGCTCAAGGCAGCTGTCACACTGGAACGCCGCCGTCAGATTATGGTAGTCAGTATACGTGCCAGCAGGGCAGGCGTTATCAGTAGCATTTGGACTGTTACTTCCATGGGGACAGAAGTACCTGCAATTTTTATAGATATTTGTATAATGTTCATATTTAAAAACTGTGTAATCAAAAAATGATGATTACAGACTACCTGTGTTTCTGACAAAATTGTCAAAATGTATACACTAAGTGAATATAGAAGACCAGTGAGCTTTAGATAAAAATGTTATTCTTGCCTTTTGACAAACTGTTTTTATGTTTGATTCAAAAAGGAAGTAATTCTGAGAAATTAATTATGATAGATAAATTTAATTATTTTACCTTTTAATATGGAAAGTATAGTTAATGAAAACTGTTTGGTTTGACCAAAAACCTTTTCAGACTAATTTCTGAAATATGGCTTTCATAATAGTGCTATTTTGTACATTAAAATTAACAATCTTTTGTGAGAATATCTGTTTTAAAATAAAAACAACTCACAAGTAAAAGCTCAAAATATTCTGCAAAAGAAGTATAAACAAACATTAAAAGCAGAAAAGTTCAAAACTTCTTAGGAATCAAGAGTTTAAAAAAAACCTGTAAAAGTTGCAGCTTATCGTACCTCATCAGAAAAGGCTGACTTTGTATGCAGTCACCCACCTTCTTCTCGACCAATACAATTTACAAGAGACAGTGAAAGTGCATTCAGATTGTTCGTACGCGTATTCATTGCAATGTGGGATTTCTGTCTTACGAGACAGAAATTAATTTTGAAAATTATTACACTAGTTTTATTAAAAACGAAACCACCTGAGACAGAAATATTTCAAGGGATGTTTGATACTATCATCAACTTTATACCAAGTAAAGTTTATGAAAGTCTGTGATCATTTATGATATTTGAGATTACAATAGTATATAGTGGTTTTATTGTCTATATCGTCGGGTCAGAGCAGAAAGGACTTATAAGATCTATACGTGCAATGTGTGAGCAGAAAGGACTTATAAGATCTATACATGCAATGTGTGAGCAGAAAGGACTTATAAGATCTATACATACAATGTGTGAGCAGAAAGGACTTATAAGATCTATACATGCAATGTGTGAGCAGAAAGGACTTATAAGATCTATACATGCAATGTGTGAGCAGAAAGGACTTATAAGATCTATACATGCAATGTGTGAGCAGAAAGGACTTATAAGATCTATACGTGCAATGTGTGAGCAGAAAGGACTTATAAGATCTATACATGCAATGTGTGAGCAGAAAGGACTTATAAGATCTATCGTGCAATGTGTGAGCAGAAAGGACTTATAAGATCTATACATGCAATGTGTGAGCAGAAAGGACTCATAAGATCTATACATGCAATGTGTGAGCAGAAAGGACTTATAAGATCTATACATGCAATGTGTGAGCAGAAAGGACTTACAAGATCTATACATGCAATGTGTGAGCAGAAAGGACTTATAAGATCTATACATGCAATGTGTGAGCAGAAAGGACTTACAAGATCTATACATGCAATGTGTGAGCAGAAAGGACTTACAAGATCTATACATGTAATGTGTGAGCAGAAAGGACTTACAAGATCTATACATGCAATGTGAGCAGAAAGGACTTATAAGGCCTATCGTGCAATGTGAGCAGAAAGGACTTATAAGATCTATACATGCAATGTGTGAGCAGAAAGGACTTATAAGATCTATACATGCAATGTGTGAGCAGAAAGGACTTATAAGATCTATACATGCAATGTGTGAGCAGAAAGGACTTATAAGATCTATACGTGCAATGTGTGAGCAGAAAGGACTTATAAGATCTATACATGCAATGTGTGAGCAGAAAGGACTTATAAGATCTATATGCAATGTGTGAGCAGAAGGACTTATAAGATCTATACATGCAATGTGTGAGCAGAAAGGACTTATCAGATCTATACATGCAATGTGTGAGCAGAAAGGACTTATAAGATCTATACATGCAATGTGTGAGTAGAAAGGACTTATAAGATCTATACGTGCAATGTGTGAGCAGAAAGGACTTATAAGATCTATACATACAATGTGTGAGCAGAAAGGACTTATAAGATCTATACGTGCAATGTGAGCAGAAAGGACTTATAAGATCTATACCTGCAATGTGTGAGCAGAAAGGACTTATAAGATCTATACATGCAATGTGTGAGCAGAAAGGACTTATAAGATCTATACATACAATGTGTGAGCAGAAAGGACTTATAAGATCTATACGTGCAATGTGTGAGCAGAAAGGACTTATAAGATCTATACATGCAATGTGTGAGCAGAAAGGACTTATAAGATCTATACATGCAATGTGTGAGCAGAAAGGGACTTATAAGATCTATACATGCAATGTGTGAGCAGAAAGGACTTATAAGATCTATACATGCAATGTGTGAGCAGAAAGGACTTATAAGATCTATACATACAATGTGTGAGCAGAAAGGACTTATAAGATCTATACGTGCAATGTGTGAGCAGAAAGGACTTATAAGATCTATACATACAATGTGTGAGCAGAAAGGACTTATAAGATCTATACATGCAATGTGTGAGCAGAAAGGACTTATAAGATCTATACATGCAATGTGTGAGCAGAAAGGACTTATAAGATCTATACGTGCAATGTGTGAGCAGAAAGGACTTATAAGATCTATACGTGCAATGTGTGAGCAGAAAGGACTTATAAGATCTATACATGCAATGTGAGCAGAAAGGACTTATAAGATCTATACATACAATGTGTGAGCAGAAAGGACTTATAAGATCTATACATGCAATGTGTGAGCAGAAAGGACTTATAAGATCTATACATGCAATGTGTGAGCAGAAAGGACTTATAAGATCTATACATACAATGTGTGAGCAGAAAGGACTTATAAGATCTATACATGCAATGTGTGAGCAGAAAGGACTTATAAGATCTATACATGCAATCTGAGCAGAAAGGACTTATAAGATCTATACATGCAATGTGTGAGCAGAAAGGACTTATAAGATCTATACATACAATGTGTGAGCAGAAAGGACTTATAAGATCTATACATGCAATGTGTGAGCAGAAAGGACTTATAAGATCTATACATGCAATGTGTGAGCAGAAAGGACTTATAAGATCTATACATGCAATGTGTGAGCAGAAAGGACTAATAAGATATATACATGCAATGTGTGAGCAGAAAGGACTTATAAGATCTATACATGCAATGTGTGAGCAGAAAGGACTTATAAGATCTATACATGCAATGTGTGAGCAGAAAGGACTAATAAGATCTATACATGCAATGTGTGAGCAGAAAGGACTTATAAGATCTATACATACAATGTGTGAGCAGAAAGGACTTATAAGATCTATACATGCAATGTGTGAGCAGAAAGGACTTATAAGATCTATACATGCAATGTGTGAGCAGAAAGGACTTATAAGATCTATACGTGCAATGTGTGAGCAGAAAGGACTTATAAGATCTATACGTGCAATGTGTGAGCAGAAGGGACTTATAAGATCTATACTTGCAATGTGTGAGCAGAAAGGACTTATAAGATCTATACATGCAATGTCTGAGCAGAAAGGACTTATAAGATCTATACATGCAATGTGTGAGTAGAAAGGACTTATAAGATCTATACATGCAATGTGTGAGCAGAAAGGACTTATAAGATCTATACATGCAATGTGTGAGCAGAAAGGACTAATAAGATATATACATGCAATGTGTGAGCAGAAAGGACTTATAAGATCTATACATGCAATGTGTGAGCAGAAAGGACTTATAAGATCTATACATGCAATGTGTGAGCAGAAAGGACTTATAAGATCTATCATGTGAGCAGAAAGGACTTATAAGATCTATACGTGCAATGTGTGAGCAGAAAGGACTTATAAGATCTATACGTGCAATGTGTGAGCAGAAAGGACTTATAAGATCTATACATGCAATGTGTGAGCATAAAGGACTTATAAGATCTTATAAGACCTTTTGTCATTAAAAACAATAAAATTGTCATGAAGTGCGTATAAGTCCTTACTGCTCTGGGCAGAAAATATGCTCTTTATCTTACCCAAGATGTTAGCCAGGATTTAGAAATAGGGTGTCGCAATTTGCCGGAAATTTCCAAATAGGCTGTCCAAAATTGAAACATTGTGCCCAAAAGACAACCAGGCACCCCTCTGGCTAATACTATGATCTTACCCCGGATAGCAGTGAGTGTCTGGCTCCGTCAACCCCAGCTGTGTGCACGCAAAACCAGCCGTACACGCCGTACAATTCAGCTCTGCCTCCTGCCCAACACGAGAATTGAACGTCCCCTGAGGACAAGGTTGTGGCGTATCGGTTCCGGACTCACAGTAGTAGCCCTCTGGGCATGTCTTGCAAGACTCGACGGCCGAGGCACCAGTCTCTTCGGTGAATCTCCCATCGGGACATGGGAAGTCCAGATAGTTCTGGGTCTTCGGGGGGCAGTAGTGACCCTTGGCACATACACGTGGATCACTTGAACCTGAATCGGAAGTTCATGAATTGCAAATTTAAACAAAACATGGTATCCAAACATACATTTCTGGCTTATTATTCCCCACTACATCCCCTATAAAAAATATTCCACTAATTTCTGATTTTCAGAATCAAAGAACCTGAATTGAATGAGAGTGAAATTTTAAACATATAAAAATAAAATGGGATCCGAACAAATATTTCCAGCTTATAATTTCCCACTTTCACCATAATTTTTGTTGACTAACCCTAACCCTCTATAGGTATTCTGGCTAGGAACCTTCTTTAACCCTAACCCCCTATAGGTATTCTGGCTAGGAACCTTCTTTAACCCTAACCCCCATATAGGTATTCTGGCTAGGAACCTTCTTTAACCCTAACCCCCATATAGGTATTCTGGCTAGGAACCTTCTTTAAACCTAACCCTCTATAGGTATTCTGGCTAGGAACCTTCCTGAATCCTCCAAAATCCATCAGTGCACTTTTGGAAACATGCCCATCATGCTTTGAGTGCTTAGAGGGTTACTACTGTCCAAAGGGTATCTCTCATTATTCAGTATATCCATGTCCCGCTGGACACTACTGCCCTAATGGTATGTATAACCCCCTAGGTATTCTGGCTAGGAACCTTCCCGAATCCTCCAAAATCCATCTGTGCACTTTTGGAAACATGCCCTTATCGTCAAAATGCACCATGCAATTTCATTGATCTTTCATATTCAACACTTATGGCCTGTACTTCTTGCCAGATAGTAATTTTGTCGCATTTGAAGAGGTGAAAGTACCAGTTTCCAACAATGCCAAATTTTTCCAAAAAAGTGCCCCCCCCTTGGAGGATTTTGATGGATATGGGGTAGTTTAATTGGGCTAATTCCTGATACGCAGAATAGTGTTGAAGAGTACATTTTATTATAAAAAAAAAAAAACCTGGTACATTTCTGCTTATGAAAAACACGACACAGCGTATGTTTTCCTACTCTAAAAAATACATAATAAAAGAAAAATTGCATGATGGGCACTAGCTTGAAGATGTGACGTCACGCTCTGAGCTAGAGGCGCATGAATTACGCCAGATCCTGGCCGTGCAGCCGCCATATTTTCCCGATGTTCAACTTTGACTTCGGTTGGTAGCTAGCGCGTACAAGCCTCGAAGCGTGATGTCAGATCTTCAGCACAACGTACATGTATTAAGGTATCCAATGAAATCCGAGTGGTACTCCTGGAGCCTTGATAGGATATCAAGGGGACCAGTCCAGATGGGCAAGAGCTTTGAAAAACTAAACAGAATACCAACCTAGAGGGCAGTATATCAAGGGGACCAATCCAGATGGGCAAGAGCTTTGAAAAACTAAACAGAATACCAACCGAGAGGGCAGTATCGCCCAGCGGGACAGTCATAACAATCGTCCTGTTTATCGGCCTTGAGCTTGACGCCGTAGGTGCCGCCATCACAGCCGTGCTCCGTCTCATACGTCGTACCCTCCAAGCAGAAATAACCTCTAGGGCACTGGTATTGCACGCCTGGTGTCCCGACAACAGGATCACTCGGACAGAAGTAACCTGCAGGGACAGATTTGTTTAAGTTAACAGAGTTCTACCCTGGGCCCAGTTTCATAAATCAAAAATACAATTTTTATTTTCAATATGTGGAAGTCATCTTGTTTGTTTTCCTTAGAAATCTGGAACAGCAATAGTCTGGTCCCTTTAATAATGTATTGAGAATTAGTGCTATAATTATACTAGTATACAGGGTATCAGAGAGTTAAGATTACCTGGTGGACACGTTGCACAGCCTTCTGGAGTGCCATGGCTGAGCGGTTTAGCGCATCGGATTTGTGTTCTGATGGCTGAGTCGTCAGAATGTGGGTTCGAATCCCAACCGCGACCGGGGGTACTTGTGTCCTCGAGCAAGACACTTTACCATAATTGCTTCTCTCCACCCAGGAGTACAATGGGTACCTGTATGGGCAGAGTTTGTTGTTGTGTTTGATTAGCCCTATATTCGCCGAAATGGCAGCAATTGAGCTGTACACTCCCCAGGGAGCTGAGATGGTTTCAGGAATGATTTATGCGCCTAATGAACAGGGGTAATAATGTACAGCGCTCTGATACGTCGTATAAGAGCGCTTTAAAAATGCCTCCATTATTATTATTATTATCATAGCTGAGATCCCTTCTATGTATCGAGAATTAGTTCTATAATCATACTAGTACACATGGTATCAGAGAGTTAAGATTACCTGGTGGACACATTGCACAGCCTTCTGTAGCTGATGAAGCCGATCTCTTCTATGTATCGAGAATTAGTTCTATAATCATACTAGTACACATGGTATCAGAGAGTCAAGATTACCTGGTGGACACGTTGCACAGCCTTCTGTAGCTGATGAAGCCGATCTCTTCTATGTATCGAGAATTAGTTCTATAATCATACTAGTATACATGGTATCAGAGAGTCAAGATTACCTGGTGGACACGTTGCACAGCCTTCTGTAGCTGATGAAGCCGATCTCTTCTATGTATCGAGAATTAGTTCTATAATCATACTAGTATACAGGGTATCAGAGAGTTAAGATTACCTGGTGGACACGTTGCACAGCCTTCTGTAGCTGATGAAGCCGATCTCTTCTATGTATCGAGAATTAGTTCTATAATCATACTAGTATACAGGGTATCAGAGAGTTAAGATTACCTGGTGGACACGTTGCACAGCCTTCTGTAGCTGATGAAGCCGATCTCTTCTATGTATCGAGAATTAGTTCTATAATCGTACTAGTATACAGGTTATCAGAGAGTTAAGATTACCTGGTGGACACGTTGCACAGCCTTCTGTAGCTGATGAAGCCGATCTCTTCTATGTATCGAGAATTAGTTCTATAATCGTACTAGTATACAGGTTATCAGAGAGTTAAGATTACCTGGTGGACACGTTGCACAGCCTTCTGTAGCTGATGAAGCCGATCTCTTCTATGTATCGAGAATTAGTTCTATAATCATACTAGTATACAGGTTATCAGACAGTTAAGATTACCTGGTGGACACGTTGCACAGCCTTCTGTAGCTGATGAAGCGCCAGACATATTACCATAGGTCCCTGCTGGACAGGCTAGTTGAGTCAAACCATCCTCACAATAATAACCTGCGAATGACAAAAACACCAATGGTGGGGACATGGAATCAGGGGTCGAAATTAACTGAATACAGACTGTTACTCTTCGATTCGGGGAAGATTCTCAGATTGACGGTACTATTTTTACCATATGCAAGGAGTGCTCTCATTTTGGTGCCAAAGGAGGCTGCTTGCATATTTTTGCGGCAATTACCGTCAACATGAAGTCTTCCGCAGAATCCGGAAGAGTTGGCAGCTCTGTGTATGGTAGCCCACAGGACTACTTATGTCAAAATTTTACTAGTCCTTCTCATTTTTTATTAGTCCTGAAAAAAGTTGAATATAAAGGAACCTTAGCCAATCTCGCCCACAAACTCCACCCGGAACAATCTAAATTCTCACCTGCAACAATTCTCGTCCTCACTATTTTTTGCTCCAAGTCTCTTACAAGACCTTTAGAAAAACCTTAACAATAGAAGCCGGCCGCACCAGTTTGACGTAATCACTTTGCCTGCCTAGGCGCTGTTGGCCCAACGTTAATCCGTCCACACAATGGAAAGGCTTAATTGGCAATTCAAAAGGTCTATGCCCTTCAGGAACACTCTTTTGTCAATGGATTAAGCTCTGACTACATTTCCTCACCTTCTACCAACCCACCAGGATGCAATCTACATCGCCACTGCTGGGTCAAACTTAACAGACTAAGAACTGGTCATGGCCGATTTGGACATAACATGCTCCGCATGGGACTAAAGTGACAACGCTAAATGTACCTGTGGTCATGATGACCAGACTGTACATCACATCGTTCATGACTGTATTATTTACAGATGTGATGGCAATTTAACTGAACTTGACCAGTCTGCATTAAACTGGATCCATAACCTAACCTTGTCATAGGTAAAACTTGTAGCTTTGCATGGTGAGGATGATAAGTAAGACTAATTTGCAGACAATTCATGTGAATCTCAATTGAGTAGTAATTAGTTCTTGAAAAGAACTGGGGTACAACTCGGACGTTTCGATCAGTATGCTCTGATCGTCCCTCAGGAGAATGCCGGACTCTGAAAATGCTGCTGCTTAAGTAGGCTGCTGGAGGATCATCCTGCATGAATGGATGCTGGAGTGATTAGTTCTGTTGAGGCGCAAAGGCGGGAAACTGTGAGACTATGAGACTAGGATCCTAGGGGTTGGGGAGAGGTGTGTGCTCACTGAACTGAATCAGTTAACAAGCACAGGGGAAGGAGGGTGGTTGACTTAGGATATAGGGGATCCCTCAGTCTGGGGTGGGTTATGGACTTTGGATATAGAAGATCCTTCAGTCTGTAGTATAGGTCGCCAAATGTCGCTGATGAAGAAACCGATGTCCTGTGGCACAGTGTCGTGTTTCAGAACTAATTACTACTCAATTGAGATTCCACATGGTGTCACCGCAATTAGTCTTACTAACCTTGTCATGTTAACTTTGTATGAACCATAAATAAATAAATGGATTAAGGAGTTAACAATGGCAGTTTTTTTGAGGACTGCAGCTTCATTACTGCTTTCATCCGGCGAAGTCTCACTTTATAATACTACGGGGAGAATAACCCAGTGGTTTTTGGTGGGGCGAGACTGAGCGGAGGGTCACTAAATACAAGAAAAAGCAACATGAACCGTAGAGCTGGACAGCAACATGCGTTCTTGCTGAAATCAACGCTGAGATCATATTTCTGAACATTTTTGGTAGTATTTTTATTTCATTTTTTTTCACTAGCCCATCGGACCACCCAAACCCCAGCAGCTATGTAGTCCCCTGCTGCTAAAACCACATTCAGCCCATCAGACTACTCCAAACCCCAGCAGCTAGTAGTCCCTCTGCTAAAACCACTAGCCCATCAGACTAGCCCAAACCCCAGCAGCTAGTAGTCCTCTGCTAAAACCACTAGCCCATCAGACTACCCAAACCCCCAGCAGCTAAGTGTAGTCCCGCTGCTAAAAATCACTCAGCCCATCAGACTACCCAAACCCCAGCAGCTAGTAGTCCCTCTGCTAAAACCACCAGCCCATCAGACTACCCGTAAACCCCAGCAGCTAGCTGTAGGTCCCTGCTGGCCTAAACCACTAGCCCATCAGACTACCTCCAAACCCCAGCAGCGCCAGTAGTCCCTCTGCTAAACCACCAGCCCATCGGACTACCCAAACCCCAGCAGCTAGTAGTCCCGCTGCTAAAATCACTCAGCCCATCAGACTACCCAAACCCTAGCAGCCATGTGCAGCAGCGTCCCTGCTGCTAAAACCATACCAGCCCATCGGACTACCCAAACCCTGTAGCAGCTATGTGTAGTCCCGCTGCTAAAATCACTAGCCCATCAGACTACCCAAACTCCTAGCAGCTAGTAGTCCCGCCAAGCTTAAACCACTCAGCCCATCAGACTACCCAAACCCCAGCAGCTATGTAGTCCCGCTGCTAAAACCACTAGCCCATCAGACTACCCAAACCCCAGCAGCTATGTAGTCCTGCTGCCGTTAAAAACCACTCAGCCCATCGGACTACCTCCAAACCCCAGCAGCTTAAGTGTAGTCCCACTGCTAAACCACTAGCCCATCAGACTACCCAAACCCCAGCAGCTATGTAGTCCCACTGCTAAAACCACTAGCCCATCAGACTACCCAAACCCCAGCAGCTATGTAGTCCCACTGCTAAAACCACTAGCCCATCAGACTACCCAAACCCTAGCAGCTATGTAGTCCCACTGCTAAAACCACTAGCCCATCAGACTACCCAAACCCTAGCAGCTATGTAGTCCCACTGCTAAAACCACTAGCCCATCAGACTACCCAAACCCCAGCAGCTATGTAGTCCCACTGCTAAAACCACTAGCCCATCAGACTACCCAAACCCTAGCAGCTAGTAGTCCCTCTGCTAAAACCACTAGCCCATCAGACTACCCAGAACCCCAGCAGCTAGTAGTCCCTCTGCCAGCAAACCACTAGCCCATCAGACTCACCCAAACCCTAGGAGCTATGTAGTCCCACTGCTAAAACCACTAGCCCATCAGACTACCCAAACCCCAGCAGCTATGTAGTCCCTCTGCTAAAACCCATAGCCCATCAGACTACCCAAACCCTAGCAGCTAGTAGTCCCACTGCTAAAACCACCAGCCCATCTGACTACCCAAACCCCAGCAGCTATGTAGTCCCACTGCTAAAACCACTAGCCCATCAGACTACTCCAAAACCCTCAGCAGCTAGTAGTCCTCTGCTAAAAACCACTAGCCCATCAGACTACTCCAAACCCCCAGCAGCTATGTAGTCCCACTGCTAAAACCTTACTCAGCCCATCAGACTACCCAAACCCTAGGCAGCTAGTAGTCCCTCTGTTAAAACCACTAGCCCATCAGATCTACCCCAAAACCCCAGCAGCTATGTAGTCCCACTGCTAAAAACCACTAGCCCATCAGACTACTTCCAAACCCCAGCAGCTATGTAGTCCCGCTGCTAAAACCACTAGCCCATCAGACTACCCAAACCCTAGCAGCTAGTAGTCCTCTGCTAAAACCACTCAGCCCATCAGACTACCTCAAACCCTGTAGCAGCAATGTAGTCCCACTGCTAAAACCACTAGCCCATCAGACTACCCAAACCCTAGCAGCTAGTAGTCCCTCTGCTAAAACCACTAGCCCATCAGACTACCCAAACCCCAGCAGCTATGTAGTCCCACTGCTAAAACCACTAGCCCATCAGATCACCCAAACCCCAGCAGCTATGTGGTCCTGCTGCTAAAACCACTCAGCCCATCAGACTACCCAAACCCTAGCAGCTAGTAGTCCCTCTGCTAAACCACCAGCCCATCAGACTACTCCAAACCCCAGCAGCTATGTAGTCCCACCACAAACCACTAGCCCATCAGACTACCCAAACCCAGCAGCTATGTAGTCCTGCTGCTAAAAACCACTCAGCCCACTCAGACTACTCCAAACCCCAGCAAAAGCTAGTAGTCCTGCTGCTAAAACCACTAGCCCATCAGACTACCCAAACCCCAGCAGCTAGTAGTCCCACTGCTAAAACCACTAGCCCATCAGACTACCCAAACCCCAGCAGCTAGTAGTCCCACTGCTAAAACCACCAGCCCATCTGACTACCCAAACCCCAGCAGCTATGTAGTCCCACTGCTAAAACCACTAGCCCATCAGACTACCCAAACCCTAGCAGCTATGTAGTCCCACTGCTAAAACCACTAGCCCATCAGACTACCCAAACCCCAGCAGCTATGTAGTCCCACTGCTAAAACCACTAGCCCATCAGACTACCCAAACCCTAGCAGCTAGTAGTCCCTCTGCTAAAACCACTAGCCCATCAGACTACCCAAACCCCAGCAGCTATGTAGTCCCACTGCTAAAACCACTAGCCCATCAGACTACCCAAACCCCAGCAGCTATGTAGTCCCGCTGCTAAAACCACTAGCCCATCAGACTACCCAAACCCTAGCAGCTAGTAGTCCCACTGCTAAAACCACCAGCCCATCTGACTACCCAAACCCCAGCAGCTATGTAGTCCCACTGCTAAAACCACTAGCCCATCAGACTACCCAAACCCTAGCAGCTAGTAGTCCTCTGCTAAAACCACTCAGGCCCATCAGACTACCCAAACCCCAGCAGCTATAGTGTAGTCCCCATGCTAAAACCACCAGCCCATCAGATCACCCAAACCCTAGCAGCTAGTAGTCCCTCTGCTAAAACCACTTCAGCCCATCAGACTACCCAAACCCCAGTGAAAGCATGTAGTCTCCACTGCTAAAACCATCTAGCCCATCAGACTATCCCAAACCCCAGGCACAGCTAGTAGTCCGCTGCTAAGCAAACCACGGCCTCATCAGACTACCCAAACTCCTAGCAGCTAGGTAGTCCCTCTGCTAAAACCACTAGTCCATCAGACCTCACCCAAACCCCAGCAGCTAGTAGTCCCACTGCTAAAACCACCAGCCTCTATCAGACCACTACCCAAACCCTAGCAGCTAGTAGTCCACTGCTAAAACCACTAGCCCATCAGACTACCCAAACCCTGTAGCAGCTATGTGTAGTCCCACTGCCAAAAACCACTCAGCCCATCAGACTACCCAAAACCTCAGCAGCTATGTAGTCCTGCTGCTAAAAACCACTAGCCCATCAGACTACTCCAAACCCTAGCAGCTAGTAGTCCTCTGCAAACCACTAGCCCATCAGACTACCCAAACCCCAGCAGCTATGTAGTCCCACTGCTAAAACCACTAGCCCATCAGACTACCCAAACCCCAGCAGCTATGTAGTCCCGCTGCTAAAACCACTAGCCCATCAGACTACCCAAACCCCAGCAGCTAGTAGTCCCGCTGCTAAAACCACTCAGCCCATCAGACTACCCAAACCCCAGCAGCTAGTAGTCCCACTGCTAAAACCACTAGCCCATCAGACTACCCAAACCCCAGCAGCTAGTAGTCCCACTGCTAAAACCACCAGCCCATCTGACTACCCAAACCCCAGCAGCTATGTAGTCCTGCTGCTAAAACCACTAGCCTCGGTCTAGCGGACTAGTGTTAATCTCGGCCCCTGTCGTATGCATTTTCACGACTTTCACTAGTCTTGGTTTTTTTTGTACCTTTTTCTTTTGTGTTCATTTCATAACTGACTACCGTAATTTCCGGAATATAAGCCGCGCGGTGTATAAGCCGCACTACCCCAAAATCACCAAAACAAGATTCATGCGTCAACATATAAGCCGCACCGTGTATAAGCTTAACACACAGAGGCCTCGCCGGATCGCCACTCACTGTTGGCAATACTTTTAGCCACAAGGGGTTCATAAAGGGGTCAACAACAGTTGCGTTCGAGTCAAAATGTATTGAAAGAGACACAATAGCATACCTGCACAACCTTGACAAGTGAAAATTTGTAATACTAATAGTAAAGTTTTAAGCACATATTTACGCATGTCCGAAATACATGTGCATGTACAGGAATCAACGGCACTGCTTGTGGGATCGATATTTCTTCGACTCCACGTGTTTTATTACATCGTTAAGGCCACCAGCGGCTAATGCAGAACCGTGCTGCATATTTTGCTATAATGCGTGAAGTTCCCTGAAGTTTGGCGGCGGCATACACTGGGTAGCTTTCTGAGTATTTATCTTGAAATTTCTGCACCATTTTTATTTTGCTGTTCCGTTCCTGTATCATCATTTACGGCATATCGTACTCGGAATGTCGAACGTAGTCCCGCTGGTTGCTCGCTTTCTGCACAACGTGTACATGTAATCACCACAACGGCAACCAACGAAACGATGACTCATCGCCCGCCACGCGTAACGAATTTTCCTATTGGCTCCTTCCATAGACCACGATATAACAAACTTTCCCATTGGCTCTCTGGTACACGTACGGCTACGATTCACGTAGTGATTCTGATAATGCTGGCGCTAAACGTTGCAACGGTTTTTCAGAAGTTTTGAATAAATCTGTGTATCGAGGTCCGCTCACGAAAAACCGACAATGACCAGACCATTTTCGCTACGGAACAATAAAGGTTTTTAGGTTTCTGTTTCTGTCTGTTTACCAACGATTTTTGCACTGTGTTTTGTTCTTCAAGATTCATACCTCGGCGTATAAGCCGCACCGCGTATAAGCCGCAGGCAACTTTTACCGTGTCAAAATCAACGTATAAGCCGCGGCTTATATTCCGGAAATTACGGTACCTTCTGCTCACTCTTGTGTTCATGTATGAATGTTTGTATACCGTCCATTTTTGCCTTTGAGAAAGAACCTGCTAGGTTGGAAATGTAAGGCCAATAACTACTATTTTGCATTTATACTACAGGTCCTTTAGGTTGGTGTTGTGTTTGCAACAGCTAATTCTCTATTTACTCTTGTGTTTAGGTATTTGTGCATGTTTGTATATCGTCCATTTTGACTTTGAGAAAGAACCTGCTAGGATCGAAACGTAAGGCCAATAACAAATTATTTTGCATTTATACTGCAGGTCCTTTAGGTTGGTAAGCAGTTGGTAAACATCTAATTCTCATTTACTCTTGTGTTTATGTGTTTGTTCATGTTTGAATATCGTCCATTTTGCCTTGGAGAACCCAAGGGTTCAAATGAAGGCCAACAACTACCATTTTGCATGGAAT